>CM067347.1:3641474-3884599 GCA_034190875.2 Urechis unicinctus
TTTTTTTGTGCTATTTTTACCTTCTGGCTTATACTGGGCGAGTTGATTGTGTGTGTGCTCACATGTTTGTGTTTGTGTGGTTTTGGTGGTTGGTGTGGGTGTTGTGTTGTGGGGATTTGAGGGGGGGGTTCTGATAACATCAACTTGATCAAGTTTTGGGACAACACTGAGCCATGGTTTCGGAGGCGCGTGCACGAAAAGGACCGTAACCGCCCCTGTTTTTGTTTTTTTTAATTTTTGGGGTCGGGATTTTATTTTTTAATGGAATGACCCGGGAAAAATAACATTTAATATAATTATAAAATTTAAATAATAAATATATATAAAATAATAAAAAATATAATTTAATTTAAAAATATTTTTTTTAAATTTTTTTCCCCCCCCCTTTTATTGTTTAAAATCAAGAAAATTGCACCCTAAACAATTTCAATATTGCACATCGTTTTTTTGTAAGTTTTTGATAATCTGCAAATCTACACGCAGTGTCGGTCACAGGGAGCTCCTTTTCCTATTCATCCAAACTTTATGGGGCTACCCTCGTTATCGATATTTCTGGGGCGGATTTTAATGTAACAGTGGCGAATTTCTCCGCCACCCACGTGTATTTTATTCGCTGGTCGGTTATTGCAAAATTGATTCCCATTCTTCAACCGTTTTTCACCGGAACATCTCGTAAGCAATAGTAAATGCAGGAGAAATATATATCTATAATAATCTGTTGTATCAATTTGTAAATACAAAGTATTGCATATCGCCTCTGATGAAACTAACGTGTACAGGTGTCTTCAATCTGAATTGACGTTCCCCCTGTCATGAAAGCAGTTTTCTACATCACATATTGGATACCATACATGCTAATACCTTAAATTTCACAAATGCAATTAAATCAAATGCCATGTCACGGGCTTTGTGTGTAATTCATATTTGTAATTGACACAAGTCAAATAGATTGCAGATTGTTATACAATATAAAGGTGTCATTTATAACCAGTCGGATAACACTTCAGATAAAGATTGGTAAAAAACGCATTCGACATGCGCAAATTGTCATGCTGAAATCTTTTTGAAATTAAAGGGTTAAATCTTCTTGATGACTATGGTATATTATAAGACATAGAACAGGGGGAAGTATTTGTTTCACGGATTGTAATAGAAATGTTTGAGAGAGCAAATATTTCGTGTAATAATCTGCCAACATATATTATTCTGGTATATACAGATATTCAGATGACGTCAATAGAAAGACTTATATATAGTTATGCACATTGTTTGATAACTAATGTTGGCAGTTCATGAACTTGTTGTCACACGCTAACAGCAATATTCATCGCTCATCTACCAGATTCAAATGCTTGGTATGATATCACAATGTTTTCCCCAGGTTCCATTTCAATAACAATACCTTTAAAACTCGTTGTGTTTACTTTGTTTTTCACAATCCGACAAAACATTAACATATTATATGTTTTAAAGCACTTGTAATATAAGTCTAGTTGGTTCGAATTCATACTCATTTGTTTTATCGATACTCGGATGGTCACACAATAAGAATAAAGTGGAGAAAGCAATCTGCCAGTGGATAATTTCAAAAACGATCACTGTGAGTACCGATGGCCTATCCCATGTGCCATGATTCTGAGAATTTATTACTTCGCTGAGGTAGGTCAATGGAATAAATCGAACTATCGGACCAAAAGGCCAGCAAGGGGACAAAGACGATTTGCAAAGAGCTGTTACCATCAAAGAAGCAGATTGGAAGGAATAATTTATGACATCATCATTTTCAATGTAGAAAAAGCAAGCGTCCCTTGTTTACTTTACTGCGTAACATAAGCATTATAATCTGGCCAAAATGCTTGATGCGTTTTCGTTATACACAAAGACTCAGCTGCACGATCCCCATGATTGTGTAGAATATATACAGTATCGCGTCCTTACACCAACCAAATGTACCACAGCCTCCAAGCCGAATGGAGTAAAATTACAAGAGTGGGGATAAAAAGCTGTGATATGAGCGAGCGCATGATACCTTAACCGCTAGCCATTAGTTTGATGTCACCAAAAATCAGATCTGTTTATCCAAACTGACGTTTTAACAACCGGAATATAAAGCATGTAGGAAGACGCTCAGCAGAACTTTTTGTCAAAAGTGTTTATGATGGGATATTACTTGGCATATGGCCGTAACATAAATTTCGCTGACAATAAGTACATTGTGGGGCCATAACACGTAATTGTATATGTTTAAAGCAGCACTCTTTATACATTTACTAAGCAACTAAGCATATATAAGTATATATATATATAAATATATATATATATACATATATATATATACATATATATATATATATATATATATGTATATATATATATGTATATATATATATCTATATATATATATGTGTGTATTTATATATATGTATATATATATCTATATATCTATATATATATATATATAAAATATATATATATATATAAATATATATATATATATATATATATATATATATATATATATATATATATATATATATATATATATATATCTATATATATATATATATATATATATATATATATATATATATATGAGGCATCACGTTTTTATACCACCATCAGCAACAGGTCCATTTGGTACGACCCGTCAATTCTTGCAACCAAACCGCAAAGCCGCTTGTTTCGAAAATAGCGTTGGTCAATCCTATCATGCTATTGGCCTGATATTCATGAGGTCGATGGATGCTTATAGGATAAATCATTTTTCCCTTATTGTGCGATATATTGCGAATGCACTACTAACGCAAAATAGGTAGTATCATCACATTTGGATTTTTCTGCCCTTTGGGCTTATACATTATCGAAATCTCTGAAATTGGATCTTTCGTAATTATCTCATATGCCTAATTCATACACTGATATAAACTGTATGTGGATAAAGTGCGTTGGCATCTTGATGTAAATGACAAAGATGACCCCACGATATGTTCAGCTACATGTTGTTACGCATATCTAATATTGAGTTCGTAAACATTCGTTAGATCTTATGGTGTCATGTTAGCAAATTTAGATTGGTAGAGAAGTAAGCTTCCGCGAAAATTGATTACAAGTCAGCGTCTGCAAAGATATTTATCAATGTGGTATGACGTAGATTCCGCAAAATGAGAGTTGGTCAAGAAGTGGAAGGATGTGAAACTAGAACCGAACACTTTTTTTTCCTGAATGGCAATACATTGAACAGGTAGTGATGGGCGTTTACTTCATCCCATATGAGAAAGCGGAGATGGAAATTGATATTTTTAAACAAGAACGAAACATGTTTGAGACATGAAAAGATGTAAGGCATGTTTAAACGACTTTATCATTGTTGCTTGCGTATGTGTGTTTGTATTATTTGCTTTCAAAAAATATATCCATGCTCTTTGAAGTCCTAATCCACTCTCACTTCAATCACACTTAAATGGTCCGCCTTTGTCGCGCGACAAAAACGCAACAACATAAAATCCATGGGAATAGTAGGAAGTTTGAATTACATCATATCATGTATATATTGTTTGCCTTACATAAAACTCATAATGAATAAACAGTTCATGAAATTGCATTCCACCCTCTTGTCTCTTGCTGGTATTTATTGGGATGAAGAACTACTAAGCCAAGGCCAAAGCTATAGGCGGACTCGCTGATTGTCTTTCGATACAATGTGCATTTTTTCTCAGTTATTGCTACTGGCAAATAAACGTGATTTCCTATGGTATTTTGTGATAGAGAAGTCCGTGTTGGTTAACACAACTGGAGGATTGAGTTAAGTTAATCTATTGACCAACTGATCAATGCAACCAAAGCCCCACCCAGCTGTAGCATACGATTCATTCATGAACATTAGTTGAATGGACACGAATTAAAGCACCAACATAATCAACTGTTGCATTTTGTAAAACAGATATCATATCTGTATCGACGATTGGAAGCTCAATTCTCTAAACACTCAAGTCACCGGATCATTGGTCATATTCAAGCAATTACCGGATCATCGATCATATTCAAGCAGTCACCGGATCATTGATCATATTCAATCAGTCACCGGATTATTAATCACATTCAAGCGGTCACAGGATCATTGATCATATTCAAGCAGTTAACGGATCATCTGTGGGGTGACGAATGACTTGTATGAAAGACAATCACTCCTTGCTTATGACAAGCATGATTGAGTCAAAGATACCACGAAACGGTACAACATGGTATCTAAAATACAGGTTGTGGTTAATACCAACGAAAGCTCATGTTCAGTTTATTTGTTGACTAATTGATCAAGGGTACAACAAAAAGACCAGCTAATTATTGCATACCTTTCATACGCTATGAGCAAGAAGACATTGAATGAACATAAATCAATGCACCAATTTAAACAACAGACCGGGCAGTTAATTTTGTTGCAACACACATTTGTATTCCTTAATCACGTACTTGGAAGCTCATCTCTAGAACTAAATTTTTCAAACAGTCATCATAGAGTTAGCAGGATGACAAATGGTTTTGTACCGAATACATCCACACATAGCTAATGGAAAAAAAATGGCAGCACAATACAACTTGGAAATTAAATGGGAAAAAAGTTGATAGGTAACGAAAACGAGTACTGATCTCTGGAGGATGGCAAGACATGGTCAGTTGTCCACTGATTGACTGCCATGCCCCAGAATATTATTAATCAAAATTCATTACAGTAATGAAATGCCAAGAAACATTACACCATACATTGGCATGCAAAAATACAACGATACTCTTCGACCTTCATGACTAGTACCACAGGTCCTCTGATTTTGTCATAACGATGAGCAACAAGCGCTGCTTCAGATCTTATGACCTCATAATCAATCCTCCAGTCTCCTATCACCCCCTGTCGTCTCTTTCTCGCTCTAGGTTAAGCTAGGTTTGAACTTTCGGTTTTTTTCCTCAGGGTGTACTATTGAGCATATATTGGATGTACTATTCAAGGAGGTAATATAAACTGGCATGACGTTATGCATATAAACGGCATGTTCAAAGTTGTGTCCTCAAAGAAGTGTGCACTTTCAAACGGCGGGGAGTTTTAATGCAATGTGCACCGTCAACACCATGTCATATGCTCAACGGACGCACAATATTCCTGCTTATGTATAAGATAGCTTATTAGATAATACGAGCTCTTTAGAGTTTATGTACAGGTGTTGCGTGACTGTCGAATGCAGCAAGTATTTCACCACCTCTAAAAAAGCGGCTTTCGTAGAGCGAACTGAAACCAAATACGTACAAGTTATGAGTTGATCAAGGAAGCATCAATATGTTACATAAGCGGCCGACAATACACATGGACTGATGAACAATGTATTGGTCTGCTATTTTACTGTAACGGTTAATACAATGATAAGAACTCTGTCATCATCCAAATGGCAGCATAAAGTATTTTCGTACAATAATTTACTTACAGCACATATAACACAACGATACACTGGTGTGTATATTACTCTATATGGGACGTTTAACGACAACATTGAAGAATAATATGCCAGAATGTTGTATGTTTTTTTGATGGACAGGGGGCGCTTATGGATTCGTTGATAATGTGACTAACTCAAATACTGGAGCTAGCCTTTTACAACAATAAGAATGAGAACGATGTTATGATACACCTACGTCCTCGAGAGGTAATGAGGTTGGTTTGGGTCGTGGTTGAAGATCGATGGAACAACAGGTAGCAAAGTACATGACTGATAATTCAACGCCAAGTTTATACCACAAAACTACATTGAACTGTTCGCACTTGGCTGCTAACCGGATACTGTTAATACCTTTTACTTGGTTGCCATGGAATTAAGAAGCAAGGGGTTATTCTGTTCCATCCAATGTAGCGTAACTACATGTAATTAAGCTCATGGCGGCGACATGCTGTTAAATATGATGTACTCTTATATTAGAACCTCAGAGTACATGTGGCGTAAAAGTTAACATTATGTGTTAAGTATCAAACCCACACGCTGATCACATTTTTGATATGCTTCAGTGTGTTTTGAATATGAAGCTTAAAGGCTATGATTATCAGTACTGTAGATAATCATTAAAACTGAAGATGTGCTATTTCAACGACAAGTGGAGAAGTTTGATGAATGGTTGAATAATTGTGAAAGGTTTCACAACACTATCATTGCCAGTGAGTACAAGATACTTGATCCTCTACAAACCCAGCTGTCCATGGGTGCATTCCATTTGATCGACAGACCATTAGAACGAGTACATGCTTCCAATTACGAATCCCATTCTCTGTAAGCCCTGGTTACAATATGTGCATGGGTTTTCGATAGCCGTAAATTCACCATTAAAATTCCGTAGTTATGATCTGCTGCATGATCTGTGTGTGTGTGTGTGTGTGTGTGTGTGTGTGTGTGAGTGTGTGAGAGAGAGAGAGAGTGTGTGTGTGTGTGTGTGCGTGTGTGCCACCTTGTGTGATGGGGGTAGGAGTGGGTGTATTCCTAATCTAGATCGTACAAAAGGGACTATCAATATACCAAATCTTTGATTAAGCAAAAAGAAAATCATTCATTTATCCAGACATGCTAAAAAAACCTGTTTTGCTGTAGCAATTGCTGATCAAGCAATTCCATAGGAGCAACGGGGTATATTTCATTATGTGCACGTGTTAAGACATTCATACAATGACGCATGTGTTCATAAACCTTAACTCATAAAGTTGCATATCTCCAATGAGAAGCATATCAAATATATTTCTATCACTGATATGAACAAGTGTCACGAAACATTATGCACGCCCAATTATTTCACACCTAAACACAAAAAGCTAGAATCGAACAGAAACATTTCGAATTTGTAACAATGCAGTAAAGTGTCTAGTCTCAATGGCATGACTTTTCAAAATGGATTGCCCTTTCACAGAACAAATCGGGTCGTTTTGATACTGGTGCTTGCAGATTTTTCAAAGCTAACAACACCAAAGTGATAATTATGGTGCTAAATATTGGATCATTATTAATACCGTCGCTGCAGCATTCTGTAGATGATTCATTTTATATTTAGTATTCACGTCAAAAGTCTGCAACCTGATATTGTGCTGTCATTAACATAAACATGGCGCTACAATGAAGTCATTTTGATCACACAGAGGCAACATACAACAGCATGTAAATCACTGGAAGCATAACGCAATAGTCTAGTGTGTATAGAAGAAATCACCGGGCGTTTCTATCAAACATGGCAGGAGTTTGTCTATTAACGTGTACTTGATAAGGAATTATATCGTTGCATTCGTTATATATAAGGCAAATATCTACTTTTAAAAGCGAATGAATTGAAAGATTAATCATCAAAAATAGTCACTACAAAAACCTTATTGCTGCTAAATTTTCAAAATGCGCGGTATCCAAATGTTCTCATAACACAATTGAAAATGTGGCAATATATAAATTGATAATTATTTGCGGCTTCATAACCACGATGCATCAGTATAACAATTTGTTTTATATTTTGGACATATGAGGCACTGCTCAGGCAAAATAAAATTTCAACCTAAGCCTATGAACTATTGTAGCAAATCTGAATTGCAGCTGAGCCTGTTACCATCCGGGTATTGCTATGACTGTGATGTGTTGCAACTTCGACTTTCTCACAATCTTAGAAGTCTTGTTTGACGTTTAATTCAAAGGCGGATTGAGCTGTAAGATTTGTTTGATAATTGGACAAAAGGTATAATACGTTTAGTATATGCACAGGGAATGATTTTTGTCGGGAAAATTCATAGGTAATATATTGCTTTGCATTTGTATGGACAATCTCATAACACACCCTTCAAACCAAAGCCAAGAAAGAGAGAGCTCTGATTAAGAAACGTTATCCATTGTTATACACCATGCAGCTTGTAAATTACGATTGTGTGACTAGGACACAAATCATGTTTGATACAGGCTCTTAAATCCACATTGCTCACGGTTTTTCCTTACCATACAGTACATAATAGACCTTAACGAGGATATTACATTTTCTTATGCGGCATAATCAGGTCTCATCCGTCAACTAAATTGTTTTGGCGATTATTTATGAAGGTAATACCTAGTATAAAATGCCCTAGGTATTGCTGTCGCATGCCGCACTAAATGTAATTGTGGTGACCTTTTGACACAATGAATCTAATCTTATAGACACATTCTAGATATTTATTTGAGGAATATTGTATGAATTTGTTATGACACTCATAAAAGCTTGACAATACTAGTTCTGACGTTTGTTGGAAACATGACTCCTCAAACCAATACGTGTATTGCACCATAAATGATAACATGCAGCTGATGATTCACAATGAGCGATAGGTGGCCAAGGCAACAATCGTCAGGTGCCAGTGGACATCAACAAATGATTTCTAATAAGGTACATTCAAAACATTGCTTAAAACATATATCCTTAAACTACAAATCAAGTTGGTTTTAAATAAAGATCAGTCAAGTGGCTGAAACTATCGTGGCTGGTAAATTATTCCATGGAGTCACAGCTGGTTTTGTTCCCGATGTACAATGTTATCTGCACTTTGAAGCTGAAAAAAAACCTCAACAAAACAAATCAACAGTAATAGCGGAAACATCTTTCTCCCTGTCATTTTATTGCTTAATCCCTACACGCAGACACCGAACCAAACATTACAACATTGATAGGAGACCATCGTGATTATCAACTCTCACGAGTATATCATCCAACAGAGGCAAACTTAGCTAAATATAAGAGGCGTGAATCGAATTAGAATAAATATACCCATCGATCGGCTTGATGTTTATGTCACACACGCATCATAACTAATATTTTGCACATCAAAGATGGCATATCTTTGCCCCTTAAGAATATACAAAACCGTTAGATATGATACGGTTCATTATGAATTAGCTTTCATGGTTACGCAATGTAAATTAATCGACCCAAGATTTATGGTATGATGAACCAGTGTGTGTTATGTGTACTGCGTGAAATAATGCAGTTGTGAAAAGGACGCACTGGAAGCATCATTTTGTGTGCCATAGTCGGAACGCTGACCCTGGAAGACATAGCGCGTGGAATAAACACCAGGAAATATAATTAGTAACAGCACTGTAGTGAAGCGTCATCCAAACATGGCTCCATATTAATCATATTGGTCATATGTGGTTGTGATATGCGTAATGCTGTGGTGGATAGAATATCGAATGCGATCTATCACTTGCACTCTATACTCCTTGGTTTATTAATGTAAACGGTTTCTTAGCAACGTAAGCAGTCGTGATGATTATCATAAGAATATTGATCACCATAGCCATGTGCCAATTAAATTTCCACATTTAAAAAGTTCCCATAACGAGTGTTAGGCGCAATGAAATAGTCCATGAAGCCCTTCCTCTAAAGCAGGCAACATGGCAGATAAAACCTTAATGGTAATTGACGATAAGGATAAGTCGCAAACGTGCGCCACTCGCATCACCATACAATACTGCAGAGCTTAAGAGATTAATACATAAGCATCCACAAACATCTCAACAGACCATTATAAAACCTATTAACAAAGCGTTTTATACTTGTTAGGATGAATATAAATGTCAACAGAAGACGTGGGACCTGTATATAAATAATGCCTCTGTTTTCGGACTCTGACTTGGCACCACGCCAGATCTCGATCGATCGTGTATCGATCAGCTATGTTACAATTCATTTTACTTTGTATGAAATTGCTAACCTGTTACACCATTCATTTAACTCTCTGGTTAATCGCTCTGTGATGCCTGTTGTATATACCAGCAATGTATGAACGGCCCGGGTTATTTAACTTACAAAGGTTAATGCTGTAATGAAATAGTCTTTGAAGCCTAACATACTGCAGAGAGTGGCATTTGCTTAAAAGTACACACTCTGGTTAACGTCACAAATAAGATAATGATATGAAATGAGATATAATCCATTGCTTCTAACGAATAATCACCTTCTTGCAGCATGGGTCATTATTTTCGTTGTCACATTAAATGCATTCCGATCCCATCGCATCCTGAAACTCAAAAAAAAAAAAATACAGTAGATAAACGTGCAATAAACAGTATTGTTGTTTTGGATTGACTATATATGCCGGTTGATCTGACGATAAAGCACAGCATTTAGATCACATACAATCACCTTATTATGTTCTATGAGACCCAAGAAGTTTGTGATTGATGTTTGTAAAAGTTACTTGTGGGATGATGCTTGGCTTACTCTATAAGGTTATCTTTTGATCGTACAAGCAAACGTGTTTGGATATGTGTAAGGGTCAATCTGTTGGGACAATATGGTGGCATTTGCTTGAATGTCGTTCAATGCCGTCTAATAGCTATTTTCTTTTATCAGTGGGCGATATTAATAATCCTCATTTGCAGAAATGGTAGCATTGCTGTTGTCTTAGTAACGACCACAAGAATGGCAGGGATGTCAAATAGATAAATCCATTCTCGTCTATCGATTAAGCAATAAACAGAAATGTATATATAAAAAGCAATAATATAGTCTATATATTATATTACTTTAATGGGTTAGCCTATACCGGAGGAGTTATATCGTAAACGTTTATGGAGCCGGCATTGCAGCTGCTACTCGGGGTATCTATGAGACACTAGCATCACTTACATTACCTCAAACGGTTTGTTTCTTCAGTCCAGCAATGTGATTTTCATTATGAAGGTCTTCTTAAGCTTGAGGTTCATGCACAAGAGCTACACCTGCTAGGAGGTTTATGCACCAAACCGAGCTTGACTCTCCTGGCTTATATTGAACGTTATAGAGTGTAATATTTATGACTGCTGTAAGGTACGGTTGCCGATAGCGACGACAAAACCGCGCGGCTCATAAGATAATATTAGCAAAACGCATAAAACAATGTGCCGCAACTGCATAGTTCGCTCACAAGGTGAAGCAACAGCTGTAATCGAGATGGAGCCTTTACTGGGTTTTATTGTTACCCTAACGAATTCGTGAAATGAGCGCAGAATGATCTAGTGAATTGTTCTTCTATTGTTGTTTTAACTTCGTCATGACTGACTAAGCACACTCTCATGGTGGGCATAAACTGCAGCCGAATGGCCGCCAGACCGCTGAGTTGTTGTATTTTGTAGATTACTACAAGGGAAGAATCCAACCCCTACCAAACAATAGTGTGAGTGAGATGACATTAATTGTACAAACAAAGTGAAGTGACTTCGGTCTCTAAAATAAGTCTACGTTCATCTGTAAACAAAATGAGTAATGTGTTATTAACAATGCTTGCCGATACTTAACCTGTATCTGCAGCCTTGCAGAATGCACAGTTTCTCGCTTTATCCGTTGTTAAACTCAGGGTCATTATAATCGATATCTACATAGCGACTTACTAGTCCAAGGTTTGGAAATGAAAAGGGCTCAGATACGTTATGGTATCACACAAAGCTAGTCCGACACAGAAGGATGACAACGTGATGGGAATATGAACGCGAGATATTCCCCACAAACCATACATAGAGAAACGGCGTTAAATGCGATCAGATCAATGAGTCCATTACTATGATGTTTTCCTGCTTCAATGAAGAATCTCGATATGGAGACATAGGAAGCATTCGTTTGAAACGGAGCGAGATTGCACCTAATGGCAGCTGGACTGGCATAAATACTTGCATAATACGACACTCGGATTGCCAATACTGATTTGGTCAATTTATGTGACTGACTTCGACACCAATACCCTAATCTGTTTCATGGTCATGTGACAATAATAATAATAATATATATCTTACGTTATGCTCTGCATATTTTTGCATAGATCAAATAGGCTTAATGGTCACTTTGCATCGGTGAACACAGACTGAATAGCAAAACCCCATTAACAAGTTACATTACTGTGAATATTACTAGCTACATCTGCGAGGATTGTAATGTATTGGGCCGATACCGATCCTTCTGGCCTTTTGCTTATATTGAACGTGATCTATTGTGATTAAATGTCAGCTGCATCTAGTTCAATGTACCAGGCTGGCCAAGACGACTGCACAACCGTGAAGCTCATACGAATATATGAACAAAGCTGTTCGTACTAGAGCCTTGGTCATAAACGCTTTATAAGATGTGATCATCGCTTTCAGTGGATGGGTAATAACCTGATATACTATGAAGAGCTGTTACATCAGGACACTTGCCAGTAATATGCGCATCTGTATATGCATAAAAATTAATTAGACTAAATAAACCGTAAATCATGTTTGCATCTCCAAAATAATATCCTGAGATTAGAGGCTGTTCTTGCTGATTAATTACTGCCATGGAGCCTCCATCTAGATCACAATTTAACTGATTTCGTTGAGAAACATAAGCAACATTAACGAAATCAATGCCAAAGAATTGTGCTACTGGTTGTATGGCTTCCTCTCAATATGCGATTTGCGGCAGCTTAACTATCATTCAATTTCGGATTAACATCAGACGTCTGACGGACGTAATTCAAACATTGAAATCAATCTCAATAATTGCCTGCATTATCGCTGATACAAGGGTGGAAGCCCAATATGCTTAATCAATATTGCAGCTGATGCATTATTAAAATAAATAAATACAAAATTACCACTGTAGGTATCAGGAAGTCTAGTTGTACAATCTACATAGCGACTCAACACTCCAATGATATCTTCTTTTAACTGGTTGCCAGAACACCGTATATTGCACATGGCATATCTGTGATGCATATCGGCAATGTGAAGGATATACTCGGTTCCCAGTTAAGAGTGATACTTGTTATCTACCCTTAAATGTTTTCACATTCCAGACCTACTCCACACGCTTGATTTATTTTCATACCGATGCAAAGAGTCTGATCTACCGTCACCACTACCTTTGTTCAGAGACAAGATTAAGGGACGCTGTAGATCACGCTGGCATAGTTCTCCAGATACCAAATTCATAATAACTTCGAAGTGCTCGGAAATACCTATTTCATGTTTCTTTCCAAAAGTAAGAAATATTGATACCCCAATCCTGCACATATTTGTACTGAACGTTGTGCAAGATACGTACTAAGCCAAATATCACATTCTAGCGATAAAAATGCATTTCGAGTGTACTCGCACCTCTTCGAACACTTAAATCCGGTGGATTCATTGATAATTCAATTTCCGGGCTACGATGTCATTGAATCAAGGCTCTATTGCTTGATAGTTATTCCTAATGTATTTCAGCGTATGGTCTTGGCTGATATAAACTACCCTCACATTGCAATGATATCATTTCATCTAATGTGACAGCTTCATTCACTCCAACTGGATGTGGCCGTTCCATTATCAGCTAGACAAAAATACAAAGTAACACCTGTATCTCGCATTTTGATAACACAGCATACGATATACATAAGGGCAGGAGGCTCAGCTTAACAAAAATGGCATTGTGATATTCAAGTTACTTGGACACGCACCAAAGCTATGTATCGTAGCTACGAACAAGTATTAATTGGGCCTTTGATAATACTTTTGCTGGGTTTTATCGATACCCTACAGCCTGTTTTTTTCTATTGACATCATTGGGATTGACATAAAGATGAGTTAATCCGATAGCATGTATGAAATCAGCTTTGATGAGTGTGTGTATGTGCCTTGAACTATGGCGTCTTATGAGGAACATGGTTCAATATATTTCACAAAATGATTATATATGGGGATGTATTCTCAACATCTTCCACTTAACGGTCTTTCAGGTAGAATATACCGAGTAATTTTTAGTGGCATCATTAATGGGACCCCGATTAAGCTTTTCCGTTCCGTAAACGGGATGTCACCTTATTATGGATTATCAAGGTAATGGTCTTAATAGAAAGACACATTGTCCCCAGATAGCGTCCGTCCGTCTGCAGCAGCAATATTGATCCATCACGGAAACTCGTCACCATCAACTATCGACATTATATGTAGGACTTACTGGGTGGAATATTCAAACCACAGAAATAAATCTCTATACTCCACTCGTCAGAAGCAATGCTCTGCTGATTAGCAAGATATAAACAATGCATATTGATCAGTTTCTAAATCTTTTGAAGAAGATTGACCTTACACCATCTCAGAAAGTATGTCATTTAAAGTATTCATATTAAGTAGTTGCGCATAGACACATATGACAATTAAAGATTGATATTCATCAGTTGTATAGCATGCCATATCCATTTATTGTGTTTTCCACCCCCACTCATACCTTGTCACCCTCTCCAAAAGATTTCAATTGCGGTAGAAACTTGCAAGTTCACGTTTTATGCCCACGAACCGATGATGAACACAAACAGCGAACTTTTTATCTTGAACCAGACCTGTTGCTGCATTCGCCCCTTGCACCGCCATCGGGGCGATTTCCAAGTTCATGTGACATTGATGCCCTGAATCAAATAATGTACAATATTGTGCTAAGATTACAAAAATTAACCTGCATGCCGCTGCAATTATTTAAGTAATGTATGCTGCTTTTGCTTTGCGCCTACCCTAAAAACGCATACAGAGACATTTAGGAAGTCACATGCCTGGATGAGCTTCAAAGCTCAGAGGGCCGAAACCTTCTTGATTGGTCGTTTCTGGCATTTCCGGAATGTCTGTCGTAACTTGTTGTGTGCAGGTGGTTGTGGACATCCAGTCTATGTTCAATCCGTACGAAGACGCGTGTGTTGATCACTCGTTCGTTTCGGATTTCGTTGAAAAGTCTCGAGAAAGGAAATATATTTTGTGGCCCTCATGAACAATTCATGGGTAATGGCTTCAAAATACGTACGCATGTGCTCCAAATAGCAACAAAATGGAGAAAAACCACCCACATCTATCTTTCTTCAGCCTGCCATGGAAGACACGTGAGCGTATTCAACAATGACAGACTTAATTGCGATAGTGTATTCTGCTCGGATTTGCCACGAGCATTTCAAAGAGAAGTTCACCATCATCAATTCAAGATACCTCATCACTCTTTATTTATTCCTGTAAACATGATACACTCTCTCGGAAGATGCACAGCCAGCCATTTTCCAGCACGTCTGTGACGATCGGGGCATTATTTTCGTAGAGAAAGTGCTTCATGTGTCGGTCTGCTTCATTGAATTGCAACAATTTAGCTGGAAATCATCTACGCATTAATCGATCTATAGTCAGAAGCCATAAGTCAACATAGTTGATAAATACATCTTTAAGACCACGACCAATGAGGCTATTAGTGTGATATATAATGCACTTATAGCAGCCTTGACAACCACCGGTTGCTTTTTCACATGCCATTACATTGCGACTGAATATCGAGTATCTCTTCAAAAGAACAGTCATACAGTCATTGTCAGATGTGATTTATCTTATTCACAGGGGCGCTTCTGACACGAGAGGTTCAGTTTTCGACTTACTGCTCAATTGTTGGTTGCAAGAACTGAACATAACACCGAATGATGACAGACGCGAACAAAACAAAGCAGTATAAATAAAGTGAATGGCAAGTCGACAGTTATCATATGAAAAGGTCTGTATTATAACCATTTGAGCATTATACAGAGTCACTGCATCCTACTATAAGTTAAACATTCAGAGTACCATGACATTTCAAAGGGAGCAGATATTTGCATCCAAGTGGGCAATACGCCGTATCGGTGAGGTCGAGCTGATGCTTTAAAGCTGCCCCGAATTGCACTATAACAAGCAGATGAAAATAAATGCGCTCACCTATTTTATGTTCCCTATAAGAGTACGAAAAACGGTTACCCCGATCCTGCGTACATTTATACTGAATAATTGAAATGCTACATACTGAGCCAAATTTCACATTCTTGCGATAAAGATGAATTCCATGTGTACCTAATACCTAAACACCTAACACCTAAACCCAGTGGATCAGCTACGACGAAGCATCAATTGGGCTTTTGCTAATGCTTTTACTGGGTTTTATCTCTACCTAGTACCTATACATAGTTCGGGTTATACACTAGTAAACTGGTCTACAATTCGTTTTTTGTGGTATCAGCATGATTGATTTAGTACCCCTATCGTTGTTGACATTGGTCACTGGCACAATTGCTGTCAGCCCGTTGACTGACATCGTGGTGCAACTTTTATGAATCATATGGCATTCAACATATTTTACATAAATCGGTTGTTCTGTGTTGCAAGCATATCCGTAATATCGAATATGATGCATATCAGGGTTTATCTTTTGTCGATCTCTTCTCAACAACGCCGTGTTATGAATGTTTCGATTCACAATGCACTAGCTCCCCATTAATGCTACTGATATTACACATTTCAGTTAAGATATTTCACGGAAGGTTTCGTTCATAATAAAATCAAATGAGCCCTGTGTTGATGCGATTGTCGCCACAAAGCGAGAGCGTTTCTATGAAGACTAGCATGTTATTGGGGACTGAAGTTACTCGTGTATTCTGTTGGGAGAACGCTGGGTTGTGAGAGTCGATTGCTATGCAGCGCATTACTTGTCAAAAGTGAGGAAGAGGTGATTCACCCAAATACGTTATGGTATGTAAAAACATCTAAAAGTAAAACGACTAGATCAAGTGACAAAGTGAAAAACTTGTAAACGCGAAATGTTCGCCCCGAGCAAAAGACATAATAATGACGTTAAAAACCACCAGTGAGATGAGAAAATTATCAGCCATTTGTAGTAGTAATGTTGATCCATCACGGAAATAAGCCATCGCCATTATATTTAGCACTCGCCTATTGCTGAGTATTTATTCAAGCCACAGCAGAATACCTCTATACACCACTCGTAAGAAGGCATGAATTGTTGGAATATAGCTTTGTATGATATAAACGCCCACATTAATTCACCTCAATCTCTTTGATTAACAAAGTATATTAATCAATTGCTAAATCCTTTGGACTTCAGGGCACAGTGAAAAGTTATCGATGGATTAAGTACCATTATGTACACAATTAAAATGTATATAGTTTCTAGATCTATTTGCCTGACATATTTGCATTGTAATAATACAGATTCAAAGCATTGTGCAATTGTGAATGTTGTCTATGCGTTCGTTTAAACTTCTACATTTATATATCAATTAGAAATTTATACCTATCATTTGTACAAACAATGTGGTCGTTACAACGTGCAATAACCATTTCTAGTGTTAATAGCCCCTCTTATTCTTTTACCCTCCTCGCCAATACGGTACATATTGTGGAAGTTTGTATATTACAATCAGTACGATTTCGGTCGTGCTCGACCTTAATAACAAAAGCGCTGCCGTGTATGGCGAAATATACTAGCCTGACAATCACCGCAGATTCGGTAGTGCATGACTGATGCCCTGTGTAACTTAGGAGGCATTTAAATATCGAAGTCAAAAACAGGATCGAAGAGAAAACCGCGCATCCATCACTACAGTACTGATTTGGCAGACGCCATGCACCTATAATTGAACTAATAAGTCTCCGTAATAAGATGTTAAAAATACTCCAGATATTTATCATTAAATTAGCTGGAACAAAAACTGAAGAACCATTTTTTATGATCGATCGATAGTCACATAACGGCAGCCTATCTACTAGGTAAGAGCATTATCGGAAATAATCTGATCGTAATTTCCAGCTAGATAATTTCAAGCTCAAATTTTGCTCACACGAACCAATGATTAGCACACAAAGCGAGCTGTTATTCATGAACAAGGCCTGCTGCTTTATTTGCAGTTTTGCGACGACATCGGGGCGATTGCCAAGCTCGCATACATGCTCTGAATACAACATTTGATTACAGAAATAAAATTGCATTTCTGCTGCAATTATTCTTGAGAAATATTTTGCTTTTGCTTTGACCATATGCTGTAAACGCCTACGAAAACATATGGAAGTCATATGCCTTGGATGAGCTCTCAAGCTCACATGTCAATATGCTATTACTTAAGACGGTGATTTTGTAACTCAAACAAATAAACTTGTGGAACACAATTAGCAACAGATATCACAGAGAGGCATCAGAAGACGATAGCTACTGAGACACATGCACTTTATTCATGTATGATTAAGCAAGTGTAATGCGGCTATATTGTAATCACACAATCACGCAAAATAATCTGATCTATAACTCTGCTAAATAAACATCCGGTTATATGAATTGCATATAGCATGCTTTGTGCAGCTCAGCTCAGTATTTGCTCTTTGTTGATAGCATTGGTGGAAGATGCAAACAAAACCCTGCTGTGCAGCTACTTTAACTACATATTGCGCGCCATATTGTTTACCATGCTATCAGCGGATGACTACATTATATTTGCGTGCAATTCACGAATATCTCTAGCATTTGGATTGATGGTAGGTGGAAACATCTTGAGGTCGCTAATCAAGGTACCGTTACTTCTTTAGAATCGGTAAAATGCGCCTTACGTCAAGTATGCACTTCATTAGAGAGCAGCATTGATTGCCATTGTCGGCAAGTCAATGTTAAATTTCGATTCATTTCCACCTGTCGTGTCTTTAATTTTCCAATATGCGACTTATATTGCAAAGGTTAGATGCGTTTGTTCCAATTAAGAAGGTCTTGTAAAGTACAGTTCGACGTCGTAGAAATACCGAGACTGTTGATTTATATTGAAACTGGTGGCTGAGGTAGCTTGCGTACGATTATCCCCAGCTACAAAGCAGCGGTATCTTATTTGTTTGGTTGAGTAGAGTGTAAAAAAAGGACAACAAGTTTTCAGTGGTATAAGATTGATTTGTTCAGATCCGTGGATGATTACTTAACTTTTGTACAACATCATGTTCGCAATCGATATATAATACATTGTGATTGTGCGGATAATATAGCATAAAGCCTTCATTGCTATGATGCTAAACAACAATATTACCTTTTATACATAGCTAATGGCATCGATTTCAGATGGGAATGATTAAACATATCCCGTAATTTATCGAACGAAACATTTATTTGAAGCATTAGCATTGTTTCTTGTCCTATTGGCAGTGATGTACAAGACGAACACGAACAATTATTAATTTTGCCTGATAAGAATAGAATATGACTGAATGTCAATTAAATATAACACGATGAACAAACCCTAAGCTAATGATTATAGCCTTAAACGACTTATAATGTCATATGTTAATCAGGTTATTCTTCTTGTGGGACTGTGTTGTCCGGTTTGTGTGGCTGCTTCCTGTGCTGAAGAGTTGATAAGTTAAACAATAGATTCGAGTGGTTGAGTACTGAGTGATCTATAAGCTGATCAATGTATTAATGTGCTTTCTATGAACTAGGATTGATTTGATCAGATTAGTGGATGATTAATTTCCTTGTGCTGCTTTGTGCACGGAAGCAAGCTGAACCATTAATTCATGATACGCTGTGTCGTTTGGGATCAAATGTCATTGCTAACGTATTGATCAGCAATAAAGCCATATCTCTGGTTGTTAACATCAGTGATGACCTTGATGTGAGGGCATAATGCGTGAGATGTTTCGCATGTTGCATTACAATGTTACCAAAACTGACATTACGGAAACGAATAAAGACAATAAGAACTCTGTTGTTAGCCTATTTGCACACTCTTTGTAAATACAGACCGTTGAGATGTCATTCAAATAAAACCAATGAATGAAATCAACCCCTACAGTACAATACTCTAAATGCATGATGTGTACATGTAAATCAATTTCAAGAATGATTACCGACATTGAATGTAAAACGAGCAAGCCCTTTGCTTAACGATGGAACTGCGTGATCAGGTTTATGCGGCTATCACCCACAGACCCCCCTGACTCATAAAGAATGTTGATTTTATGACACAATGGATAATCCGATTATCAATGGTCATCGGGTCTTATAGGTCTTATGTAAGCATGCTATATCATGAAAGGAAATCGTATTGGTCGGTCTTCCCTATATGACGTCACGCTAGAGATGACTGTTACGCCATATTACTTGGCGTTATCCACTCATTATATGAGCTGAATATGCCTTTGGAGGATATTGCCTTCGTGCCTTATTGGTTCGTTGTTATCGCTTCTGTTTCTATCAGATCGGCAGTAATGCAAATACATTATTGCATCACTAGGATCTAATGCTTTCGTTCAATAAACTGCTCAAGTACTTTACCCACTAAGCTTCACCGTGGTGATTTAACGAGTGTTGGTTGTAAAGAATTGGGTAAAAAAGTCTTGCTGTGCGATATAGTGGTCTCCGTATAGTCGTCCAGAAAGGCGATATGCGGCGTCATTTTCGTGTACATCCTTACTTTACCAAAAGGGGGGTATGGTGATTCAGTGTGATTGTCCACACAGAGCAGGATGTTCAACGGGGACTAATTAACGAAAATTGTTTACCGTCTAATTTCACTATTAAGCAGATCAACCAAGTCTTGGCGTTGGAGGAACAGAAACTGTCTCGGGGATGTTGGCATCAGTGATACGTCGCAAGCGTAGGGGAGTTCTCGTGCATCTTTTGCCTGCACAGAAAATTATTTATCATAAATAGTTTCACTAGCAATCTGCCTGGCGCTTTGAAAGACGTTTTATATCGTGCTGTCAATGGCGAATCCGGGTTTGAAATAAAATAGTAACATGTGTGTCGAATCTGGCGTGCGTCTACTGTATTCTCTCTGGGCAGATATGAAATGTGTTGTTGTTCAAAAAGATGTTGTTCCTCCTTTAAATGTGTACCAGTCAATCATTTAAATGCCACAAGCCCCTAGCGCACATGGCCGCTTATTGATGTTCACTAGTGCTTCCACGAATGATACCTAAGGGTATGAAGCAAGTAATAGTTTGTTCATTGAATGATAAATATTACACTTATTAAGGGTCAATATGTCTGACATATTGCCCTTTGTTAACATGTTGATGACCTTGTTTTGAGGGCACTCTTTGACGAATCATACTAACTCTGCGGTCGCCATTTAGAATAAGTGAGTGAAAAATTGTCATATACACGTGGATCCCTCTAAGACAATGATATATATGCAAATGATATCACAATCAGCCGATTGATGGTCCATGCTATTCCAGTTCCCTCTATGTGACATAAGCGTCAAAGTGGTGCGCTTCAGATATGCCCTCGCAGGGACCTCTCCGCTTAACCACCAGGATCCCATTGTTGTCCAAGACATGAGTAGCAACCCACGGTGAACAGGTTGCCCCATTTTAAAGGGGATACAGAGGGCTTATTTTATCATATTTGAATGCAGCCGTCTGTAGTATTGGACTGCTACAGTCTAGATGTCTCTCATTGCTCTTTATAATGTTTCGCAAACACAACCATTATTCAATTACACCAAAAGTCTTCTTGATGACATGGAAGGCATTAGCATATGAGCATGCATTACCTGCAGACAATGTGGTATGTAGTTCGCACTGTGATTTAAGTACAACCTTTAATGCGTTAATGGGCGGCTGTTGACCAATTATCTATGATTAGGCGTCATCCACGAGAAAGGGGCATTTATCAATCCACATTGGTCGACCACCGGCAATTGTTGGGTCGGGGCTTCCTGGTAAAATAGAATGTGCTTCAACATTCTGCATATAACAGCTTTTCTTAGGATTGATGATGAACAATGGAAGTAACGAGTGTTTAAAGTGTTGTTAGGTTTGAGGCTTATCAACAGAGGGCTGTATATAGCAGTTGTAACGGCTACCTGTAAGATACACCCGGATGACTGCCATTGCGTACCTCTCAACAAACTCAGAGGTGGGGAAATGTTTCCGGGATGCGCCCTACTGTTGAACTGCCCTCTTTTGACCCGCACGCCTTCCGAAGATGACTTTGGCCGAAAGCCGCTAATTAGTGTGCTCATTAGGATGCTTATGGGGCTGAAGGCTTTAAATTGCAAGATTCCCAAAACATCTTGATTAACCTGCGGCTGGCCGAGAATGCAAATTAGCTTAAAGCTAATCGAATATCATGATTTCATTTGTACCATCGTCATTTGTAGATGAACAACAAACATTTACCACATGTCTATTTTCTACGATCTAAGCGGGGATAGCAACAGTATCAGACATTATTTTCACATGTCCGCTGTTTACAGAATATGGAAACAGTCTATGTGGCGCGACACAAATAATATTTTATTCTCAATTGTGTCGTTCACGCATCACGTGTTGAAACTAATATTCAAATCCGATCAGGTGCTTGAGGAGCAATGCATATGAGCATGGCAGATGTGTGAGACATTTTTTCTTGCAACAGATATGCCTCATTACCTCATTAATGAACCTTTTTGTTCAAGCTTTTGAATTTTGCTTCTGTAAATGCATCATGCCATTAGCTATGACTGTTTTTTAAATACTACAAATATAAAATGGAATCGACCAGGACGACAAAACATCGCAGTACGGATTTGCTCATTGGCAATGTCAACTATCTACGTATGAACGCAAGAGGAGGCTTTTTTGTGCATATATTTATGCCTGTCTGTGCTTATATCTGCGCGAGTTGATGTGTGTTTGGTGCGTGCACATGTTTGTGTGTGTGTTTGTCAGTGTGTGAGTATGTGTGTGTGTGCGTGTGTGTGTGTGTGTGTGTGTGTGTGTGTGTGTGTGAGGTGAGTTGAGGTGAGGGGTTGCCGATAAGCATCAAGCTTGATCCAATGTTTCGGACAACACTGATTCCATGGTTTCTGGTAGGCGTCGTGCACGACAAGGACCGTAACCGTACCTGTATTTGATGTTTATTTACTTTGGCGTCAGGATTATTATTGTTGTTTCTACTGGAATATATCCGTGGAAGTAAATGACAAGTCACTGTGAGCCATCTACGCTACTTGCTGGTTTAGTAATAGAATTGCTACAACCGAAGCAACTGCTATATCATCTTACACGTACGAGGAAGCCAATAAGGTGTACAACTGATGAAGTTTTACCCACGTTATCAAACACCACATGTCTCTTTTCACACGAGCACTAGCCCTGACACATAGGCGACATATATATTTTGCATATTGTATCAGGACCCCAAACATAGCTATTTTTACCAAATTGTGCGCAGCTTAAGAAGGTGGGTCTTTCCTGTCCATTTAAAGTGCCAGCAGCCATGAAATTGCTAGCGTTGACTCTCTCCTGCTGTGTTGCAGCCGATAAGTCTCTGTACTACAAACGTTTGATGTGACTTTCTATTGCCATCCAAGGTTTAGCTTACTATAAGATCTTTGCGTTTCAGCTTGTGCCAGAGAACGCTCCAGTTGCATTATTGGCGGACAGGATGCTGCAAAAGGAGCCTGGCAATGGCAGATGTCTCTGCAGAGTTTACCAGCAGAGTCCCATAACTGTGGCGCAATCCTTCTCAAGGCGAATTACGCCGTAACCGCTGCTCATTGCGTCCCAAACCAGCCGTAAGTTATTTGTGACGACATATGTTATTTTCAACTAGGGGGAATACATTTTTGTTGTTTGAAGTCTAACTGTTGATGTGCATGTGTATGGGGCGCTTAAATGAAGGAACGCTGTTTTGCAGGCAAACATACATCGTCTTCGTTGGAGGAAACGACCGTACGGCTGAGTGTCCGGATGGAACGACCTGTGGACGTCGATCAATTCAAGATGTCCGGAGAGTAGTATATAATACGTTGGTTTTCTTTGGCTACTGCGATGAATTTATCTTTCTTTTCTTTATGGTACTAAGAATCAACGGAGCTTGGGTTCAACTCGTACCAACATCATAGTACATTATGCCTTTTTCAAAGCCGACTGATTCCTATAGTGTAGTGATTATGGTGCTATTTGGTGGTTACAATAACACCCCGGTTTTATCAACAATGCTCTCCAAGGCTGGCCGAATGATGTCGCTATCATATATTTTGTGGAAGATATTGTTGAAAACGATAACATTGTCTACGCCACACTGGCTACGAAACTTGACTATACTAGACACGACTGTCACATCACTGGATGGGGCCGTCTTGTTGGTCAGTCAGCTCTTAGATACATAATGACATATCATCCATCATATCGTGCCATTTGATTGACCATACCAATTATTTGAATATATTCTGCTATTGCTTCAGGTAACGGCGTATTACCTACATGGCTACAAGAAGCCAACACAGATGTCCTGAGCCGAACAGAATGCACGCAGTTTTGGCCGGCTGCTCAAATCCTTGAAGGCATGCATGTTTGTCTGTATGACCAAACAAATCAGGCAACGGGAGCATGCAACTTAAGATTTCAACAGATGTGACTATCTGGCTTATTGAGAATGTGATAACGTTGATATATCCTACTCATATATGCGTTACACTGTGGAAGCAATCAACGCAACATGATGCATTGTTTACGTTTGGTTGACGTGAGATGTAAAGACGCGATTAATCGATGCCGGGAGATTCGGGCGGACCGCTGGTATGCTGGCACAATGACATGTGGGAGGTAGTGGGTGCTACATCGTGGGGAAGGACCGGCTGCCTGACTACATGGCCTTCTGTGTATAGCCATTTGGGTTTCCATTCTGAGTGGATCGAAGACAACACTCAATAAATAAAGTTTTGTTTGCAGCGACAATATAGAACAATATGGTATATATTCAAATAAAAGTATATGTACATACACACATACACGCACACACACATACACCACACACATAAAAACATACACACGCATACACACACACACATATATATATATATACATTTATATATATATATATATATAAATATATATATATATATATATATATATATATATATATATATATATATATATATATGCATATATATATTTATATATAAATATATATATATAGTGTATTTTTATATAGATATATATATATATACATCTATACATATATATATAAGTATATATATACATACATATATATATATATATATATATATATATATATATATATATATATCCTCTCTATATATATCTATATATCTATATATATATATATATATATATATATATATATATATATATATATGTATATATGACTTGGCATTTACCATATATGATATGAGTATTGCATGCCGTTGTATTACCTCTCACCCGACCCAAGCGGCGTCTTTGCTGCTTTGCTGAGCTGCTACTGGATTGCATGTTGCAGATTGAACCACACGGTTTAACAGTTCGACGGCATGTAACTAAATGTCATGCAATATATTTGAACAACATACAAAGAACGATATTCAAGTTATACCAGAGAATATAGATTATCGATCGTCTGCATGGTTTGACCGAAAATGTTCATAATATTGTACACAGAACCTTAAAATCAACACGTGCCATTTGCCAATCTCAGTAAATACGTAACTGGATATTATAGTAGATCGTTGTGGATTCCAAAATGACATACCATTATATGGTTATTCGAAAGCAAAATTGAACACTGTGCATTCCTCTGTCATCTCGAAAGACAATTAACCATTTACATGTACCGCATCCTTCAATGCAACATTGTTACACATAATTATGCGCTATTATCCTAATTTGGGTGATTTTTGTTATCAGCGACCTGGGAATCGGGTGAGTTCAGACATTTTTTTTGGACACCTATCTATTCAGCCATCAGGATAATGGGAATATTCAGTTGTTCACCTAAACATATATCACTATTTCAGGAGGACAAATGGCGGATATCAGGGTGCGTATTTTACAAATCTTTTTCCTATGTGTTATCATTCTCCTTGAAGTAACCAAAGTAACTGCAGTAACAGCTTTAGAAAAGATGCAATTTACTGTTCATTGAACCACCAATGATGTATGAGGATGAAAATATATATCACTCTAAGGTGGTGTGATGTGTTAAATGCTGGATTAGTTTTCAGATACGTAAAACGTAGCTACGCAGAAAATAGTCACATTTAAGATATCGCTGATATTTAACCATAATTCAACATGACAAAGTTGTACATCGCTTGCTTGCTGCACCTTACGGCAACATAGGCTTTTATTCAAGAGCAATATATTCGACAATATATGCAGTGCATCTGGGTTAATGTGATGTATATAACGTGTGCTTATCTCATAGATTCTATCTGTCTGCTTCGATGCTCCCCGTATAGCTATGTGATTCTCCTCATAGCAAAATGCATCGGACATCAGACAATGATCGACAACATGCACTTTGTAGTTGTCGTACAAACGGCTTCAATGCTGTTGGCCGTGTAGTGGCCGTTTCCACTCCAGGCGATAGACGTGAATATTCTAAAATTTCGGTCGACAATGCAAGCACATGGCACTGGCACTTTGTTCTCCAGTCAATAGTATTGAGGAAAACCAATATTTCAATTGAAGTTTCGTTGAGCGATTTACATTTCGAAAGCATCACATTGAATGAAAGTAATGAATTCCAGCCATTTACGTTTTGGCACAAAATTTATATGAGATTTAATTTCCTGTCTTTCTTTGATGGCAGTGGTTTTAGATTATCAAGCCCGCTGGCTATATGATACGTATCTCATTCTCCGAATTATTTTCTAAGAATTACTAAAAATTTTTACAAAAGGCGATATGTAAAGCGCTTTCATTTTTACTTCATAATACTCAAGCTTGGGGCAATTCGCTTAAAGCTTTCATTTTGGTCATTCCGACATAACTGTCACAATATTAGAACCTGCCAAAAAGCATCGCGACAAAATATGCTGATTATCGAAAGAATGCAATGTCCGAGCTACATTTGCAGTACCGTCGCGCTCTCTGACCTGTGCAATCATACTGATGCATTGCGGATCGGAAAGCTAGCACATCCGTTTACTAGACAGGTATGATATTATGTTAGGCATCGAATGATTACTTTGTATATACTCTCTAAATCAACAGAATCATATTGCTTCATTTTTAGTTAACGTAGCTAAGGCTCTCAGGTAATATTTCGATCGAAAAGAAGTTGCACTTACTTTTTACGAGATTTCAAGATGTCATCACGAAAATTTGCTATAGTTAAATGTCCATTTGTTTTTACCAGTGAAACAACGTCTAAACTAGCTTATATGACGCCATTAAAGTTTCCATATGCATTATATATACCTTTATTACAGCTCTCTATGTTCTGCGACTAGGATCATCTTATTGTGCTTACTTAATTATGAGCCCACTACATAATATTGGCAGATGAGTATAAGATGAATTGAGGGGGGTTATATGTGCAGCAATAAAATGACGAATCTCTTTGTAGCTGCAAAGCATCAAATATTCTGTGGCAAGCATGGCTTATCGCTTTATTTACTCCGATGCCTTTTATATGTCCGACGAACTTATGCGTTTATAGGGAAATGCCATTGTTCTAAGAGGATGATGAGTTGCAAATGCACTGCAGCACTTATAGATGATTGCAGTCGATGAGCAGGACTAACTTATGCATGTTTGTCTTGTTTCCCGTAGTATTGAGATACGAGCATGATTTGCTGACCACTTAATTATTCGTTGTTGTCCTAATAGCTTGTGATGTTGAAGTGAAAACGCCGATGGTTCGTTTTAGTTCAATGAGTCAGTATCGCAGGCTTTCGACTAGCCTTTTGACCACGTTAGCGTGTTAATATTGCCATATTTCCCATGATTCGGCATGCACATCATTCGTCTCATTGATCAGGGAAACATCGGATATTGCCTGTGGTGGCAACCTCTTACAGAAATGGATCAATCTTGCTTTGTCAACAGTTTCGGATTGGCCGTAGATGTAATATATGGCCAATATATCATCTAACACTGACGTTCCTTTGCTTCGAGTGCATCAATATGATCCGCAAACAGACTAAAAGGTTGAGATGACCATATATTGAAAGCCAAGAGCTTTGTGATATGGGCTTGAAACAAGGACTATAAGACCTGTGCGACGATAGAGAAATGAATGATTGGCCACTTTTTTTATACAGTTCAACACACTATGCTATATAAGAAACGCAGCGTTACAAGCGCATTAGTATGCAAAAACCCAAGTGACATTTGAATGTCAGGTTATTTTGTTATTCAAATCGAACATTATGCCAATATTTCTCATATATCCTCATTAATATATTCTACAAAATTACAGCCAAAATACAAAGCCCTCGACACTTTTACTGATTTCGTTCACTTGTGTGACCAGAGCAATGTTGTGGCCAAATATGGAAAAGGTGAGGCTTTTTGCATTTTTCCAAGTATCCTCCTCTGACTGAAGAATGCCTTCTAATGGGATGACCTCATTCTGGTCGTTTCAGCAGACTCAACGATTTATTACATGATTCCTGAGGCAATTTCGTTCTTGACGCATTTGTCCTTGACTCAACCATCTACCAGTTCATCGTGATGATAATTAATAGGGCTTTTAACTGTTTTTCTGTTCAAATGTGTCGATCAATTGTATAGTGTAGATCTGTCATCAGAAATAAACATCTTGGGTTAATATTGTATTTATGCTGTATAGATGCAATCACTTATATGATCTCCAAGGGCTTGACCGGCCACACAATAGAAGGAGTGATTGCATTTATCTTAATCAGTTCTTGATTTAAAACTTTATTCGCCATTCTAAAGTTAAGAATCATTGTTGTTGTTTAAAATCAAGAAAATTGCACCCTAAACAATTTCATTATGGCACATCGTTCTTTATAAGTATTTGATTATCTGCAAATCTACACGCAGCGTCGGTCACAGGGAGCTCCTTTTCCTATTCATCCAAACTTTTTGGGGGCTACCCAGTGTGGCTAATACTTTAAATTTCACAAATGCAATTAAATCAAATGACAAGTCACGGGCGTTGTGTGTAAATCATATTCGTAATTGACACAAGTCAAATAGATTGCAGATTGTTATACAAATATATTGGTGTCATTTATCACCAGTCGGATAACACTTCAGATAAAGATTGGTACAAAACTAATTCGACATCCGCAAATTGTCATTCTGAAAACTTGATATATATTCGTAGTCACACGAACAACGGAATATCCCTTTTCCTTTTGATGATTAAATAGATAAAAGCTCAGAAACATGCACAAACTCACCGGATTCTCAGATCGTTGACCACGCGAACAAAATAAATTGAGACAATGGCGCCATCCCAGATAATATCCTGTCTAAAAATTATGCATTGTGGGAAGCTTAACCGACTGAGCGTCATGTAAATTATCTTAGATATATATAGTAAAGCTTATTGAGTGTGCAATTGTCTTCAGAATAACCGATTAATTACTTTGCATTTGGGAATTGACCACGTGTTGAGGATTGCATATGTACCATCTTGACAATCTATGTACTGGTGTGCATTCTTGTTGAAATTAAAGGGTTAAATCTTTTTGATGACTATCGTATATCATAAGTCATAGAACAGGGGGGAAGAATTTGTTTCACGGATAGTGATAGAAATGTTTGTGAGAGCAAATATTTCGTTTATTAGTGTGTCAACACGTAATATTCTGGTATATAAAGTTATTTACATGAAGTCAATACAAAGACTTCATATATAGAATTATGCACATTGTTTGTTAACTTATGTTGCTAGTTCTGGAACTTGTTGTGATACGCTAACAGCAGTATTCATAGCTCATCTACCAGATTCAAATGCATGGTATAATATCACAATGTTTTCCCCAGGTTCCATTTCAATAAAAATACCTTTAAAATCTCGGCCAAAAGCTCGTTGTGGTTACTTTGTTTTTCACAATCCGACAAAACATTAACATATAATATGTTTTAAAGCACTTGTAATGTATGTCTAGTTGGTTCGAATTCATATTCATTTGTTTTATCGATACTCGGATGGTCACACAATAAGAATAAAGTGGAGAAAGCAATCTGCCACTGGATAATTTCAAAAACGATCACTGTGAGTACCAATGGCCTATCCCACGTGCCATGATTCTGAAAAGTTATTACTTCGCGGAGGTAGGTCAATGGATTAAATCGAAATATTGGACCAAAAGGCCAGCAAGGGGACAAAGACGATTTGAAAAGAGCTGTTACCATCGAGGAAGCAGATTGCTTGGGCTCATACAGTAAAACAATAATTTATGACATCATCATTTTCAACGTAGAAAAAGCAAGCGTCCCTTGTTTACTTTTCTGTGTAATATAAGCATTATAATCTGGCCTAAATGCTTGATGCGTTTTCATTATACACAAAGTCTCAGCTGCACGATCCCCGTATTTGTGTAGAATATATACAGTATCGCGTCCTTACAACAAATAAATGTACCACAGCCTCCATGCCGAATGGAGTAAAATTACAAGAGTGGGGATAAAAAGCTGTGATATGAGCGAGCGCATGACACGGGGGAAATAGCGCGGAATCTCCTGTTTCTACAAATATGATGCCTACGACGCTAGCCATTACTTTAATGTCACAACAAATTGGCTCTGTTTATCCAACATGACGTTTTAACAACCGGAATAATAGGAAGACGCTCAGCAGTACTTTATATTTTGAAAAAAGTTTTTATGATGGGATAATAGTTGGCAAATGACCGTAACATAAATTGCGCTGACAGTAAGTACCATGTGGGGCCATAACACGTAAATGTATATGTCTAAAGAAGCACTGTTTATACATTTACTAAGCAGCAAAGTATATATATATATATATATATATATATATATATATATATATATATATATATATATATATATATATATATATATATATATATATATATATATATATATATATATATATATATATATATATTTACATTTTTACCACCTACAGCAACAGTTCGATTTGCTACGACCCGGCCACTTCGTTGATTTTGCAACCAAACCGCAAAGCCGCTTGTTTCGAAAATAGAGTTGGTCGATCCTTTCTTGCATCATAAATTAATGACATTCATATTTGTCTTCGATCAATACAAGATGTGCACAAGTTGTTCTTGAGTATTTTAAATGATCATCTTCGAGTTGTAATAAAATGCAAAAGCGAAATGGACTCGAAGAACAGTAATCACATATTCGTCGTATTGTTGTTGAATGTTTTATCATGTAAACTCATTAATTGACAAACGCTTCAAATTTGTACTCCAAGTTACATTACCTTGGCATAGATTTGACAGTATCAATATTTATAGCCACGCAGTTGCATTATGTGTTATACACAAGCTGTCAAGTTATATTGACTAATTTGCTTGGTATATCGTAAGGGTTTTTATGTCAATAAGAATAATGCGGTCTAATATTATTCGTTCAATTGTTAATGCTCGATGATTATTACTATTGGCCTGTAGAGTGTGCTTGAACTATATCTTTGAATGTAACTCATTGGATTCCTGAATACCCAAATAATCCATTCTTCATGTTTTTGGCAACACATTGCGTTGAATAATTTCAGCATGAATAATTGACTATGATAACGTCCTTCTTATGGACGTCCTCTCTCTTTCCAATATAAGGCACCTCCTTTGTACTACATCGATGTTATAATGGCATGCTTAATCCAATCATTAAACCTTAACCACTCAAGGGTCGTCGACAATGCATTGTTTGTCCCTTTGCAAAATAGCATATTTCCATTCCATTTCACTATTCGTTACAACATTTAAAAGTTTCTTAAATTCACAGCCATTGCAGCTTATCTATTCTCATAAATTGATAGTGCTGACCTAAATGACGGCAAGGTAATGGGAGGTCCACAATAACAGCTTAGAAAACTTAATGCAACAAAGGTAATAAGAAAACTTTGGAGCAGTAGAATTGCATCTAACTTTCTAAACGATTTGGGATAAATGGGCCAAGATTCACAGACAAACTTTACGTCGAATCCACTTAGCCTTGAAATCGACTACTACATAAGCTGTCGAAAATCAAGGGGTGGGTTCTTAGGATACAGACTGCACTAAACATTATACAATTTATGATTGTTATAAATGGTGATAAAAGTAGGATAAACGGAGGGCACCGATGGGAAAAGTAAACAGCTAAGGGAAAGACATCTCTGGGTGTTGGTGAATCCAAACTCATGATTGTAACAAGACAATGCGTTAGAAAAGTGGTAAATACAACACAAGCATGACACTCATACATATTGTGCCACCAGAGGGTTCTGTATGATAAGAAACAACTTGTCGGAACACTATGCGCTAATGAAATGCAACCATACGAGACGACTAGTCGCATTGTGAATTGCTACAATCTCCAGTTGAGAATGCATACAAATCCAGTAATGATGGCGGTGCAGCTGTGCTTCGAGAACGAACTCGCACAGGCGCACCACAGTTGCGGTTGATATTCATGAGGTCGATGGATGCTTATAGGATAAATCATTTTTCCCTTGTTGTGCGAGATTGCGTGTGCGAATAGAGAGTATTGCGCATGCACTACTAACGTGGATCTTTCGTAATTATCTCATATGCCTATTTCATACACTGATATAGACTGCATGTGGATAAATTGCGCTATCTAATATTGAGTTCGTAGACATTCGTTAGATCATATGGCGTCATGTTAGCAAATTTAGATTGGTTGAGAAGTAATATACTTCGAAAATTGATTACAAGTCAGCGTCTGCAAAGATATTAATCAAAGTGGTATGACGTAGATGCCGCAAAATGAGAGTTGGTATATCATCCAACAGAGGCAAACTTAGTAATATGAGGCGTAATGAATTGGAATAAATATACCCATGATCGGCTTGATATTTAGTCAATCATCGAATGCGATCTATCATTCTTTGCCCCTTAAGAATCCATATGATACGGTTCATTATGAATTAGCTTTGGTTATGTAAATGTTTATGGTAACGATGAACCAGTGTTTATGTGTACTGCGTGAAATAATGCGTAAAAGCAGTCTTTTTGTGATGATTGGCATCATAAGAAATATTTAGATCACCATAACATGCCCATATTAATCATATTGGTGTGGTTGTGATATGCAATGCTGTGGTGGATAAATTCGAATGCCACATTTGTACTCCAAAATTAATGTAAACGTTTCCAGCAACGTAAGCAGTCATGATGATTATCATAAGGTGTCACCATAGGCGCCAATTGAATTTCCACATAGTCCATGAGTGTTAGGCCCTTCCTCGAAAGCAGGCAACATGGCAGATAAAATCTTAATGGTAATTGACGATAAGGATAAGTCGCAAACGTGCGGCACTCTAATCACCATAAAATACTGCAGAGCTAAAGAGATTAATACATAAGCATCCACAAACATCTCAACAGACCATTATAAAACCTATTAACAAAGCGTTTTATACTTGTTAGGATGAATATAAATGTCAACAGAAGACGTGGGACCTGTATATAAATAATGCCTCTGTTTTCGGACTCTGACTTGGCACCACGCCAGAGATCTCGTGTATCGATCAGCGTGTTACAATTCATTTTACTTTGTATGAAATTGCTAACCTCTTCAGGCAATGGACTACTGACTATGGTGGTCCTACCATGGTGCTTATCTTAACTCTCTGGTTAATCGCTCTGTGATGCCTGTTGTATATACCAGCAATGTATGAACGGCCCGGGTTATTTGACTTACAAAGGTTAATGCTGTTATGAAATAGTCTTTGAAGCCTAACATACTGCAGAGAGTGGCATTTGCTTAAACGTACACACTCTGGTTAACGTCACAAATAAGATAATGATATGAAATGAGATATAATCCATTGCTTCTAACGAATAATCACCTTCTTGCAGCATGGGTCATTATTTTCGTTGTCACATTAAATGCATTCCGATCCCATCGCATCCTGAAACTCAAAAAAAAATGAATACAGTAGATAAACGTGCAACAAACAGTATTGTTGTTTTGGATTGACTATTTATGCCGGTTGATCTGTCGATAAAGCACAGCATTTAGATCACATACAATCACCTTATTATGTTCTATGAGACCCAAGAAGTTTGTGATTGATGTTTGTAAAAGTTACTTGTGGGATGATGCTTGGCTTACTCTATAAGGTTATCTTTTGATCGTACAAGCAAACGTGTTTGGATATGTGTAAGGGTCAATCTGTTGGGACAATATGGTGGCATTTGCTTGAATGTCGTTCAATGCCGTCTAATAGCTGTTTTCTTTTATCAGTGGGCGATATTAATAATCCTCATTTGCAGAAATGGTAGCATTGCTGTTGTCTTAGTAACGACCACAAGAATGGCAGGGATGTCAAATAGATAAATCCATTCTCGTCTATCGATTAAGCAATAAACAGAAATGTATATATAAAAAGCAATTATATAGTCTATATATTATATTACTTTAATGGGTTAGCCTATACCGGAGGAGTTATATCGTAAACGTTTATGGAGCCGGCATTCCAGCTGCTACTCGGGGTATCTATGAGACACTAGCATCACTTACATTACCTCAAACGGTTTGTTTCTTCAGTCCAGCAATGTGATTTTCATTATGAAGGTCTTCTTAAGCTTGAGGTTCATGCACAAGACATACACCTGCTAGGAGGTTTATGCACCAAACCGAGCTTGACTCTCCTGGCTTATATTGAACGTTATAAAGTGTAATATTTATGACTGCTGTAAGGTACGGTTGCCGATAGCGACGACAAAACCGCGCGGCTCATAAGATAATATTAGCAAAACGCATAAAACAATGTGCCGCAACTGCATAGTTCGCTCACAAGGTGAAGCAACAGCTGTAATCGAGATGGAGCCTTTACTGGGTTTTATTGTTACCCTAACGAATTCGTGAAATGAGCGCAGAATGATCTAGTGAATTGTTCTTCTATTGTTGTTTTAACTTCGTCATGACTGACTAAGCACGCTCACATGGTGGGCATAAACTGCAGCCGAATGGCCGCCAGACCGCTGAGTTGTTGTATTTTGTAGATTACTACAAGGGAAGAATCCAACCCCTACCAAACAATAGTGTGAGTGAGATGACATTAATTGTACAAACAAAGTGAAGTGACTTCGGTCTCTAAAATAAGTCTACGTTCATCTGTAAACAAAATGAGTAATGTGTTATTAACAATGCTTGCCGATACTTAACCTGTATCTGCAGCCTTGAAGAATGCACAGTTTCTCGCTTTATCCGTTGTTAAACTCAGGGTCATTATAATCGATATCTACATAGCGACTTACTAGTCCAAGGTTTGGAAATGAAAAGGGCTCAGATACGTTATGGTATCACACAAAGCTAGTCCGACACAGTAGGATGACAACGTGATGGGAATATGAACGCGAGATATTCCCCACAAACCATACACATAGAAACGGCGTTAAATGCGATCAGATCAATGAGTCCATTACTATGATGTTTTCCTGCTTCAATGAAGAATCTCGATATGGAGACATAGCAAGCATTCGTTTGAAACGGAGCGAGATTGCACCTAATGGCAGCTGGACTGGCATAAATACTTGCATAATACGACACTCGGATTGCCAATACTGATTTGGTCAATTTATGTGACTGACTTCGACACCAATACCCTAATCTGTTTCATGGTCATGTGACAATAATAATAATATATATCTTACGTTATGCTCTGCATATTTTTGCATAGATCAAATAGGCTTAATGGTCACTTTGCATCGGTGAACACAGACTGAATAGCAAAACCCCATTAACAAGTTACATTACTGTGAATATTACTAGCTACATCTGCGAGGATTGTAATGTATTTGGCCGATACCGATCCTTCTGGCCTTTTGCTTATATTGAATGTGATCTATTGTGATTAAATGTCAGCTGCATCTAGTTCAATGTACCGGGCTGGCCAAGACGACTGCACAACCGTGAAGCTCATACAATATATGAACAAAGCTGTTCGTACTAGAGCCTTGGTCATAAACGCTTTATAAGATGTGATCATCGCTTTCAGTGGATGGGTAATAACCTGATATACTATGAAGAGCTGTTACATCAGGACACTTGCCAGTAATATGCGCATCTGTATATGCATAAAAATTAATTAGACTAAATAAACCGTAAATCATGTTTGCATCTCCAAAATAATATCCTGAGATTAGAGGCGGTTCTTGCTGATTAATTACTGCCATGGAGCCTCCATCTAGATCACAATTTAACTGATTTCGTTGAGAAACATAAGCCACATTAAAGAAATCAATGCCAAAGAATTGTACTACTGGTTGTGTGGCTTCTCTCAATATGCGATTTGCGGCAGCTTAACTGTCATTCAATTTCGGATTAACATCAGACGTCTGACGGACGTAATTCAAACATTGAAATCAATCTCAATAATTGCCTGCATTATCGCTGATACAAGGATGGAAGCCCAATATGCTTAATCAATATTGCAGCTGATGCATTATTAAAATAAATAAATACAAAATTACCATTGTAGGTATCAGGAAGTCTAGTTGTACAATCTACATAGCGACTCAACACTCCAATGATATCTTCTTTTAACTGGTTGCCAGAACACCGTATATTGCGCATGGCATATCTGTGATGCATATAGGCAATGTGGAGGATATACTCGGCTCCCAGTTAAGAGTGATACTTGTTATCTACCCTTAAATGTTTTCACATTCCAGACCTACTCCACACGTTTGATTTATTTTCATACCGATGCAAAGAGTCTGATCTACCGTCACCACTACCGTTGTTCAGAGACACGATTAATGGACGCTGTAGATCACGCTGGCATAGTTCTCCATATACCAAATTCATAATAACTTCGAAGTGCTCGGAAATACCTATTTCATGTTTCTTTCCAAAAGTAAGAAATATTGATACCCCAATCCTGCACATATTTGTACTGAACGTAGTGCAAGATACGTACTAAGCCAAATATCACATTCTATCGATAAAAATGCATTTCGAGTGTACTTGCACCTCTTCAAACACTTAAATCCGGTGGATTCATTGATAATTCAATTTCCGGGCTACGATGTCATCGAATCAAGGCTCTATTGCTTGATAGTTATTCCTAATGTATTTCAGCGTATGGTCTTGGCTGATATAAACTACCCTCATTGATCCATCACGGAAACTCGTCACCGTCAACTATCGACATTATATGTAGGACTTACTGGGTGGATTATTCAAACCACAGAAATAAATCTCTATACTCCACTCGTCAGAAGCAATGCTCTGATGATTAGCAAGATATAAACAATGTATATTGATCAGTTTTTACATCCTTTGATGAAGATTGACCTTACGCCATCTCAGAAAGTAAGTCCTTTAAAGTATTCATATTAAGTAGTTGCGCATAGACACATATCACAATTAAAGATTGATATTCATCAGTTGTAAAGCTTGCCATATCCATTTATTGTGTTCCCCCCCCCTTATACCTTGTCACCCTCTCCAAAAGATTTCAATTGCGGTAGATACTTGTAAGTTCACGTTTTATTCCCACGAACAGATGATAAACACAAACAGCAAACTTTTTATCTTGAACCAGACCTGTTGCTGCATTCGCCCCCTTGCACCGCCATCGGGGCGATTTCCAAGTTCATGTGACATTGATGCCCTGAATCAAATAATGTACAATATTGTGCTAAGATTACAGAAATTAACCTGCATGACGCTGCAATTATTTAAGTGATGTATGCTGCTTTTGCTTTGCGCCTACCCTAAAAACGCATACAGAGACATTTGGAAGTCACATGCCTGGATGAGCTTCAAAGCTCAGAGGACCGAAACAAAAAATGCAATTACTTGCAATGGCAGTTGCTTTTGTACCTCTAATAAATGTAGTTGCGGAATGCATTCCGCAACCGACATCACATAGAGACACCCAGTAGACAATACCCACAGAGACACGTGTACTTTATTCTCGTATGACATAACTAGCGTAATACTACTAAAATCACCAGCGACACGTGAGTGAAACTGATCTATAACTCAGCTAGAAAGACAAAAAATATTTTTTTTCTTCATAATAACTCTCATTCGATGCTGCTACAATCTTAAGGTACCGGGCGAAACGGGACTGCTTTATATCGTCCATCCAACAAGAAATTCCCAAACAATCTTTCTCATCAGAAACACATCTACAACGACTGCCATACTAAGTTTGAACATGATGACAATAAATTAGAGCTGGTGAGATTTAAAGAATTGCATATTACGTGGTTTGTGCATCTCAGCTCAGGATAGACCTGTGCAGGGACTTGCCTATCATGATAGAAGTCGTGGAAGATTCGAACAAAAGCATGGTGTACTCCTCATTTATGTCCAAATTTCAGGCCACTTTGTTCCCTCGGTTCATTGTATCAGCTGACGGCGATGATATGATGACTTGCAATTCACCAATTTCTCTACCTTCTTGATTGATCATTTCTGGCATTTCCGGAATGTCTGTCGTAACTTGTTGTGTGCATACGGTTGTGGACGAAGTCTATGTTCAATCCGTACTAAGACGCGTGTGTTGATCACTTGTTGGTTTCGGATTTCGTTGAAAAGTCTCGAGAAAGGACATATATTTTGTGGCCCTCATGAACAATTCATGGGTAATGGCTACAAAATACGTACGCATGTGCTCCAAATTGCAACAATGGAGAAAAACCACCCACATCTATCTTTCTGCAGCTTGCCATGGTAGACACGTGAGCGTATTCAACAATGGTAGACTTAATTGCGACTAGTGTATTCTGCTCGGATTTGCCACGAGCATTTCAAAGAGAAGTTCACCATCATCAATTCAAGATACCTCATCACTCTTTATCTATTCCTGTAAACGTGATACAGTCTCTCGGAAGATGCACAGCCAGCCATTTTCCAGCACGTCTTTGACGATCGGGGCACTATTTTCTTAGAGTGTCGGTCTGCTTCATTGAATTGCAACAATTTAGCCGGAAATAATCTACGTATTAATCGATCTATAGTCAGAAGCCATAAGTCAACATAGTTGATAAATGCATCTTTATAGGCCTCAGATGGTTTTGTGCAGATCGGTGGATGGATATGCTGTGAAGTTCTATTTTTTTATCAACTGCCGATTTATGATATATTTTGATTGTAATGATAATATTGGACAAAGTTTTCATCGATAACGTCTTAAACAGCAATGTAACCTTATCACCCGTCGTAAATATAACTAATGGCCTTGGATAGTGATCATAATGTGCCATCATCGGGATGTTTTGAGCATGTCCCATATAAGATCAAATGAAACAGTTGTTTAAGGATTCTATGTGATACTTTGATCCCCGGTTGCATAGCTAATCAATTATTAACCAAGAGTCAATAGTTACTCGTGTTATCATTATTCGCAGCAAGCTAATTCTTCACAAACTTCATATCACTTGAGTGCAGATAAATAATGTAATTGGAATGGCAATCATTCATACATTAGTTCAAAAAAGCGCAGTTCAACGAAGGATGTAGATTGTTTCAGGGGGTATTTGGGGCATATAAGCATTAAGAAAACCCAACAACCAGCGGCTTGAAGATGTCCTAGATGTTCCATTGGGAGTGAATAATAGTGCTTTATGTGCATTCTATGTGGCTAAGTGCTTGAGCCTTTTAAGACCACGACCAATGAGGCTATCAGCGTGATATATAATGCACTTATAACAGCCGTGACTACCACCGGTTGCTTTTTCACATGCCATTACATTGCGTCCAAATTACGAGTATCTCTTCAAAAGAACAGTCACACAGTCATTGTCAGATGTGATTTATCTTATTCATAGGGGTGCGTCAGACACGAGAGGTTCAGTTTTCGATTTTTGTGTATTTACTGCTCAATTGTTGGTTGCAAGAATTGAACATAACACCGAATGATGACAGACGCGAACAAAACAAAGCTGTAGTAATAAAGTGAATGGCAAGTCGACAGTTTGCATATGACAAGGTGTGTATTATAACCATTTGAGCATTATACAGAGTCACTGCATCCTACTATAAGTTTAACATTCAGAGTACCATGACATTTCAAAGGGAACAGATATTTGCATCCAAGTGGGCAATACGCCGTATCGGTGAGGTCGAGCTGATGCTTAAAGCTGTCCAAAATTGCACTATAACAAGCAGATGAAAATAAATGCGCTCACCTATTTCATGTTTCCTACAAGAGTAAGAAAAACGGTTACCCCGACCTTGCGTACATTTATACTGAATATTTGAAATGGTACATACTGAGTCACATTTCACATTCTCGCGATAAAGATGAATTCCAAGTGTACCCGCTGTTCCTCACACACCTAAACCCAGTGGATTAAGAGACATCGCCTTGTGTAATTATCGAAGATTTGATGTCGTTGAATCCAGGCTCTATTGCACGACAATCATTCATAGCGTCCTTTTACATGCAGCCTTGGATGATATGACCGTCCCTCTGGTTACAGTGACATCATTTAATCTAATGTGACAGATGCACTCAATCCAGCTGATGTTGCCGTTCCGTTATAACCAAACGCAAAGGATTATACAATACATCTATCTCGAATTTTGATCGCAAAGCATGCCAGTCCAGGCATGACAAGCAAGGAAATAATGTAATGGCCGATCTGCATATGGATGAATTGCAGCTTCCTGAAAATTAACGACATATGTAAATTAACTTCATTACAATAATTCAGTTGAATGCAGACAGGGATAGATTATATTCTATGCTCCACTCGTCAGAAGGCATGAATTGTTGGCATATAGTATTGTATGATATAAACGCCCACATTAATTCACCTCAATCTCTTTGATTAACAAAGTATATTAATCAATTGCTAAAGGCCAGTGAAACGGTAATCGTAGATTACGTATCATTATGTACACAATTGTGCAATTGTGAATGTTGTTGATGCGTTCGTTTAAACTCCTACATTTATATATCAATTAGAAATTTATATCTATCTTTTGTACAAACAATGTGGTCATTACAACGTGCAATATACATTGCTAGTGTTAATAGCCCCCTCTTACTCTTTTACCCTCGCCAATACGGTACATATTCTGGCATTTTGTATATTACAATCAGTACGATTTCGGTCGTGCTCGACTTTAACAGCAAAGAGCGCTGCCGTGTATGGCGAATTATATCAGCCTGACAATCATCGCAGATTCGGAAGTGCATGACTGATGCCCTGTGTAACTTGGGAGGCATTTAAATATCGAAGTCAAAAACAGGATCGAAGAGGAAACCGCGCATCTATCACTGCAGTACTGCTTTGACAGACGCCATGCACCTTTAATTGAACTAATGAGTCTCCGTAATAAGATGTTAAAAATACTCCAGTTATTTATCATTAAATTAGCTGGAACAAAAACTGAAGAACCATTTTTTATGATCGATCGATAGTCACACAGCGGCAGCCTATCTACTAGTTAAGAGCATTATCGGAAATAATCTGATCGTAACTTCCAGGTGGATACTTTCAAGCTCAAAGTTTTCTCACACGAACCAATGATTAGCACACAAAGCGAGCTGTTATTCATGAACAAGGCCTGCTGCTTTATTTGCAGTTTTGCGACGACATCGGGCGATTGCCAAGCTCGCATACATGCTCTGAATACAACATTTGATTACAGATATATACTTGCATTTCTGCTGCAATTATTCTTGAGAAATATTTTGCCTTTCCTTTGACCATATCCTGTAAACGCCTTCAAAAACATATGGAAGTCATATTCCTTGGATGAGCTTCCAAGCTCACATGGCAATATGCTATTACTTAAAACGGTGATTTTGTAACTCAAACAAATAAATTTGTGGAACACAATTAGCAACAGATATCACAGAGAGGCATCAGAAGACGATAGCTACTGAGACGCATGCACTTTATTCCTGTATGATTAAGCTAGAGGCACGCAAGATAATCTGATCTATAACTCTGCTAAATAAACATAAGGTTTCATGAATTGCATATAACATGCTTTATGCAGCTCAGCTCAGGATTTGCTCTTTGTTGATAGCATTGGTGGAAGATGCAAACACAATCCTACTGTGCAGCTACTTTAACTACAAATTGCTCGCTATATTGTTTACCATGCTATCTGCGGATGACTACATTATATTTGCGTGCAATTCACGAATATCTCTAGCATTTGGATTGATGGTAGGTGGAAACATCTTGAGGTCGCTAATCAAGGTACCGTTACTTCTTTAGAATCGGTAAAATGCGCCTTACGTCAAGTATGCACTTCATTAGAGAGCAGCATTGATTGCCATCGTCGGCATGTCAATGTTACATTTCGATTCATTTCCACCTGTCGTGTCGTTAATTTTCCAATATGCGACTTATATTGCAAAGGTTAGATACGTTTGTTCCAATTAAGAAGGTCTTGTAAAGTAGAGTTCGACGTCGTAGAAATAGCAAGGCTGTTGATTTATAGGGAAACTGGTGGCTGAGGTAGCTTGCGTACGATTATCCCCAGCTACAAAGCAGTGGTTTCTTATTTGTTTGGTTGAGTAGAGTGTAAAAAAAGGCAACAAGTTTCAGTGGTCTAAGATTGATTTGTTCAGATCCGTGGATGATTACTTAACTTTTGCTACAACATCATGTTCGCAATCGATATATAATACATTGTGATTGTGATTGTGCGGATAATATAGCATAAAGCCTTCATCGTTATCATGCTTAACAACAATATGACCTTTTATACATAACTAATGGCATCGATTTCAGATGGGAATGATTGAACATATCCCGTAATTTATCGAACGAAACATTAATTTGAAGCATTAGCATTGTTTCTTGTCCTATTGGCAGTGATGTACAAGACGAACACGAAAAAATATTAATTTTGCCCGATAAGAATAGAATATGACTGAATGTCAATTAAATATAACACGATGAACAAACCCTAAGCTTATGATTATAGCCTTAAACGACTTATAATGTCATATGTTAATCAGGTTATTCTTCTTGTGGGACTGTGTTGTCCGGTTTGTGTGGCTGCTTCCTGTGCTGAAGAGTTGATAAGTTAAACTATACATTATCATTGCAGTCTAGCAAAGTGAGCAATACGCTATATGAGAATTGCGTTGATATTTAAACTCTATTCCGCGTTTATTTATGAGAGTAACTATAGTTACGCTCGACCACGGCTAAATAAAACACATGGAGCCTATTTGCACACTCTTTGTAAATACAGACCGTTGAGTGGCTACAAATAAAACCAGGAATGAAGACAACCCCTACAGTACAATACTCTAAATGAAATGGTATTGATTGTACCGACAGAGTGAAGCTGTAGCCTTCCATATTCTTTAACTGCTTACTGACACAACCCTGTTTACCGTCCCCAAAAAGCACCCTCACTCACAAGGTTTTTGCTCTCTGTCCGAGATGTTTCCCCACTGAGTACAATAACCAATGAGTGTTAGAGCATAAACGCAAGAAATATATGGAACACGTTGGTGTAAGGTTAACCCAACAACTATCAGTTCGTAGATGTTGTGGACGCTCCATTGCAAAATAATGTTGCTGCCGTTATATATGCTTAACGGCATTACAAACATTGCAAATACTCAAAATAATTCTTGGTGCATTTATGGTGACAACCAACCAACCAAGCTGGGAGTGTGATATCGGTGGATTATATAGCAGTCATAGTTTTCTTCTGCTGCCAAATTGGATGCGATTTCCCTCACGTCTATAGTTTACCACTACGGATGTTCTGATTAACGATCATAACCACATCAGTTATGAATGTAGCTTTCAGAAGTTGTTATTGTATCCAGTAACATCACTATATAGTTGGAGGAACATCTAACGAGAAAAACCTGTACTATCTTTTGTATTACGTCGCAAGCGTTGGATAATGACGTTTGTTAAAACATACGAAAATAGCATCTCCAAAGCCTCGTCTAAGCTATTGCTGTCAACTTACACAGTTGTTAATGATGAATAAATGCCATTGGATTTAGATGCTTAGCCTTACAAAGACCGCTCGTTATTTCAAAACTCTATATTTTTTACTATAGGTTTTGCACTTAATCACCCATGTATCATCCTTCGTACATGCATAATGTGAATAACAACGGATCCGTCCGTTAGCATGAAAGTAACCTATAAACTGTGAGCTAATGGAAGTCTCCATGCGTGATCTGATCATTGGCGTCGTGGGACGAGATTCTGATGTGGCAAGAAATTAATCTGCATCGGACGAATATGGAACGAGTTTCTGATATCTCATCCATCCTGGTGGTGCAAAATAATAAGAGTACAGTTAAGTGGAACATTATTAGGTTTTAATCTATCTGTCTCTCACCTGGATTAGTACGTTTCCAAGGGCGATGGTAATGTGTGGTTATCTGGTCGTAATTAAGTGGAGGTTGTAAGTTTGTCTTATCTGTTAGAGCAGCATATCGTCTGTGTCAAACACCCTCTTGTATCAAACAATGCGTCCTTATGCATCATGACATTCTCCGCCTTCCATAACTGTGTCATGTGACTTCTTTGTCATGTGTGGTGTATGCCTGATGAAGACGACTAGATTTCTTCGACACAAACAGCAACAGACGCTCGGTTCTCTAGAATTTCAAAAAATCCATGTATTCATATTAATACCTGTGCATTGTAATATTTTGGTGTCAAATTATTGAGCACTTGTGATAGCGTAGTTAACTCGATTTAACTCCTAGACGCATCTAACAAATAGAGATTAATATCCATCAGTAGCGCAAAAATATGCTTTTTGCCCAAATCATATATTGCTAATTGCATACCATATCCCTTTCTTGTGCCCTCCTCCTCCTCCTCTTACTCTCCAATTCTCGCCCACGCATGTCATATTGAGCGTTTTTTAAAATACAATAAGTGTGATTGCGGACACGTTCGACCTTTAGTTGGAACATCGTTGATATATTTCAGTTTGACAATCATCGCATATTGGAGAGTGAATATGTAACGTCCTGTGTATCGGGTGGTGCATTTTGAAATCTTTGCCAAAATAAAAATCGAAGAGAGAGCGAATGTCTGTTCCAGCTGCATCATCCATAAACCCAAGCAGCGTTAAGGCAATTAACCTTAGTTGACAGCAGCACACACCTTTAACTGAACAAATGGGTGTCATAGAATGTAATATTTGCTACACGCTATATTCGCGATATAAGGCTTGAATGTGGTTACGTCCATGCCACTCGTTGGTGTTGATCCACTGAATGTTGATTTGGGGTCACACAGCGGCAGCTTATGCATCAGGTTAGTAGCTTATCGGCATAAATCTGCTCGCTGCAATAAGCACTTTTATAAACAAGAATTCCAGGTAAACACTCGCATCCTCACGAAAACAGATGATTAGTACAAAACAGCGAACATTTGATCTTGAACCAGACCTCTTCCTTTGTTTCCCTCCATGCCACTACATCAGGGTGATAGCCAATTTGCGTGATATTAATGCTTTGAATACAATGCTATACAAGTTTGCGCTGGAAATATTCTACAAAACTATTTATCTGCAGCTTTGAACATATCCTTTCAATGCCCTGAAGACATTTGGAAGTCACATGCCTTGATGAGCTTCAAAGGCTAGATGATAGCAAGCACAGTATTATTTTACTTGCTACAACAGGTGTTTCTGTTATTCTACTAAATGTGTTTGTGAAATACAATCACAGAGGGGCATCCAGAAGACAATAACATCAGAGACGCGTGCACTTTGTTCTCATATGATATAGCTCTAGCGTAATAACATCAACATCAAGTAACTCAATGAGACATGCCAGATAATCTTATCAAATAGATTTATTTTTATTAGGTATAAACTAAATGCATATAACATGCTTTGTGCAGCTCAGCTCAGGGTGCAGGAATTTGCTCTTTGATGATAGCATTGGAAGATACAACTAAAAACATGCTGGGTTTGACCTTTATTTGTAGCCAGCCTGTCACTTTGCTCATTATGACGCTGTGGGCAATAGAGAGATGAAGCATGCAATTCACCGATATCTCGGGCGTTTTCATTCAATGTTTCTGGATAATGCGAAATGTCTGTGAGATTTGCCGTCCATCAAGTATGCACTTGGTTAGAGAGCCGTCGAGATGGTCATAATCTATGGCTATGTTGTATTTGGTTTGTTTCGTTCTGTTGTGTGGTTCATTAAGATATGGTCAATTTACATCTCAAAGGTTGGATGAGTCGGTGTCGATTCGGAGAGCCTCGGATAGTGGCAAAAACACAACGAAGGTCGTTATTATAGTACAATAATGACCGATTCATATATGGTCGAACTCATGAAAGTGTGCGTACTCTTATCCCCAATGGAAAACAATCTGATCATCATTCGAGTGGTCGAGTACTGAGTGATATATAAGTTGATCCATGTATTAATGTGCTTTCTATGAACTACGATTGATTTGTTCAGATAACTAGCTGATTAACTACCTTATGCTCCTGTGTTCATGGAAGCAAGCTGAACCATTATTTCATGATACTCAGTGTTGTTTGGGATCGAATTACATTTTTAACGTATTAATCAGCAATAACGCCATATATCAGGTTGTTTACATCAGTGATGACCGTGATGTGAGGGCATAATACGCTGTCGTCGTGATGATTGAACCTTTTTCTATAGTGAAACATTGATTTCGGGAATTCGTGAGATATGCGCATGTTGCATTACAATGTGTAGTTACCAAATTGTCATACTAGATATATCCCTCTAAATCTATGTACTTCGTTGCTACCTGATACATCCTGAAGACATTGTAACTTATTGGTTATTTGTCGGCTCTATAGCATGTGCACTACGGGCTGTCTTTCGAATCGTTTGGACAGTATGTGCAACCGTACATACCCGGAACAGACTACACTGATACAGAACGTATTACTGTTACCACCAACATTGACATGACGGAAACGAATTAAGATTTATGTTCAGCTGAGTAGGATATCAATTGCTGTCAATCAATTACAATGTCTTGTTGTGCGATATAGTGGTCTCTGTACAGACGTTCACAAAGGTGATATGCGGCGCCATTTTCGTGTACATCATTACTGTGCAAAAGGAGGTATGGTTTATTTAATGTGATTGTCCACACAAAGCAGGAAGTCCAACGGGGGCAATTTGTAGGCTAATTAACGAGAAATTTATATTACCGTCTAATTTCACTATTAAGCAGATCTAACCAAGTCTCGGAGTTGTTAAGGTGTAAACCTGTCTAGGGGATGTTGGCATCAGCGATACCTGTATAGCGTGGCAGGAGAACTCGTGCATCTTTTGCGTGCACAGAAAAGTTATTTATTGTAAATAGTTTCGCTAGTAATTTATCAGGCGCTTTGAACGACGTTTTATATCGTGCTGACAATGGCGATTCCAGGTTTGAAATAAAATAGGAACATGTATGTCGAATCTGGTGTGCGTCTACTGTATTCTCTCAGGGTAGATATAAAATGTGGTGTTGTTCAAAAAGATGTTGTTCTTCCTTTAAATGTAGACCAGTCATTCATTTAAATGCCACAACCCCTAGCGCACATGGCTGATGTTCACTATTGCTTCCAGGGTATGTAGCAAGTAATAATTTGTTCATTGAATGATAAATATTACACTTATTAAGGGTTAATATGTCTGACTATTGCCCTCTGTTTGCATGTTGAGGCATTTGTTTTAGAATTTCCTCATCGACATAACATATTAACCCTGCCGATGTAAAGCCACAAATCATCTCTAAATCCTGGTTCATCCGTTCAACAGCCCGTTTCTTAATACAAACAGTCTGCATCGCTGCGGCTACATGAGGCTAACTATGCTTTTTATTGTAAAATTGGAAGTTGATTGTATAGGGTTTAACACAACCATTATTCAATAACACCAAGAGTTTCCTTGATGACAAGGAAGGCATTAGCATATGAGCATGCATTACCTGTTTGTGTGTGTGTGTGTGTGTGTGTGTGTGTGTGTGTGTGTGTGTGTGTGTGTGTGTGTGTGTGTGTGTGTGTGTGTGTGTGTGTGTGTGTGTGTGTGTGTGTGTGTGTGTGAGTTGAGTTGAGGAGTTGCTGATAAGCATCAAGCTTGATCAAATGTTTCGGAAAACACTGATGCCATGGTTTATGGTAGGCGTCGTGCACGACAAGGTCCCTAACCGTAACTGTATTTGATGTTTATTTACTTTGGCATTAGGATAATTATTGTTGTTATATTGGAATGTATCCGTGGAAGTAAATGACAAGTCACTGTGAGCCATCTACGCTACTTGCTGGTCTAGTAAGGTAATGGCTATAACCGAAACAACTGCTATATCATCTTACACGTACGAGGAAGCCAATAAGGTGTACAACTGATGAAGGTTTACCCACGTTATCAAACACCACATGTCTCTTTTCACACGAGCACCAGCCCTGACAAAACAGAAGACATACATATTTTGTATATGGTATCAGGGCCCCAAACTGTGCCGAAATTGTGCGCAGCATAAGAAGATTCGTCTTTCCGGGTCATTTAAAGTGACAGTAGCCATGAAATTGCTAGCGTCGATTCTCTCCTGCTGTGTAGCAGCCGGTAAGTCTCTGTACTACAAACGTTTGTGACTTTCTATTGACATCGCAGGTTTAGCTAACGATAAGATCTTTGCTTTTCAGCTTGTTCCAGAGAACGCTCCAGTCGCATTATTGGCGGACAGGATGCGGCAGAAGGAGCCTGGCCATGGCAAATGTCTCTGCAGAGTTTGCCATAACTGCGGTGGAATCCTTCTCAAGGTGAATTACGCCGTAACCGCTGCTCATTGCGTCCCAAACCAGCCGTAAGTTATTTGTGACGACATATGTTATTATCAACTAGGTTTCTCTAATATCATATCTTTCCAACTACCATTTGGCCATTTGAGGTCTGTGTATAGCCATTTGGGTTTCCATTCTGAGTGGATTGAAGACAACACTCAATAAATAAATAAAGTTTTGGTTCTATTCAAATAAAAGTAGAGTACGAACACACACACACACACACACACACAGATACACACACATCTATATATATATATATATATATATATATATATATATATATATATATATATATATATATATATATATATATATATATATATATATATATATGTTCGTAGGGGGAATACGTTATTGTTGTTGTCAGGTTTACTGTTGATGTGCATGTCTACGGGGCGCTTAAATGAAGAAACGCTGTTTTGCAGGCAAACATACATAGTCTTCGTTGGAGGAAACGACCGTACAGCTGAGTGTCCGGATGGAACGACCTGTGGAAGTCGATCAATTCAAGATGTCCGGAGGGTAGTATATAATACATCGGTTTTTTTGGCTACACCGATGAAATTATGTGCATGGTGCTAAGACTCAACAGAGCTTGGGTTCAACTTGTACCAAAATCATAGTACTTAACGATTTTTTCAATGCCGATTCCTGTAGTGTAGTGATCATGGCACTATATGTTGTTTACAATAGCACCCCGGTTTTATCAACAATGCTCTCCAAGGCTGGCCGAATGATGTCGCTATTATATATTTTGAGGAAGATATTGTTGAAAACGATAACATTGCCTACGCCACACTGGCTACGAAACACGACTATACTGGACACAGCTGTCACATCACTGGATGGGGCCGTCTTACTGGTCAGTCAGCTCTTCAATACATATGACATATCCTCCATCACATCGTGCCATTTGATTTACCATACCAATTATTTGAATATTTTCTGCTATTGTTTCAGGTAACGGCGTATTACGTACTTGGCTACAAGAAGCTAACACGGATGTCCTGAGCCGAACAGAATGCACGCAATTTTGGCCGGCAGCTCAAATCCTTGAAGGCATGCATGTTTGCGTGTATGACCAAACAAATCAGGCAACGGGAGCATGCAACGTAAGATTCAACTGGTTACTTTCTGGCTTATTGCAAATGCGATAACGTGAAAATATCCAACTCGTGTATGCGTTACACTGTGGTAGGAATCAACGCAACATAATGAATTGTTTACGTTTGGTTAACGTGAGACGTAACGACGCGATTAATCGATGCAGGGAGATTCGGGCGGACCTCTGGTATGCAGGCACAATGACATGTGGGAGGTAGTGGGGGCTACATCGTGGGGTAGGACCGGCTGCCTGACTACATGGCCTTCTGTGTATAGCCATTTGGGTTTCCATTCTCAGTGGATTGAAGACAACACTCAATAAATAAAGTTTTGTTTGTAGCGAAAATATAGAGTATCATGGTATTAATGAGTATTATGGTATTATGGTATTATGAGTATGTGACTTGGCGTTTACCTTATATAATATGAGTATTGCATTCCGTTACATTACCTCTCACCAGACCCAAGCGGCGTTTTTGATGTGTTGCTGAGCTGCTACTGGATGACATGATGCAGATTGAACCACACGGTCTAACAGTTCGACGGCGTGGTACTAAATGTCATGCAATGTATTTGTACAACATACAAAGAACGATATTCAAGTTATACCAGAAAATGTAGACTATCGATCGTCTGCATGATTTGACCGAAAACGTACATGATATTGTACACAGAACCTTAACATCAACACGTGCCATATGCCAACTTCAGTAAATACGTAACTTGACATTATAAAATATCGTTGTGGATTCCAAAATGACATACCATTATAAGGTTATTCGAAGGAAAAATTGAACACTGTGCACTCTTCTGTCATCTCATAAGACAATTATCTATTTACACGTCCTGCATCCTTCAATGCAACATTGTGACTCATAATTATGCGGTATTATCTTAATTTGGTTGCTTTATACGTCAGCGACCTGGGAATCTGGTGAGTTCAGACATTTTTCTGGACACCTATCTATTCGGCCATCAGAATAATGGGAATATTCAGTTATTCTCCTAAATATATCACTATTTCAGGAGGACAATTGGCGGATATCAGGGTGCGTATTTTACAAATGTGTTTCCGATGTGTTATCGTTCTCCTTGAAGTTACCAAAGTTACTGCAGTAACAGCTTTAGAAAAGATGTAATTTACTCTCCACCAATGATGTATGTGAATGAGAATATATCACTGTAAGGTGGTATGCTGTGTTTAACGCTGGATTAGTTTTCAGATACGTAAAACGTAGCTATGCAGAACATAGTCACATTTTAGATATCGCTGATATTTAACCATAATTCAAATATGACAAAGTTGTACATCGCTTGCTTACTGCACCTTACGGCCACAGAGACTATTATCTACGAGCAATATATTCGACAATATATGCAGTGCACCTGGGTTAATGTGATGCATAAAACTAGTTCTAATCTCATAGATTATATCTGTTGTTGGGGAGCTATGAGTAAATTATGAAGCCCTAGTCAGGCGATTCATCAAGAGCTTATATTACGGAAATTAAGTATTGATATAACAGGATCTATCATGCACTCGTTACTTGATGGTTCATTCTCTGATTCACTGGGAAAGGCTCAGGAAAATGTTTAATTTTTGCTAGGTTGGTCATAAGGGCAAATTTATGTCATTTGTCTGCCTCGATGCTCCTCGTGCAGTTATGTGATTCTCCTCATAGCATCATGTACGCATGACCGCCTAACAAGAGTATCCGACCTCAGACAAAGATCGGCGCCATGTTATTTCAGGTTCATTTGTAGATGTCGTACAAACGACTTCAATGGTGTTGGCTGTGTAGAGGCCTTTTCCACCCAAGGCGATAAATTTGAATATTTTTATGATTTCGGTCGACAGGGCAAGCAAATGGCACTTGCGATTCCATTTTGTTCTCGAGTCAATAGTTTTGTGGAAAACCCATCTTTCAATTGAAGTTTCGTTCAGCAATTTACATTTCTGAAGCATTAGATTGAATCACAGTAATGCATTCCAGCCATGTACGTTTGGCACAATATATATATATTATATTTAATTTCCTGTCTGTCTTTGATGACAATGGTTTTAGATTACCAAGCCCGCTGGCTATATTATACGTATCGAATTCTTTTCCAAAAAATAGTTAATGTTTTTACAAAGGCGCTATGTAAAGCACTTTCATTGTTACTTCATTATACTCAAACTTGGAGCAATTCGCTTTAATCTTTCATTTAGGTCATTCCGACATAACTATCGCCCAATATTAGAACGCCCAAGAGCATCGCGAGAAAATATGCTGATTATCGAAAGAATGCAAGGTTGTTCTGCAAGAACTGTTTGCAGTCGTTGAAATGTCCGAGCTACATTTGATGTACCGTCGCGCTGTGCAATCATACTGATGCATTGTTGATTGGAAGGTTTATAAATCAGCTTGCTAGATAGGTATGTTATAAAGTTAGGCATCAAATGATTACTTTGTATACGCTATCTACATCAACATAATCATATTGGTTCTTTTTCAGTTAGCGTAGCGAAGTCTCTCAGGTAATATTTGCACTTACTGTTTACGAGATGGCAAGGAGTCACCCAGAAACTTAACCATAGTTTAATTGTCATTTGTTTTTACCAGTGACACAATGAATGACGCCATTAGAGTTTCCATATGCATTATATATACCTTTATTACAGCTGTCTATCTTCTGCGACTGTTATCATCCAGTTGTGCTTACTTAACTATAAACCTACTACATGATATTGTCAGATGGGTATAAGATGAATTGAGGGGGTTGTATGTGTAACAATAAAATGACGAATTTCTTTGCAGCTGCCAAGCATCAAATATTCAATGAGAAAGTTGGCCTGTAGCTAACCCGGCTTATCGCTTTATTAACTCCGATGCCTGATATATGCCAGTCGAACTGATGCGCCTGTAGGGAAATGCCGTCGCTCTAAAAGGATGATGAGTTGCAAATGCACTGCAGCACTCATAGATAATTGCAGTCGGTGAGCAAGACTAAATTATGCATGTTTATCTTGTTTCCCGTAGTATTGAGATACGAGCAAAGTTTTGCTAACCACTTTATCATTCGTTGGTGTCCCAAGAGCTTGCGATGTTGACTCCCAGAAGCAAAAACACCGATGATTCGTTTTAGTTCAATGCGTCAATATCGCAGGCTATGGAGTATCCTTTTAATCTAACCACACGAGCGTGGTGTTATCGCCATATGTCCCATAATTAAGGAGCAATAAATTTGGTAGGAGTTCGGCATGCACATCATGCACCTCATTCTTCAGGGGACATGGCATATTGCTTGTGGTAGCGACATCTTGCTGAAGTTGATCAATCTTGCTTTGTCAACATTTGAATGTTAGGATATTTTGTTTTTCAACTCGAACATTATACCAATATTTCTCAAATATCCTCATTAATATAATCTTTAAAACCACATCCAAGATACCAAGCCCTCGACACTGTTATTGATTGGGTTCACTTGTGTGACCAGAGAAGAGTTGTGGCCAAATATGGAAAACACGCGGCTTTTGGCATTTTTCCAAGTATCCTCCTCTGAATGAAGAATGCCTTCTAATGGGATGCTGCACCTCATAAGCCGGGTTTTCTATGGCGGCAAACAAACTCATGGGTCTATAAAATAAATCCTATCCTTGATGACTTCATTCTTGTCGTTTCAGCAGACTCACAATATATTTTCTGATTCCTGAGGCAAATTTGTTCTTGACGCGTGATTAGTCTCCGCATATGTCTTTAAAATGCCTCAGCCATCTACCAGTTCATCGTCATGATAAGAATAGGGCTTTTAACTGTTTTTCTGTTCACATGTGTTGATCAATCACATAGTGTAGACCTGTGAAATAACATCTTGGGTTTATATTGTATTTATGCTGTATAGATGCAATCACTTATATGATATCCAATGGCTTGACCGGCCACACAATAGAAGGAGCGATTGCATATATCTAACTCCTTTCTTGATTTAAAACTTTATTCATCATTCTGAGGTTTTAGAACCGTTGTTATTGCTTTAAAAAAATTCAACCTGAGTCATTTCATTATTTTACAACTTTTTTTCACATGCATTTGATAATCTGCAAATATACACATAGCGTCGGTCACAGGGGTCTCCTTCTCCTATTCATCCAAACTTTTCGGGGGCTACCCTAGGGGCTACCCATGAAAAGTTACCCTCGTTATCGATATTTCTGGGGCGAATTTTAACGTTATGGAGGCGAATATAACCACCGTCCGCGTGTATTTTATTCGCTGCTCAGTCATTGCGAAATTAATTCCCATTCTTAAACCCTTTTTCTTCGGAACATCTCGTAAATAATAGCAAATGCTGATGACTAATATATATATATTGAAAATAATCTGCTGTACCAAATTGTAAACACAAAGTATTGTATATCGACTCTGATGAAACTAACGTGCACAGGTGTCGTCAATCTGAATTGCTGTTCCTCTCTTCAGGTCATGAAAGCAGTTTTCTACATTACATATTTTATACCATACATGATAGTACCTTAAATTTCACGAATGCAATTAAATCTAATGCCTTGTCACGGGTGTTGTGTGGAATTCATATTAGTAATTGACACTAGTCAAAAAAATTGCCGCTATGTCATGTTATACAATATACAAATGTCATTTATCACCAGTCGGATAACACTTCATATAAAGATTGATCAAAAACGAATTCGTGTCCGCCAATTGTCATTCTGAAATATTGATTTACATTCGTAGTCTCACAAACAAAGGAATATCCCTTTTGTTTTGATGATTAAATAGATAAAAGCTCAGAAACATGAACGAACTCACCGGATTCTCAGATCGTTCGCCACGCTAATAAAATAAATTGAGACAATGGCGCAATCCCAGACAGTATCCTGTCTAAAAATGTTGCATTATGGGAAACTTACACGACTGAGCGTCATGTTTATTTGAAAACTTGTCTGGGATATACATAGTAAAGCTTATTGAGTGTGCAATTGTCTTCAGAATAATCGTTTAATTACATTGACCACGATTTCCTAAATTAATGAATGCTTGTTGAGGATTGCATATGTACCATCTTGACCATCCATATACTGATGTGCATTATGGTTCAAATTAAAGGGTCACATCTTCTTGATGACTATCGTTTATTGCAAGTCATAGAACAGGGGGTTAGCATTTGTTTCAAGGATAGTGATAGAAATGTTTGAGAGAGCCAATATTTTGGATATCAGTCTGCCAACATATATTATTCTGGTATATAAGGATATTCACATGAAGTCAATACAAAGACATCTTATATAGAATTATGCACATTGTTTGTTGACGGTAAATATCTATATTAGACCCTAGCTACAACTTTAGTATTGGATAACAAAACAAGTCATATAAGCCATATGAAACCGAGGACCTTAAAATTGCCAATAACATCGCTGAAAGAATCACAATATTGTAAGAAATCAGACTTATAAACACAATTTGGAAATCAGTTTTCTATTACGCCACAGTGGAAATAAGGGTGGCCATTATCGCAATATAGGCATTAGGATATGATGCGCGGCAAGTAAACGGTATGGATAGTCAAAGTATGGATTGGTGGTCTTATAAATAATTAAGCAGCTGGACTATACAGAGGGTAGCTGTGCTGAGATAAATCACGTTCATCAACAGCAATGCAAGGGGCGATTAACACATCTGAAAATTGGTCACCCGAGCCACACCGGTTCATACGCTTGTATTTTATATATATCGGCTGCATATATATATAGACTATAACATATATATATATTTTCTATTATATATATATATATATATATATATAGGGATAGGATATGATATATATATTGGATAGTCATATATATTGGTGGTCTATATAAGCTATGGATATACAGAATATATATATATATAAACCGTCATATATGTGTGTGTGCGTGTATTACATATGCTATATCTATATACCGGTTCATAGTGTGTATCTACATATATATATGTAATAGATGTGTACTCGCATATATATATATATAATATATATATATATATATATAGAGGTAGCTACACATCATATATCTAATATAATAGATATATCTATATATATATATATACGATATATATCTATATATGTGTACATATATATATAGATATATCTATATATATATATATATCTCTCTGTGTATGTATGTGTAATCTACTATATAAATCTAAATATATCTCTATATTTCTATATCTCTATATATATATATATATAAGATATATCTATCTATATCTATATATCTATATATATATATATATATATATCTATATATATATATATATATATATTTTATACCAGTATGTCCACATAAGGTCAACGCACAATTTCTTTACTAATAATTGAAAATATTTGGTTTGACCATTCGAATATTATAGTCTAATGTTAATAACGTACAAAGGTAATTTTTCACGGACTATTTTTTTTGGTTTTGAATATAATAGCGAAGTAAAATTTAAACAACTAACCATTCATTGACATAACCAGCAAACCTCAATATCTTGGATACAACAATATATACATCGACCCAAATTGCCGAAATAATGCTTTATCATGTGTGTTGGATGTGTTTTTTGAAATTTCTCCATATTCATCAATCTACAACATTGAATTAAATCGTGAAAAACTATCAATGGTTCATAACGATCACATCTACAACAAATATTATGATTCTAATCCATGATGACTGAGAATGATTTTAAAATTTTCGTATTTCGCAAATATTCGAAAATGGATATGGGCACGAAAGGTTGGATTTATCCATATAAATTAAAGTCTTGACCATTCGTGGACGACCTTTCGAAGAGCAAAAAGATATACAAGGAATAAAAAGCGACAAAAAGATTTTTATTTGCATAAAACTATTTCATTGTATCAATTAAAATATGCCGAATAAATAAATGATAATTAATGGTAGCAAAAATGTATTATAAAAATTTGTCATGGAGTACACGCAAAATCGACACTATATATATATATATATAAAATATATATATATATATACGAATATATATGGATATATATACACGAAAGGTTATATATAATCGTAATCGACAATATATATATATATATGGGTATATATATATATATATATTATATATATATTCAAATATATATCTATATATATATATATGGTAATCGACCTTATATCTATATCATATATCTATATATATATATATATAATATATCTATATATCTATAATCTCTCTATATATCTATGACGTATATATAGTGACGATTACAACCTATATGTGGACAATTTTTAAATATATATAAATATATATATATATATATATATATATATATATATAAAGATATATATACGATTTTTATATAGTATAGATATAAGATTTTTAAATAAATATATATATATATGGGTATATATTCATATATATTGCATATATATACAGTATTTATATATGCTAATGACGTACATATATATAAATGTATATATATATATATATATATATATATATGTATATATATATATATGAATATATTTATATATATATATTTATATGCATTTATAACATATATAAATATATATATATATATATATATTCACATATATTCAAAATATATATGTATATATAATATGCATTATATATATATAAATGTACATATATATATATAAAGATATGTATAAGACAACGATTGCTTACTATGTAAATATATATATATATATATATAAAAACACACATATATGATATATATATATATATATATATATATAGATATATATATATATATATATATATATATATATATAAATATATACATATATAAAGATATACATATATGTATATAACAATGGTTTTAATACTCTATTTTAAAACAATGCCATGAGACATGAGGCATTTTTAATGTTATTTCTGTTGGTCAGGTGGTCTGATTTTTATTCGTCGGTATTTATACCATGTGCTACCGGAATATCGTTCGTGCGATATGTGACCCAAAGAGCCCCTCCAACATATCATTGTGTTAGGAGGGATTCCGCACATGGCTTCCGGCGATATCGTGACTTGATATTTATGCAGCGCATCTGGTGAGAGTGAAACTCCAGGTGGTATCAACAAATAACATTCGTTAGAAATGATATGAGGCATATTAAATGCGAGTGCTGATTTGAATGCTATGCCTTGCGAGGTTCATTTCAAATGGCTATACATTCCAAATCTAGCCACACTTATTTCCTGAAGGCGTATATATCGTCAAAAACTTTCTAGGATAAATTGCATTGAAAAATATTTGATTAACTGATCTAATTGAAATTTTGATACCTGTCAATCTGTCAGAATTCGACATATGCACGAGGCACGTAATGTTATAGAATACTGTTTATACTGGTATCTTATTATTATAACATATGACATCACATCATACACTAATATACGAGTAATGGCCTTGGTCTTCTGGTTTTGATCAAAATTACGATACATGGTAACCTATGATTTGAAACAATTACGCTGGGTGAATAAACCACACACGGAACCAACGAAATATTTTCAATTGAATTGGAATAAGTATCTGCTACGTGTGGTTGACATAAATAGGAATAAATTGGGTACTCGCCAAACAAATGTATCTGCATATGTTTGGCAGATTTGATTTGTAAGACGGACGAAAATTTTATACGTTTTCAGTTGGGTGAATCTCAGCCATTCTTTGTCACCATCGCCAACGTTTTATTGATTTTATTCATAGACCATGTGGTGCCAGTTGGTCATCTTACGCGGACAGGTTGAGGCAATTACCATGAATACTTACATAGCTGTTGAGTGAGATAATTTTTTTACGTCATCGCCGTCGTATGTATTATTCTACCAGTCTTCATCAATCGTTTAGTGATAACAAATACTTGGGGTTAATGCCCTGTCCTTGCCAATCCTCGTCTAACATAGAATGAGAGGTGATCGTATCAGTTGTTGGAAGTCACGAATGACGGCAGCATCCACATCTGTGTAAGGTTAATCACTTCATACATTGTAATGGAAATCTGAAGGATGCTTCGGTACACTTGCAACGTTAACAAATGTAATCTGTTTAAACTAAAGGCATTGGCAAGAGACAACTTCGTCACTTAGGTAGCTTTATGAATCCGCACTATCTGTAGTGTATATGCGATGCAGCAAGTGAATAACATCTATTTATATCCTATAATTGTCAGATTCCCAAAAGATAACAGTTACACGGGAGGGCGTGATGTCTCTTTAATAGCAGAGCAATAGCATGGCACACGCATTGCAAAGGATCAATGCATGCTCACTTCTACGCAATCTTGCAATGAAATGGATAGAAGCAGTCCCAATCTACTATTGCAATTTTACAGTATGTATTATTCCTGACTATTGGCTGTTCTTTGTTATTAACGAAAACACTGATACAAAGCTATATATTCCACTGTTGCAACGTATTGTACATTATACTTATAAAATACGTGAGCATACCAGTCCATTCACACGTAGGCGTAGCATATAATCAAATATACATTATTGCTGTGTATTTGCCAAAACGTCTATGTTGTGGAGCAGATATTTTCATAAGAAAGGTTTCCGGGTGATTTATTTGCCGTCGTTCATATGACCGCTTCTATGGAAAGGGGTTATAATAGAATATTGACCATAAAAACTATAATCAAATTATCACTGTCAGTACTGTGTGAGCGATGAAGGGATCATCGTACATTCCACTTGCAATCACCGTGCAACGAATGATTGTTATTTTAATCGAAACGCACATCCCTATGAAATACGTGATGCGGGTTTGAACGGCGTCTATGATAGATTGTGCATCGAGCTAGGCGTTCTTTGAAATGATCAAAACTGGGTTGGATTAAAAAGAAGTAACGATTTATGTCCGTCGACGTATAGCATCAAAGAGGTGTGAGAATTGCTAATCCAACATAAATGCGTCACATCACATAAACATTTGTTATGGCGTCAGTCATTTTAAACGCAATTAAAGAAATATAGATGTCAGTCGATGACATTAATCAGCTTTCCAGATGGACCCCTTGGAATCGGTGACTGCTATATGGCTGCTGGAGATCACGCAGCTATGACAGATGCATGCGTCAATCCCAACAGTCACCTAGCAACATTTCACAGGCTTTTTCAAGCAATATATGAGCTGCATCCAAAAGTTAAGTTTAAAGTATGGTTTATGATAAAGACACATAAGAAGCTGATAAATTATCTGTTTGATTGAGTAAAGGTGTTGAAACAAGTCCGCCTTCGTTATCTATTTATACTAACCGTCCTCGACATGTATGTTTGAATCCATTTTAATTATCAAATGGCTATTTGTGAAGAGACATACCACCAGAAGTAGGTGTCAATTTGATCCTCATAAAGCCAAAGTGTACATTTCCTTCGTCCTAACCATAGGTGTGGCCAAGGTGTATAAACGACTCCAGAGTCTTTGTAATACAAAGCCAAAAAAACAAATCTCCACTATTTGTGCTAATGAAATGAACATTTGTATGCCTGTATGTGATCCACTCGCAGTCGTTTTTCAGGAGATGTCAGCACTAACAATTGCAATCTCAGATCGTTACTCAAATCAGACATATGGTTATAAGCTGTGAAGCACGCTTTTGTACATTTTCTAATATGTCTTCATCAAATTGAAGGTATGGTGACAGCGTCTGAATTGCATATTCTAAAGGGGCATAACAAGTGCCCTATATAGTTTAATGAAAACGCCATTAGAGTGAATAGCGAACGTCCGTCTGATCCTACCAAGAACTTTGTTTTCTTTACGGCTGCTGCACTGCTTTGTTAGTTAGATATCGTGACTGATAAATTATGACACTAAAAACCTGTAAAACATCCTCTTGTGTCGTATCCCACATTAGGGTATTCACAATTGCTGTTTCTCTGACCCATATGCAGTACTTTACAATTGTTTTGGTTAAAAGCATTTGCCAACGGTTGCCCCAGTCTTGTGTATTATGTAGGCCTTGTTTAAATTTATGACTCTGGATTTGGTCCTTGCTTATGGTGATTTGAGTGGAACATTAGTGCCAGTGAGATGGTTATTTATGTTGTAGGGTAACGACCCATCAGGATCATGCATCACATTTGAGTGTCATTTCTGGAAAACACGCAGTGATTTTGTTTGATATGTAGCCTACTTTTGTGTAAGGGTATTCCACAATTGCGTCGGTCGATATTTTTATAGACTCAACCTATTAGTGATATTGTTTTAAAAGAATCATAATTATTATCACTATTTATACGTCTCGAATTAAACACTGCAAATATTTTCACTTTTGACCATAATCACACTTAAAGTAATATAATCTCAAGCGTTTTCCATAATTTTTATTCTCTTCTTACATAGCATTATGTGGTCATTGTAACCTACATGCTTGTTAAACGAATACCTGGATAATCTCTTGCATGGCTTATATGATCCAGCAAACTTGATAAACAGTAGCTGACAAGATACGTAATTCGACCCTAAAAGCTGGTCATCGCCAATCATCGATTTACATATTTCATTAATTGACAAACATGTAAAGATTCTTCACAAATTAATTCGAGAATCAAATTCCTGTACCTAGATAATGGTACACGATGACTCTCTCAATAGAATCTCATGTACATCTGAGCTCCACTTCCTGAATGCGCGCAATCAAGTGCAGTTTCGTGTCACATGCTGAACGTTGCAATGTATTCATATTATCAAACATGTAAACATGTCTTAAAGGTGGTGCTACCTATTTTTCACTCAGAAAGATGTTTGAAATGGTCACGACAAGAAGACGCATAGAGGCGCTTAGACAGCATTAACTGCATGCCCTCACATTGAGTATAACTAGTTGCTACGTCATATTGAATTGCATACAGCATTCCTTGCTTACGTAAATTTAACACATTTTGGGGTAAACTCGAGGGTCCCTGACCCGGTATTCCGGTTTCCTGAGAGCCCTGAATTTTGATTATTATGCATTAAATGGTATGTCCTAATGAAATTTAATGTCTCGACAATTTATCCGTTTACCAGAATGGTCGACGAGAATTGTTTCCAGTCGCATTAATTGATATTATCTAGCATTATATCGCTTCTCATGTTTATGTATTGCAAAGTATGGTTTACATATTCTTCCACTGATCCCAACGAATTGTCTCATGTCGACACGACGGATGGAGGTATCGTTACGTTCATTTAAACACGTTTGAGGAGTGATAAGGTGTAGAAGCTTGTATGGTCTGGGGTCGAAATGACAAAGTCATAGCTAGAATAGATTCAAGTTAAGGCACGAATTTCAATGTTACAATTCCAAAGCCGGGTAACATGGGAAAGGAGATGCGTGAATTTTTGAATATGCGAGAACTACTGCATTAGGCGGATGGATGGCTTTAAATTTGACGTCCTTCCTCATTCTACTGTAAATTATGAAGCTGACCATCTGATCAGTTTATCTGACATTTACTGATATAGGTGCAATTATAATCTGTGTGAATCTTCAACACGATTAGCATGGTTATTGTCATCAGATATTGGATATAGGATGATAATACAAAGATAATCGTTATATACTTAACAATTGTAGCCTGTATGCAACTCTTTGATTATTTATTTACGACAATAATTTAAGTTTAGAAAGTATAATATTAAAGAAATAATTCCAACTCAACTACTCGTCGTCGACCAAACGCGTGACAGCAAATTGCAAGAAGATTCACTTAGCAACAGATAGACATCTCAGGAAATCTCGTCGATTGCACGCAACGCTAACTGACAATATATCAGAACAAAATCCGGTTAACATGCCTTGACGGAAATTGGGATAGTACTCATTTAGTGAACTGCCATGGCACCTGAAAGTTTCACATGTATCACGCCGCAGTGCAGCATACTTGCGCTTGCTGTGTCCGTCATTTGGGTGCATATTGTTCACGGGGACATAGGTCATTCACTGCAAAATGATATTATTAGATTAGTCGACACCGATTGCCTCCCTTTTATCCTCATATATACGAGCCAATATGAGAGACGAGGAGGGGGTTCGTGGTGCATAACGACTATGGAATTTTCAACAGCATCATTGACGCAAATTGGTTTATCTCTATCGGAATAACCTAAATGCCGGATATTCAATTTTGACGAATGTGATGCAAATAAATATTATTCCGGATAATGCTACGTTGTCTACATCTGTAACTGTTAGCACATGTGGTCTTACCAATAAGTAAGTTATTTACAAACATTTAATTGAGGTAAGCATCTGCAAAAAGCTTGTAGCATGTAAAATGCAACATCACATCCTCTACAATTAATTATTTAAATATGCAACTCAGAAATACGTCCACGCCATACAAGATTGAGTATCAGCAATCAAAATAAATATATCTTGCATTGGAACAGATTGATGTACCATATTGCCAATGCTAGGCACCTGCTGCAAAACAGCCTTGGTGACACAACCAATAGATTTTAGCTTACGTCGCTCTCACACTGATTCACACTGTGCATAGTTATTCATTATATCTATAATTCTTTTGATTCAATTTCGATCTATTTCACGTCATATGGCAAGTTAGTGTTTTTGTTTTAACTGCATCCTTTTTGCCATAGCTAAAATGACTGGAAAAGTACTAGACACTTAACAGCAATTCGTTGCGGACCTATATAAGCACGTTCGCCATTCGTGCCGAGGAAGATAAAACCAAGACGCTTTATCAAGGGTAGGTCTTTAAAGTAGGTCGTAATTCTGGTAGCGATCTCTCCTTAATCGAAAATAAGTTTTTATAGTATGCCTTTATTCTGGTAGAAAACTCGACTCTATCGAACGTAGGTTTTTATTGCAGGTCTTAACACTTTTAGAAAGAGCTGACCACGGCATAATCATCCCATTCGACAGCTAATATTAACTTTCTGTATCGTAATGTAGTAGGGCGTCAATCACAAGTTCAGATTTGTTTCGATATATATGTCGGATGCTGCTTATGTCTTTTGACAGCGTTATCCTGTTACGAAGACACAAACTAACCTCGCGTTATATTAGCAAATCGGTTTGCCAGCTGCGTCCCTTTTCTTTTTCAACGACCGTTGCAATCATCAACGCCGTCATTGTGCCTCCGTCGCAAAACTCTTTTATACATAATACTACAAACTAAGCTGACAATACCCTGACAAGAACCTGGCTTCATGTAGTCCCATGTCACAAATCAATTTAGCTCAAGGTCGTGTTGGCATGTCTATTTATAAAGCATCCTTTGTAGGGAACTATGTTTTCCCCTTCTTCCTTTCCGTTAACCAGACTAAAACTAGAATACAAGAATTTACAACAACTTCTTGCTCGATTTGCCATTTATTAGTGCAATTACCATATTGTTCTGGATTAATAATATGTGCTAAACTGCTTTGCGTACACACACACACACACACACACACACACACACACACACACACACACACACACACACACACACACACACACACACACACACACACACACACACACACACACACACATATATATATATATATATATATAAATACTTATATATATATATATATATATATATATTTATATATATACGCAATCAATTTACCATATACAATAATATATATATATATGTACATATATATGTACATATATATATGTATATATATATATATATATATATATATATATATATATATATATATATATATATATATATATATATATATATATATATATATATATATATATATACACGTGTCATCGCGTGATATGTTTTAGCTAGTGGCAAATGATTTATATTATCGTCACAAATGCTCTTAAACTCTGGCAGTAAGGATTGGTATAACTGACTGCGTTATACGATCAGCTGCTGATAAAGCAGTGTCTATGTACTCAAAGGATTTAAATTGTATTTTGAGCTGCAAGTCCTATTAAGCCATGGCGTCTGTGTTATTAAGTAGCAGTTAACAAAGCCTCTCTTTTCCGTTCCCAGTCGACCTTGTCTGAAGCTGTTCTTGTGGAATGCGATCTCGTCATAGCCGTATTTTTTAATAATATGCAGCTTATAAGAAATATGAAATGCATGAGTTTCCCAACTTCCGATGCATCATTTAACAAGGCTGCGGATTGGATTGTGTTAGGACTGATATGTTCAATTTTCCCCGACAGAAAATTTGTACCCGAACAAATATGTATTACTTGTAATCTGACTGAGCGGTACTTTTGAAACATTGTTTTAATCAGAAGGTGAATTTTGGCTTTTCGAATGGTCATTTAGTGCATTGGGAAATAAAAAATGATCGATGCTGGTGGTGCTTACTCGAAATGCGAAAATTATGTCTTAGTCAATTGAAGGTTGCGTCTTATTTGTATACAATAATGTACAGGGGATCAAATATTCCGTATTTGCATATATAAGTAGTCTATTTTCCTTGGAAAAGTAAACAGGTGTTCTGTTTTTGAATGATTTACAATTGTCTGCGTCACACACATTTCATCTTTATAATACTTTCCTTCTAACTCATGAGAAATAAAAATTGCTATTATACATGTCCGATAATGTAATTTCACACCCATACCAATTTTTTATGATAGTTTGCGTTATTTATCTCTTGACAATGCTAATATAATGCTAGCTTAGCCTGGAAACCACATCCTATTTTGGTTACTTTTACTTAAGTCATCCAATAAAAGGGCATTTTATGTAATCAGAAATCTTTAGCAAAGCGTTATTTGTCACGTAAGAAAACTTGACTGGAAAGTGTTGAAACAATTGACATAATGAACACGCATAAATTTGCAAAATAAATACTCCTTTCACCGAATTACTATATTTGATATAAACTTAATTTTGAATGCTGCAGTCATTCTGTCGATATAAATCGACAAACGGAAAAGTGCTGTGAGAGCGGTTTGCGGCTGTTGTACAATATTTCCATGACAACGTCTATCAAACAAGTAAGGCTTGTTCACGTGTATATTACATATATTGCTATTGTATATGGCACGCATATTGGCAATCCTTGTTACATATGCTTATGCATAAGACATGGCAGCCAAGTAAATGACTTTTGCTAAATCATCTTTGCAAAGTAATTAACTTGATGTCAAAAGTTAATAAGGTCCACTTATAAATCGTCCCAGTCTTTGATGAGATTGTGCACCTAAATATCACATCCATTAACGCGCATATGAATCCCAGACAGCATTATTACTTGCTATTTTGGGTAGGGTCTTTCTGCAACTACATATAAGTATAGCAATTGCCAATTAATTGAATTGGTTTTTTTTGACATTTAGTCGATAAATTTATTTATTGTTATGTATTACGCCATAATACGTAAGATTCTTATGCTATTGATGGCGCTTGAATGTGCCATCGCTTTTGTTTAAAGGTAAAAATACCCTGTAACGCAGTGATGGAAATTGATCATATATATATATATCATTGCACCCAAGCTGTAATGGCAGCAAGTTCCACTTAATCACAAGCCTCAATGTAGCACGGCAACAACGTCACTAAAGCAGTACTTCATTCGAAATTTAAGGCCGGAATCGTACGGATATTCCGGCCACCACGGTCGTTATGTTTTCATAAAGCCAATCCCGTGGGCAATATATGCAAATTACACTGATTGTGCTGAATTATTTCTTTTAATGAGCAATACGAAAATATTGCCATCACATCCCTGCTGGCTCATTTAGCATATACGTTAACTAAGACAAAGCAGTCTTTTCACGGTGGATGTTGTTTGGTCAACACCTTGTGTGCGTTCGGCACTAATTAGGAAATGGTAATATAAAGATCGATTAAAAATTGAATGCATCTTATCATGTAACATTGAACCAGGTACATTTTGCTAGCTATTCTTTGGGGGAATATCTTAATCTTAAAGGCATAAGTCATATCATTTGTTGTGAAGGTGCTGATCTCGATTACAACGTGGTGGTTTCAGTTTGAGGATATTGTACAGCATGTAATATCATTAATGACTGTGTTGACAATCATAACATACGTTTTGGCCACTATCAACAAACTCGATACCGATATAGAATATAACATTATGTGCAATTGTTTATCTTGGTACTATAATGGCTTACTGATTAACGGATCCATAACAAGGGTGGGTGTTGGAATGTGTGTACGGCATCAAAACCCCTTGTGACGTCAACTCGAAAATGTATCAAAAAAGATGATTTGCACAAATGTTTCTGTATGGCGTGCCACGATAAACTAATGCTAATCCTCTCCAGTATTATAACATTTACGCCATAAATTGCACAGACTGTTGTGTATTATAACATTAGAATAATCCTTCAGTCTATATGTGTGTGTGTGTGTGTACGCCATAAATTCATCGCGATACAAACATGAATGTGTACTTTATGTATGTATGTGTGTGTGTGTGTGTGTGTGTGTGTGTGTGTGTGTGTGTGTGTGTGTGTGTGTGTGTGTGTGTGTGTGTGTGTGTGTTTGTGTTATTCTTTGAACCACTTATTTTCTTCGGCTGCCTTGGTCACCTAATTGTTTTCGGCGACTTGTTTCACACCTCGATTGTGTAAGAAATTTCGGTTTTGATACGATTGTGTAACATAAGTGCGCCAAAACAATTCGGATTGTGTTCTTCCTACGTTTCAGCGCGTGTGGAATACTCGCAGACTAGCGCATATCTATGTATACATATATGCATGTTCACCAACTTCCGAGTGGCATTAGATTGTCTGAGGATGTCACCGGCTACCCTATACCTCATCGCTCATCTCCTCCGCTGGCACTGGCACGTGAGAGAAGGTTTCCGATTGACAATATAAAACTCGTCCAAGGACGTGATATCACCTCGTTCTTGAAAGTGACACAAACGCCTAGCATAATATTGCATAAGTGTTTCATCCCCTTGTGTAAGGAAACCGATACATTAACAGCCTGTTATATACACACACACACACACACACACACACACACACACACACACATATATATATATATATATATATATATAGATATATATATATATATATATATATATATATATATATATATATATATATATATATATATATATATATATATCTATATATATATATATAATATATATATATATATTTATATATATATACATATATGTGTTTGTTGTGCATATATATATATATATATATATATATTGTGTGTATATATATATATATATATATATATATATATATATATAAATATAAAAAAAGCTTCTATGTTGGCTCTATTTCTTTTATATGCGGCGGTCAAATGTAAAGAAATACGAAACTGAATTATATAGTTACCAAGATAGTTTTTTAGTTCCCTTTATATGCCCTAGTCTATCATTTCGATGTGATAACTGAACATGGCACACAAAGCTAATCTGATCAACGACAAACCTGGCAGCCACCATATTAAGGATGGTCTGCGATTGTCTTGGGTATAGACTACATTACTACTTCAACATAAAATACCAAAAAAAAAGATGGTTTTATATAATGGCAAAATTCTAGTGCCCCTTAGCACTAATTTAGTGACGTCTGGCTATCCTCATTCCAGCCTATAACTGTGCTCTTCTATTTTTATACTGATATATCTAAATGTAAGAGGCCCAATGTCCGTTTACCAAGCGCCATCTTTTGCCACCCTGGGAAGCCATTGTAGGGTGAGGGTAGTATCTATAATTAGCATTAACATCACTGTCATGGAATATGGTAATTAGTTTTTGACGGTTATAGCCACAGATCTAATGATATGTAATTTCTGAATATATCCGTTTATATAAATAATGGAGCCACATATTTTTCATCAAAATGTAACTGCAGATTGGGTGGATAGAACTACAATTGCGCTCGTAAATCCAATTATGTATTCCCAGGCGTTAAAGCATATTAGATATACAACTTAGCAGGCAAGCATGTCCATAGAAAACATGGCCACAAGCAGAATGGCAACATAATCAATCAATGAAGGTTACATAAAGTTCAATGACATGAGATGGCAAATTTGCATACCAAATCCATGTCGGTTGCATCTTGCGACAGACAATGCAATCGTATGTTTCAAGAGGACCCATATGCAAGTGTTACGTCGTGACAGAGTCTAGAGATTTTGAGACATGCAAGAGACATCAAGAAAAGCCTTTCGTCCGCAGGCATAATTAATCATCGTTGAGCCGTTCACCACGCACATGCGTCTCGATCCTATCGAGGCTCAAAAGGGTTGGCTACGTGCTAAAGTTTCTGTTCTTATGTGTTTTAGTATATTCAGTAGATTTTTTTCGTTTATTGAAAACGAACCGCTTTATCAAACCCTCAACAAAACGAAAACGGTAACTATTTTCCATCACCAATGGAAATTATTATGGAAAGTTTCCGTTTGTCGTCAGGAGCAGGTGTATATAGCAAAATTTCAAAGCCATACATGTTTACATGAAAACATAACATGCACCCATGCATCATTAGGAACCGATCTGGTCTCAGATCAGACATCCTGGTCGTGATGGATTTTCATTACTGGATATATCCAGGTTTTCCTCATATCAGCTTAACAATCGGTGGACATAAAAATTAGTCAATCGTCTAAATCTGATCGTTCTGGTTTTGTGAGGTAAATGCACTTCACAAGATAAAATCTGAACCTTAACATATCGGCATGTATCATAATCGACCAAATAAACAGAGATTTATTATCTGTACTTATTATTTTCCAAAGGTGTTAAAAAATATTCATGATTACTTTATGATATATTGCAGTGCAAAGCGTACCGATGGTTTCATTGTTTTCACAATTGTTGTAGAAGTGAATGCCATCTGTTTGTATAATTATAAAAAGCAATCAACGCATTTGTTTATTATGAGGATTCTATATAATAATTCATCGCATCCAAAGCCCGGTTACAATGTATAAGTTAAATAAGCATCTTTTTGCTCGCTAGTGATTTCATCAGGGTCGAAATACAGCACAAAAATTGCTTGCAGTCTGTGTAATATTGGTGATATATGGTATCACAAATGCGACAATTAATAACGCTAGAGGTGAAAGCTGCTATGAATACTTTTTTTGAGGATATGACGAAGACAGCTATGCTCTGTCTGGAGTACTACATAAATAGAGCGCATTATTTATACTAAAGCACATACAACCGCCAACATGACTGGCCCACATTATATCCAGAACGCAAACAAAATATGAGTGCATATTAAGGCTAAGACCCGTTGTTGAGTCCCGCAAAGAGATAGAGCATGCATATTCTATGTGTGTGCACATACACGTATCAGTTTGAGGCTGTAAAATACCGCTGCGTTTGATGATCCATCTGATTTGTGCGCACCTGGGGTTGCATCCACTAGTACTGTGCGCCCATCGTGAAGACCGCGTCCTCTTCTTGTCTGTATTTGCACAGTTAGGCTAACATAGCATTCCACGCATCAACATGAGCCTGTTGGTCAAAGCAGTCCGTCGCATAACTCCATGCTGTTTTTATGTTACACGTGGCATCATCGCTAGGCATTTATTGTTAAATGGGAAAAAGGGGAACGAATGTCAAGGTAGGGTGATCTCAATTCCTTGTTGATGTAATGATAGTATAACAAACTAATGGATACGGTGTGCAACAGTTAGCCCATTCCATACGATTATGCTGCACAGAACAAAGCTGATAATCTCTTCTGAACAATTCGTATATACCCCCAATCATGTCCAATCAGCCGATCGCTTATGATAAATATACTCAAGCGACGTGAACTCGAAATAATGTTTCGCAGTTTTGTCAAGGTTTGTGCACACTGACCGATAACTTTTGGAGACGATACCATGCCATTGGAAATGTATTGGACCGTCCACAATCTTGGCTCTTCAACCACAACCCACACGATGTCATGAAAGTATGGAATACCTGCTTTCATTAAAGTGACATTAAATTATCAAAAAACGGACTTTAAACATTTCTTACCCACCGAATGACACCCCATAAGGCCTTTGATTTTTGTAAACGTATGTGGCCCTACATACTGAAATAGTAATAAATTTGTTAATATGTGTTTTTGCGATTGTATCTAATGGAAGTCTATTTATTACCACTATAATGCACATGGGATGATGATAAGCATATACATATTATGCAGCATGCGATCTATGATACTATGTCATCTGTCAAAATGAGGCGAATGGGTTCTATGTCATTGATTTTGCAATATGTACAAGGATCGCAGGGCAAAACTTAGTAGTCTGAGTATGTTTTTCAGTCAAGTTGATCAGATGAATATTCTGGAAGAACAAGAATGCTATCAACAGAATAGTTAGGGCGAACAGGAAAGCGTGAAGATCTGATATTATTGAAAGATTAGCTACGTGCTTGAAAAACAGATAATGGAGAACTAAAAGATCATTTGGGGACAATGAAGAAAATTAAATGGAACCAAGTTTTCGATCGTACTTATAGGAAACAACTTGACAGAACACCTTAAAGTCCCAAAATTGCAAACTTCTTGAAACCAAAACAAGGACAAGATAAACTAACAACGGCTTCCAGAGAAACTCGTGACCTCTTTGTGTCATATTCAACGTTACATTGATGTGGGAAATGCTCAATGTGATTGGAAATGTTACACCAGAAATGAACTTGCAGGATTTCTCCTCTCATTTTGTTAAGTCTTGTTACTTATACCCCAAAGATTATGTGACTCTACATTGGTGAACTGCTGCTTACCGTATTATTGACGAAGCATGTGGACTGCTATTCTCAAGACGAACGGCTCGTGTCACGATTGGTACAGTAAAGTTTTATAAGAATGACGTTAATACGGCTTAAAGGTCTAATGGCTTAGCTACCGAACCGATGGCTTTCATCAACGTTTTTACACTGTAAAGACGGTATGCGCTAACCCAGAGCTTATGGAAAAGTGGACGCCAGATATTGCAGATATGTTAACGAGCACAAATGTATTAAATTGAATTTAGCTTCAACGAATGCGCTTCGACACATCTAGCTTAATCTTTGTGTCTGGCTAAATCGTTTTATTATGCTATATCAGTGAAAGGCGTCTCTCAATAGAGTATTTGAGCAAGTATTGACTTAATAACAGACTTTATAGTATTTCTTATGGGTTAATATTTTGAATATTTTCTTTGTGTTGACTGACAAAACCATAAACGGTAGCAATAGGTTTGTTGTTCTGTAATAATTCTAAGTTGATACTGCATAGTATGGTGCATTCGGGTAATCATTCCGGAAGACATATTACAGTCTTTGGAGTCAATAATTGCTTGCAGGAATCAGTTTGACTGTTCACGACTGCAGATCGTTGATGATTAGATGCCGGAGCAATAAAGAGTGAGGAGGATATTACCAAAAAGATCTCGATTCTCCTGGGGGCCAAATACTGACAGTTTAATCGGTTTACTAGAAGCTCCCTGTGATTACGAGAATTGTTCCCTTCGGTGCCCATACGATTGCATAGAGCGCTACAAATAATGTTTGGATCCGACTCTTAATGGCATTTCCCTCGAAGCTCGTTATAATGTTAGTAATGGGTAGACCTTAACGGGAAGATATACAGCCCCTCTGATGGGCATGCTTAAGCCTCGATCGTCTACTTCATTGTCCTGAAGATCATTTATGTAGGCTATATCAACCCACAGCCGATATGGTTTTCTGTAGACCTTTCGGCACAATAAATTGTAATGAGATTATGCTAAGTGACAAAGCGCCATGAACTAAATTTGTATTAAAATAAGCGTCATCGGAGATTTACAAGAGTAGGAATGATTCGCATGACCCCAAGTAACCCATTTAGTTTGTTTATACTCTTGTTATGATGACACTGTTGTGATCATTATCATTTGCAGTGGTAGATAACAAGATTTACATCATGTCAAACATGAATCGTTGTTTTGTTTTAAATATACGTTATCAAACTGTGTCACTATGCAATAACCAGTCCAATATTCAGAACATGTTACATCTATGTCAAAGTTATCGTTCGCACTGGATACAAAAATGAATACGACTTTTGTCTCCATTTGGTTTGTGTGTTGCCGTCGACATGATGTATAATCAAGCATGTTAATGAAACCTGCATTAATCTCTGACAATTTGTCATTGCACGAGGCTTCTGCGGGTCTAGATTGTGTCGGGTTATATCACTTGCAGTTTAGTCCGTGTAATATAAAACAAGTCAATGAATAAACTAGCAAACCAATTTGCCGTCAACTTCCCATTTTTCTTCGAATTATCAAGAGGGGAATATAGCGGCTGATGTTCCATGGCATAAGCTACGATACGATACGATCATGTAAACATGTATCCATGAAAAAATGAATCCCTTATGAAATAAAGAAATCTCTTGACAAATTATTTAGTCAGTCAATAAGTAATATGTTGATCCATCGATTCGACTTAAAACTGATTGATAATACTCTCATCATATCATATGTCATAGTAGCAATCACCAAAGTACCACTGAACGTTTAACATATAACATCATGTACGACAATATTTGTGCCACAGTCGAATTCAAATTACTTAGTACTAATATATCAGTGAATGATTGTAAATTTGGACATAGCCCCACTAGAAATTTACCGACATATTGGTAAAGAACATTGATGATCACATCGAATAAATCAAAAGACCTAGGCTCTGACAGAAGCATATAGAGGATAACAGGCTTTGTTATATCGTGTGTTGCCGCAAATCCTTCAGTATGTGCCATAAGAAAAATATGTATACATTGTGATAAAGGCAAGCCGACTCTATAGACTAAGCTCCTCGCTATCAACAACAAAATGTATTGCACAGGGCAAAAACATAATATGCAAAACCTCAAGATTTATCAAATACGAGGTGATTAATACAATTTAACAGTTAATACAAGTGTCAATGAACTTAATGAAAAATCTAGACAACCTCGAATACCTAATGATTTATTGCATCGAAACTGTTAAAGGCTAACAAAACACAACCAGTATTGATTGTAACTATAGCTGATGAACGCCAATAACATGCACGTCAGGCTTTGTGAACATAAATATTATTTCCTCTGTTTTAACTGAACCTGTCCTTACATTTAGTGTCAAGAATCACATGCGTATGCTTAGCACAACGCAGGTTAACTAGGCTATTAGGCAACGCAATGTTAAGCTAGGCTGGATGATATATCGTTCAGATTCATTAGGCAACGATCTCATAATATATATATATAAAGCAACAGGATCAAATTATAGACGGTTTAAGATACACATGCTGGATTCATATAAAATTCAGTTCAGACAAACGTAAGCACCGGTAACCGTGATCCAAACAAAACTGCATCGAATCAGGTATATATATATAGAGATATATATATATATATATATATAGATATATAGATATATATATATAGATAGAGATATATATAGAGATATATAGAGAGATATATATATATAGAATATATATATATATATATATATGGATATATATATATATATATATATATATATATATAAATATATATATATATATGATATATCATATATATACACTATATATATATACACATATATATATATATATATATATATATATCTCTATATATATATATATATATATATATATATATATATATATATATATATATATATAGTTTTACAAGAAATATATATGTTATTGATCGACAGCATGATTAGACCGCAGTTGATTCTAAAATGACATACCATAATATGGTTATTCGAAAGGAACATTAAACACTGTGTACGCTTCTGTCGTTTCGAATTGGGGGCTATCAGTGTGCGTATTTTACAAATCGTGTTGCGATAGTTTTGTGGAAAACCCATCTTTCAATTGACGTTTCGTTGAGCGATTTACAGTACTAAAGCATCAGTTTAAATCACAGCAACATTTTCCAGCCATGTACGTTTGGCACAATATTCATATGAATTTCCTGACCCTCTTTTGATGGCAATGTTGTTAAATTATCAAGCCCGCTGGCTATATTATACGTATCTCGTAGTTCAAATTTTTACAAAGGCGATATGTAAAGCACTTTCATTGTTATATCTTAATACTCAAGCTTGGAGCAATTCGCTCAGAGCTTTCATTTGGGTATTTCCAACATAACTGTCGCCCACTATTAGGACACTCCAAAATTATTGAGACAAAATATGCTTATTATCGAAAGAATGCAATGTTGTTCTGCAAGAATTATTTGCAAATAGGTATCGTTGAAAACGTTAAGTCCGAGCTACATTGGCAATAGCGTCGCGTTGTCCGACCTGTGCAATCATACTGATGCATTGCTGATCACAAATCCGCTCATTAGACAGGTATGTTATTATGTTAGGCATCAAATGATTACTATGTATTCACTATCTACATCAACAGAATCATTTTCAGTTACCGTCGCTAAGGCTCTCTGGTACTATTTCGGAAAGTTGCACCTAATGTATACAAGATGGCAAGGAGGCACTAAGACACTTGGCTTTGATTTTGCCAGTGACACAACGAATGAACTAGCTAATATGACGCCATTAGAGCAATGAGTTTATAGCTTCGCTTACACAGGGTTCACTTCAAGTGGCTCTGCGGCGATCGCTTCCCTAATTGTAATGCATTGCAATCGTAAGGTGGCGCTACCACATGGAAATACTCGGGCTGACGTCACTGCGATTGTTGAGAGCGGGATAAAAATGTCTTTTCACAGAGCCTTGCCACTGCCAAAACACGTCGCACAATGAGCTTATGAAAAGCAAAAATTACAAGTACTCTACTAAATAAATGTCAACTTGATAAATTATGGAAAACAGTTCGCCTCCAGCAACGTCCGCGCAGGTTACGATTCTCGATCTTTCATGTTCGCACTGTGGATGGTAGTTTTAGATTGTCAATGTAAGAATCGAGTGAACTGGCCTGGGGTCGACATAATTGTTTTTGGTATTTTAGGGGGATGTGATGGTCTCGATCGAAGAGTTTATAGCTACGCTGAGCTGCCTGACGATTATGAAATTACTCGAAAGACACCCCCGACATTTGGCGACGATACAATGACATCAACAAAAGACTGGCACAATTGATCCAACGTCCCGAGCCTCGGCGGCTGATAAATATATGGAGTCATCTGATTGGTCGAGGTGACTACAGCTCCAAAGTAAACAGAGCATTCCACGTGGTGTTACGAGACGCTATGACAAGACGCTATGCCAATAACGCTTCGGCTCACAGGTGGCGTCTTTACATATTTCCTTGGGCTGAAGTCTCGAGTGAGCTCTCTTAGCGAAGATATTAACTCTTTGATAAGATTTTCTATATGTATTATATATATATTTATTACAGCTGTCTATTTTCTGCATCTATGATCATCTAGTTGTGCTTATTTAACTATGACCCCACTACATGATATTGGCAGATGGGTATGAGATGAATTGAGGGTGTCATATGTGCAACAATAAAATGACGAATATTTTTGTTGTTGGCAAAGCATAAAATATTCAATGACAAAGTTGACCTGTAGCAAACTAATTATTGCGCGTATGATCAATGCCCGAGCATATAATGCAAGAATATTCTTTTAGTTCCCGCATTTAACAAGGAGTTCTTCTCTTTCTTTTTCTGTTTGAGCATAATTAGTTTTATATTGGAAGGCAAAATAATTAGATGAAACATAGATTCTTACATACCAGTCAAAGTTGAAGACATTTACGTCACGGAGGATGTTTGTAGCGATTCTCTGATTTGCCGAGCGGAGAATGCGATGCGAATGTCGTTATCATTTGCTTTTCTTTATCTTTTTATTTACTCCGATGCCTGATATGTACCAGTCGAACTGATGCGCTTATAGGGAAATGACATTGTTCTAAGAGTATGATGAGTTACAAATGCATTGCAGCACTCATAGATAATTGCAGTCGATGCGCAAGACGAACTTATGCATATTTGTTTTGTTTCCTTTGAGATTGCAATACTAGCAGTGTTTGCTAACCACTTTATGAATCGTTGTTGTCACAAGAGACTCGCAGAAGCGAAAACGCTCGATGATTCGTTTTAGTCCAAGAGTTACTACCGCAGGCTGTCGACTAGCCTTTCAATTCAACCACACGAGCGTGATGATATAGCCATGTATCCTATTATTCGGCATGCATCTCATTCATCAGAAAGACATCGGATAGTGCCTGTGGTTGCAACATATTGCTGAAATGGATCAATCCTGCTTTGTTAACATTTTGGAAATGGCGTACATGTGATATTTGGCCAATATATCATCTAACACTGAAGCTTCTTTGCTGCGAGATCGTCAATATGAGATGACAATGTGTTGAAACACTAGAGCTTTGTAAAATGGAGTGGATATAATGACAATAAGACCTCTGCGACGATTGAGAAATGAATGATTGGCCAGTTTTAAATGCAGTTCCATGCAATATGATATATAAGAAATGCAGCTACAGCTAAAATACAAAGCCCTCGACACTGTTATTGATTGGGTGGCCAGAGTTGTGCCTAGGCCTAATATGAAAAACATGAGGTTTGTTGCATTTTTCCAATTATCCTCTTCTGAATGAAGAATGCCTTTTAATGGGATGCTGCACCTCCTAAGCAAGGTTTTCTACGGCGGCAAACAAACTGATGGGTTTATGAAATAACTCGTATCCTTGACGTTTTACAAGTGAAAATGTAGTATAAACATTGTTATCCATGAACAAAAGGCACTTTATAGGTGTGTTAAACAATTGTAGGTGCTGATAGATGACGGACGTATTAATTGTGAGTTCTTGTCAATGTTTAGTTCATAATAACACATCAGCTTTATTGGTACGGAACATGAAATGACTGAATATGACTATTACCATATGTGTCTAACACTGAATGCATAATTTGTTAGATCTAAAACACCCTGCCTTTGATATGATCATATAACTTCATAACTAACCACGAGCACTTTGTACGCCTTTATAAAGACAAGTTCTTCTATAAATCCATATGCATATGTTTCAACAGTTATATTGCCGTTATCTTAAATGTTCAGTAGTCTATTTTGCCAACTGGTTAATGTAATGACAAATTAATTTTTGTTATGTGAAAAGGAGGGGTTGATATCGGCAAAATATGTATAATTACCTCCAGCCTACTTTTATGAAATGCTCGTCTCATGTTGGCTAGATAGAATCTTTACTGAGATGAGGCTCAGGGAAATCTGTTCGGACATTTGCTCGCCAGGATACTGAACCCATAACGAATGCTGGATAGACAGAGTGATATGTAAATCATAATTTCCATTATTATATATCACCATATCAAATAGAAATGGAGCTGCCAATAGTTTGCATTTTAGATGAAATTGCATGACTCTTTGTACAAATCTTATTGCGGAAAGAAACACGCGATTTTGCCAAGCTGTAACGTTCGATGTAGCACTATGCTTACATAAAGATAATTATAATCTGTCACAGTTATAGGCTTCTTAAACGATGTTTTACGCAGTTTGGTCATTATCGACCATCGGATAATATTATTAACCATTTCTTTATGCTGCATTAAATACGTGTGAATCTCATTATGGCATGGATATGTAAGATGTGTCCTCTACGAGTCAGAGTCAAACAAGGTGCTGGTTGACATTCTTCATCAATAGTCAACATATAGGCTCTCAGTAAGCCATATTGTTTTATTAAACCAGATTACTAAATGTTTATATCAAAGTTAATTTATTTAAGATAAACCAATATTAACCATATGTAGCATGATAATATGTTGAATTAACAAATGCAACTGCTGATATTGTAATGGCATTTTATATTTTGTAGCAGTCGTCTATTAAGTAAGCACTTAACATTTCGATCTTGAAAATTTCCAATTCACTGCTAAATGTTCTTAATTGTATTAAACTTAATATAAAGCAATCGGGCAATAATGTATACTTTAACCTACCAAAAATATCAAATGTTGTTCTTAATTGTATTAAACTTAATATAAAGCAGTCGGGCAATAATATATACTTTAACCTACCAAAAATATAAAATGTATCGGGGGCTAACGCATCCTGTTCTCAGGATGTTCATGGTGTATTCTTGACTGACAAAGGATATGCGCATTTGGCTCGGACTCAACTAAGGGCGAACCAATGAATATTTTGTCCAATCGTAATTTCTAAAACGTCTAAATGGTTTTATGAGCCGCTAATCAGTCCGTATCCTAGCTTCAACAATGTTATCAGTGATAGTCGGCTTAAAGCTAATGTATGAATATGTTATTGCACTTCTTGTTTTACAATGTTAATACATAGGGTTAACCTAAACTGCTGCCAGCTACACAACAGGTTCATCAACGAATTAGTGCTGATAACCCAAGGTATCCACAAAAGCAATCAACCGAGAGAATAATGAGAATTTAGCTACAATTTTAGCATCATATGAGCCACGAGAGGCCTAATAATGACAATGTAGTGACATTGTATAAAAGCAGTTCTTACATACAGTGACATATGCTGTTCCACTAAATAAGAATATACCCTCTATAGCAACTCTGTGACACATTAAGTTAGCAAAGTTACCGGTTATCTGCGTACATGTTCTCATGCTTAAAAAAGTAGCAGAGCAATAGCATGGCACACACATTGTGTAGGATCAAAGCGAATGCATGCTCATTAGGCAATCTTGCAATGAAATGGGTACAAGCAGTCCGAAGCTACTGTTGCAATGTTACAGTATGTAACATTCCTGACTATTGGTTTTTCTTCGTTATTAATGAAAACACTGATACGAAGCTATATAATCCAGTGTCGCAACGTTTGTACATTAAACTTTAAAATACGTGAACATACCAGTCCATTCGTACGTAGGCGTAGCTTACAATCAATTATACTGTATGCTTTGTTGTGCCGATGTTGTGGAGCAAATCAACACCCTTGTGATTTATGTGCATTTTATGTGAAAAGAATGTAACGGGGTTATAATATGTCCGTCGACCTATAGCATCAACGAGGTGTAAGGAACCAAAATAAATGCGTCACGTCTAGCATAACGAACATTTGTTATGTGGTAAGTTATTCTAAACGCAATTAAAGACATATAGATGTCAGTCGATGACATAAAGCAGCTTGTCAGATGGGCCCCGTGGCAGCGTTGAGCGCTATAGCAATGCTTGACATAACACAGCTTTGGCAGGTACATGCGTCAATCCCAACAGTCACCGAGCAACATTTCACCGGCTTTCCCATGCAAGGTATGAGCTGCATCCCTAAGGTAAATTTAGAATATGGTTCATGAATAAGATGCATAATAGGCTGATAAATTATCTGTTTGACTGTGTAAAGGTGTTAAACAAGTTCGCCTTCGTTATCTTTATATATTAACCCTCCTCGACGTGTATGTTTGAATTCAATTTTGATAATCAAATGGCTAGTTCTGAAAAGGCATACCACCAGAAGTAGCAGTCAGTTCTATCTTCATAAAGCCAAAGTGTACATTTGCTTCGTCCTAACCAATGAAATGAACATTTTGTATGCCTGTATGAGATCCCCTCACAGTCGTATTTAAGGAGATGTCAGCACTAACAAGTGTAATCCCAATTCGTAACTCAATTCAGACATACGGTGCATAGCTGTGAAGTTCGCTTTTGTACATTTTCTAATATGTCTTCTTCAAATTGAAGGTACGGTGACGTATGAATTGCATATTCTAAAGGGACATAACAAGTGCCCTATACAGTTTAATTAGCGAATAGCGAACGTCCGTCTCATCCTACCATGAAAATCATTATGCATAGGAATGCCATAAATATAGACTATCAGGACCCACGGCACACAATTGGCAACGAAAAAGCCTGACGCAGCAGTATTGCACTACAGTAGGTTGTTTATAAAACAGACAGACTTGATAGGAATCATGCAAGTATGCATCTGCATGTTCGCCCGCATGATCCGTTATTGAATAATATTTTATTAGATTAGCCCTCGACATGTTAAGGAGAATGAACTGATATCTCAACAATACGTGAATATCTGATGGGTAAGTACATTTAACTCAGGATTAATATTCCTTCTTGATAGTCAGTGATAAATAGCCCAAGGACCCAAATTATGTGGATGAAGCATACAAGATAACAGAAGGCAAGCTGCAAATGAAATGTACCGCATTTGTCGTGTACAGTTAGTCACACAAAAACATCGATGACACAAGTTACCTGACAGCAATATAATGATTAAGCGTCAAGGATGGCCATTAACTCTCGCACATCACCGATAAAATCGGGATCGAATCGGAGGTTTCGTCAAGATGTGCAACATAAGGCACCATTTATAACACAAAGATTGATAGGTAAGCGCATGTATAGTATTATCTTGTATTGTACTGGTAAGTGTCCGTGGGCTCCTCAACACGCAGTTCACTCGCTTTCCTTCATATATATATAAAAGCTGTAATATAACAAGGAAATAAAATTGTAAAGATACACAATCGGAAATCTCTTATTTAGGTTACGGGTTTAAAAACGAGCAACAAGATGTCAAATGAGCACTATTCAAGTGAACCAATCAATTCTTCGCTATGTATGAATTATAAAACTGCCTTGTATTAACGATTGTGAAATACTCAATTAAGCCTAAATCAACTCTCCTTGATCGACACTGATTGCATCCCTTTAATCCCCTAATAAGCGAGCCTATGTGACGAGGAGGGGGTGTGCGGTGCATAACGACCATGGAATTAACAACAGCGTCATTGACGGAAATTGGTTACTCTCTATCGGTATAACCTAATTGCCAGTAATTAAATTTTGAGGAATATGATGCAAATAAGAATTATACCGCATATTGCTAAGTTGTATGGTTCTGTAGTTGTCCCACAGGGCGTCTTACCCATCAGTCAGTGATTTGCAAACATTTAATTGAGGTAAACCTCTGCAAAAACCTGTATCATGTAGAATGGTACATCAGATCTTCTCCGTAAAGTTAGTTAAACATGCAATTCAGATATACGTTCAAGTCATACACGATTTAGTCCTTGCAATCAAAATCAAAAATATCTGGTCTTGAAACAGATAGATGTACCACATTGCCAATGCTTCGTTACAGCTGCAAAACCGCATTGATGACACAACCAAAAGATTACATATTCATTACTTTATTTATACTACTGTAAATAATGAAGTCGACCGTCTAATCAATTTACTTGACATTTACAGACAGAAATGGAGGTTCTAGGTTCACCTACAGCTATGTTTAAATGCAATTATACATTGACTACATGCAACCCAACCCCCCTCCCCACCTCCATTACTTCACTACGAAAATGCAGTATAAATGGCAGTTATCGTTGTCTACCGTCAATGTTTATTTACGTTGCACATCTTTGATATGCAATGCATTAACTTTTGGGCCGTATGGAATTCATCATTGATATGCCCAAAATGGTCCAGGTAATATCTACTCGATCGCGGTATGTTTTCGATATGTCAAAGTTTAGTTTCCTCCTGATCATTGATCAACACGCCTGTAAGGAAAAAGAATGGCGTGCTTTATTCAGGGTGAAGCAACACTAGTGCAATTAATAACTGAAAAGGCTCTGAACCTATTGATGAATTTGGCAACGATTATCGGTACAAAACTACAACATAGACATGGCATGAAAGTAACGCTAACAAAAGTAGATACAGTCACGTTGTCGCATCCTGAGGGGATGCCATACAGGTACACATATTTCAAATTTAGTAGGTAATGCTGGTGATGACTTGGGTTTTTAGCGTGTTTCAATCAAGAGTATCTCCTGAAATCCATTGGTAATACCACACTTGAGATCTCAAAAAAACTGCTAATCGCATTATTACGCAGGTAGACAGCACACTTAACAAACCACAATATGAACAAATAGATATTAATTAAACCCTATACATAAATAGATATGTGTAGACATACATTTGTATTTATACACACACACACACACACACACACACACACACACACACACACACACACACACACACACACACACACACACACACACACACACATATATATATATATATATATATATATATATATATATATGCATCTATATTTATATATTCATATATGTAAGCATATATATAAATATGTATACATACATATGAATATATATGTATTTATATCTATATATAAATATATGCATATATATATGTATATATATATATATATATATATAATATATATATGGACATATATGTATATATATATAAATATATATATATATATATATATATATGATTATATAAAATATGTGTATATATGTGTATATATGTATATATACAATTATATATATTTTTGTATGTCTATATATAGATATATTTATATGCATATATATATGTATTATATACATATATATTCATGTATACAAATAGATATATATATTCATATATATGTATATATGTACAAAAATATATACGTGTAAATTTGTATATATATATACATATTTAAATACGTATCATACATTTTTGCCACCAATGGCGGTTAAATTTGCCAGACAAAGTGCATATATATATAAATATATATATATATATATATATATATATATATATATATATATATATATATATATATATATATATATATATATACATACATATATATATATATGCATCTATATTTATATATGCATATATGTAAGCATATATATGAATATGTATACATACATATGAATATATATGTATTTATATCTATATATAAATATATGCATATATATATGTATATATATATATATATATATATAAATATATATATATATTATATATATACATATATATGCTTATATATATATATATATATATATATATATGTATATATACAATTATATATATTGTATGTCTATATATAGATATATTTATATGTATATATATATGTATATATACATATATATACATGCATACAAATAGATATATATATTCATATATATGTATATATGTACAAAAATATATACGTGTAAATTTGTATATATATATACATATTTAAATACATATCATACATTTTTGCCACCAATGGCAGTTAAATTTGCCAGACAAAGTGCATATATATATATATATATATATATATATATATATATATATATATATATATATATATATATATATATATATATATATATATATATATATATATATATATATATATATATATATATATACATATATATATGCATCTATATTTATATATGCATATATGTAAGCATATATATAAATATGTATACATACATATGAATATATATGTATTTATATCTTTATATAAATATATGCATATATATATGTATATATATATATATATATAAATATATATATATATATATATAAATATATATATATATACATATATATGCTTATATATATATATGTATATATATATATGTATATATACAATTATATATATTTGTATGTCTATATATAGATATATTTATATGTATTTATATATATATGTATATATACATATATATACATGCATACAAATAGATATATATATTCATATATATGTATATATGTACAAAAATATATACGTGTAAATTTGTATATATATACATATTTGAATAAATATCATACTTTTTTGCCTCCAATGGCGGTGTTAAATTTGGCAGACAAAGTGCATGAACTGCTATCTATAATAGATTTGGTAATAACAATGTTTTCACCAGAAGAAGAATTTGGGCTTCTCAAAACGTCATTAAGTGTATTAGTGAATTGAAATTAATCAATGCTGGCTCATAATGCCAAAATTATATCTTAGTCAAGGGCAGGTTGCGTCATACTCACATAAAATAATGTACAGAGGATCATTTATTCAATATTTGCATGGTTCAAAGCTGCATGATATATCATTAATCCATTATGCAAAACTCTACAATGGTTCGCAAAGGTAATCAATCAGTTTGTGAGACAACACTGTTACCAGACTTAGCAGGTATGTTTAATTAACGATATTGTTTAAAAGACCGCTTGACGTTCGTAACCATCAAATTGATCATTCAGCACAACAACAGGCCCATTTGAAACAGCCCAAACTCTTAGTCATTCCACAACAGAGCCAATAATGACTCACAAATTGTCAGCGTGTGCTGTGTCTGACTTATTTAATAGGCTCTCGATATAATTATATATGTTGTCTATTTTCCTTGTAAAAGTAAACAGGTGTACAGTTTTTAAGTAATTTACAATTTTTTGCGTCACACACCTCATTTCAATTTTATAATTCTTTGCTTTTGTCTCATGAGAAATGAAAATAGGTATTAAACATGTCTGTTAATGTTGGTTCACACCTAAACAAATTTATATAATGGTTTGCGTTATTTGTCTTCTGACACTCGCATGATGAAGCCTGAGTTCCTCAATATATTTGATATCTCCACATCGCTTATTCATATTTATGCAATGACAACTTGTATCTCCACCCGTCGCGTTTAATCTCACTTATTCAAATCTAGAATAATTACAAAGGATTAATTTTCATTCTCTGCTATAGTGTATTTGGTATACCATATCACTTGGCAATTGACAGATCTAACAGCGTTTTATCTGAATTAATATACCGTGACTAGATTTAGAATGCAGATTTATTTGTCAACAACAACAATATATCATACATTTTCCATATTAATTCGAGTGATATATACAAAGATTGTTGGTGGCAATGTATCATGTTCAAAAGAATAAATTGCATTTAAGAGAAGAACATTGAACAGAATCAAGAATAATTGATCATACACTTATGGGTGTAGTACTGTAAAAATAAAACAAAACCATGTGCCACGAGATCATACTTCATACAATGTACTTGGCAAGAAAATGAATTCGTAGAGCTTTTTTTAAAGAATGCAATGAGCAATATACATTGAACTTCGTGCAATTTGCGTTCCAGTTATTCACGCCTTTCGAGCGTGCGCTATTATAGGCAACTTGTGATGTACATAAAGGTACAATAAAATGTCTAGTCTGTCTAGTAGTAATCGTATTATCGGAGAATTTCTTACGAAACATTTATTTGAATACAATAGACAGATCACCTCTATATAACTTAAACATAAACAACATGATACAGTATACATACAACTCAGTTAAACGTAACATATATAAGGATTTAAATAATGTCAACGAACATGTACGCTTTGGCGAACCGGTCTTACTCTACGATAAATTTCTTGGCAGCTGTACCCCAAACTTTGAGACAGTATATTAGGTATGGGTATATAAACGAATAATACATTTTATATGTTGAATGTGAGACTGTCAATTTGTTATCTAACTTGACTCCTAAAAATGTTGTCGAGTTCTCTCTCCATATAACCTGATTATTGATATACAGTGGTTGAGTTGGTGTTGGGCTATAGCGCCCAGTTGCGAATATCATGTTATATGTTTTGTTGATATTCAACGAAAGCTTATTGGCATTTAGCCAGAGTAATAAATTTGTAAGCTCCACATTTGCGCAGTTTATCATATCATCAATGTTCTTACCAGTTACAAACATATTAGTGTCATCTGCATACAGTATGGGATGCATACAGTTCGAAACATTAACAATGTCGTTGACATAGATTAAAAACAAGAGTGGCCCTAAGATTGAGCCTTGTGGAACGCCACAAGTTATACGCCCTCGTTCCGAGTGAACACCGTTGTAAGGAACATATTGGTATCTTTCGCGCAAATAATTTTTTATCCCCTCTAATGCAATGCCTCTAATACCATGCTGTTCCAATTTTCATATAAGAATATGGTAATTGATAGTGTCGAACGTTTTACTCAGATCAATGAAAATCCCAAAAACATTTTTGTGTTCTTCGTGAGCATTAATAATTTCATCAACCAAGTTGCTTATAGCTAGAGTGGTGCAGTGTTTCTTTCGAAAACCGAATTGATAATTATATAATATATCGTGCTTATATATATATATTCAGTAAGTCGAGTCTGCGTGAGACGTTCTAGTTTTTTTAGAAATACAAGAAACAACTGATATTGGTCTATACTTACTAATCTGAGAAATTGGTATAACTCGAGCGATTTTGAGTTCTTTAGGAATAATTCCACTTATAAGTGACATGTTAAGCGTGGTAACTAAGTGTTTTATAATGTGTGTTAAAGTGCATCCTGGTTGGAGATATGTCATCCCAACCTGGACTTGAGTGTTTCAGGGATTTTACTATATTAGTTACCTCATTTTCATCTGTGTTTCTAATAAATATAGAGTCAGCATTTGTATACTTTCAATATGTAAAAACATCTGCATTATAAGCAGGGATCTGTTTTTCAAGAGTAGGTCCTATATTTAGATAGCAATTAAATTTTTTCAGTGGTGGTTTTACCATCAATAGTGAATTCTTCTGATAGTTTGGTCTGCTTTTTCTTCAACTCCCACGACTTTCTCATGTTACTTTGGTTTTTTTCATAGCTTTTTTGTTCACTTGTTTTCATTAGTGAACGCAGTTTACATTTTTAGCGTTTGTATTGAGTTTGGTTGGTCAGCGTGGGCTATTTGATGCTTTTTACGTACAATTTTTATTTTACTGATGGATTGTTTTAGTCCTGATGTTAGCCATTTACATCTATGTTTATATTTCGATTTTGATAGTTGAATTGGGAAGCAGGCATTGTATGGATCGTTGTGAGTACCACAGAAACTTATGTATGACTGTGCGTCATTGGTGTGTAAAACATCCCTCCATTCGATTTTCCCCAGTTCCGCACAGAATTTATCTACTTTTCGGGCCGAGAATTGTCTGTAGTACAATTGGTCACATTCAGTATTAGTTTTAATGCCCTGGTCGATACAGAACACTGAAAAATGGTCACTAACATCTGTACACAAAACAAAAAACGGATATATAATTGTGCTGTGGTTGACAATTAGTAAAAATATTGTCCATAAGTGTGGCGGAACGATTTGTTACTCTCGTGAGTTTGGTAATGAGTGGGGTAAAAGAGAAAGAATACATCATTTCAAGGAATTCTGCTGTAGCGACATGGCTATCTACATTTAACAAGTTAATGTTTACATCGTCCATTAAATAGCAGATTTTGTTTTCATGCTTTATAGTAGACATTATATCAGATACATAATCTATGTCCGAGAAGCTTTGCAAAATGGGTTGAATTTATCTACTACATCATAATTACAGTAAGCTATGGTATAGTCTTTTTGATTTCCATTGTAGTAATTCATATCTGGATCAAAAGCGGACAGCGGATTTTCTTGTTCAGTATCATTAAGTTCATGTACATTCAAAATCATGCCCTCTAAATTTGTCATGTTATGTGGTCCACATTCCACAATATCATTAATAGCATCCATAAAGTCTCTATCGTCATTTAAATGATTAAATGGGAATAAACATTGCACACAGTTAACACAAAACCAATTGTTGCATTCTCTAGAGGTGTATAGTGAATCTTTTCTACATACTTGTGACAGACAATTTAGATGAGTAAGCCGACAACATATGGAACATTTGATCGGGATATGTCAATACAAACATCAATTTCAAAATGATTGCATCTTTTGATGTAACATTGATGAACAAGGTATATTTTTCTAGCAAATCTATGGGAAAACATGTTAATCTGAAAGGCATAAGCCGTATCATCTTTGTAAAGGAGCTGATCTCTATTACAACATAGTGGCATCAGTTTGACGATATTGTTTCATATGCTATATCATAAATGACTATGTTGACGATCATTGCATACGTTTTGGCCACCATCTACATACCGAAACAGAAAATAACAGTTTGTGCAATTATCTATATTGGTGCTATAACGGCTTTCTGTTTAACAGATCAATCACAAGGATGGAAGTAAGAATGTGTGTACAGCATCAAAACTTTTGTGACGTCAACTTGAAAATGAATCAAAAAGCTAACCAAATATGGCGTTGTAGTGACCCCAGCCTTAGTTAAGAACTTTTAAATGAATCGCACAGATTGTTGAGTATTATGTGTACATTACGTAATCAGATCCTTCCGTCCACAGTAAAGCTATCAACCGTACGCCGGAAGATGTACAATTTATTACGATACAAATATAGAATAATGGGGTGGCATTCCAATACTGGTTAAAAGAATGCATATGTAACCGGGGTTTTTTTCAAACCAATTCTTGCTTTAAGTTGAGCAGCTTCGTAAACGTTTCCATTCTGCTTAATAATTCAGCCATCGACGATTTGCTTTCAAAGCAATAGTAGATATTCTAATTCACCAAGAAATGATTTTTATTTTTATATTGTACTAACCCTTTTGAGTTTTAACGGCATGATTCAAATGATCTCGTTACGTTTTGTTATACTTCGTCTACCATTAACATGCCCCACTATACCATGATGCATAGGGCTATGAAACGGAACTTTACTTTGTCATCATCTTATTCTGTTCAGACGAAATTTTATTCGATGGACTCGAGCGCCAACGGATTAAATTGGCATGAATGCTTTATATATATATGCACACACACATCCAAACACATGCACACACAACCCCCCCCCCACACATATATATATATATATATATATATATAATATAAGATATATAGATATATATATATATATATATATATATATATATATATATATATATATATATATATATATATATGTGTATATATATGTATATATACATATGTATATATATCTAGATATATATATATATACATATATATATATATTTATATGAATATATATGTGAATATATATATATGTATATATATATATGGGCATATTTTTTATATATATATATGTATATATATGCATGCATATAGGCATATATAGCTTTATAAATGTATATATTAATATATATATGAATATAATCGTGTGTATGTATATATATACACACACTTATATATATATATATATATATATATATATATATATATATATATATGTATATGCATGCATTGATATATATGATTGTATATAAATTTATATATATAGATATATGTATATATATATTTGTAAGTGTGTGCGTGTGCGTGTATGTATTTGTGTGCGTGTGTATGTGTGTGCGTGTATGCGTGAGTGTGTGTGCGTGTGCATGCGTGTGTGTGTGCGCGTGCGTGAGTGTGTGTATGTGTATGTGCACTTTGTTTTACTCTATGCACCCTTATTTTCCACGGCTGCCATGGTCACTTATTTGTCATCGTCGATTGGTTTCACATCTCGTTTGTCTTAGACGTCACAGTTATCATACGGATGCAACTAATGCGCGCCAAAATCATATCGATTGTGTTCTTCCTATGTTTCAGTGTGAACAGATTACACGCAGACTAGCACAACCCGCAAATCTTTTCCATATCACGAAGAAAAGTGAATTTCGATTTTTATTTAATGAATTGTTTTGTTTCATTGCCATATATTCACGAATCCACAAAGCAAATCAACTGTGTTACATAATGGCTTAGTGAACAGCCACAACATTGGTAGATTTAATACTGTCCCATACAATATTGGAATGCTACAGCTGGCTACCATGGACCATCACCGGCGATTTGGCCTACATCGTATAAATTACGTACAGCTAGAATATGGTACATGCACGAGGTCTCGATGCCATGAGCCCAGGTTAGACACCGATGCATATAAAGCCGACTATCCCGCTAAGAGATGCTTCATGATGTGGCATTGTTATGATCTGCAGAACGCACACGCTTCCATCATACGCTAGTAATGCGATGCTCTCAGACAATTAAATGAATCACACTCATTGTGTGCGATACTCATGCCGTTATTTTTTTCTATTATGAAAGCATAAATCATTTTATTATTTTTATAATACCCATAACTCTTCTATGGACCCAGTCAGTTAGGAAATTGTTTGAAATAATCACGTAGTAATTATATATTGTATTGTAATTTGTAGCACGTAATCGAAATTAGCTTTTGAATTGGATAGTGGTCTGTAATCAGTAAGTTTTCTTATGCATGTTTACCAACTACAGAGTGGCATTAGATTAATCGACTGAGGGTGTGTCACAGTTATATCTGGTTACCCTCTACCTCATCATTCATCTCCTCAGTTGGCACTGGCAGTGGAGAGAGGCTCTCTGATTGCCAATATAATCATCATCCATCGACGACACTATAACCCCTCGTTGGTGGAGGTGACGCTAAAGCCTAACATAATATTATATATATATATATATATATATATATATATATATATATATATATATATATATATATATATATATATATATATATATATATATATATATATATATATATATATATATATATATTACCATGTTATCTGTGTTATATATATATATATATATACTATGTATATTGTTGTATGTATATTTTGTGTGCACTATTCATTTCGATGTAATAAACCAGAAAATAACAAACAAAGCTACTCTGATCAACGACTAGCCTGGCAGATTCCCGATAATAAGGATTTATCCTTTTCAGAAAGAGATCACCACCAAAGGCAATATCGGATGTCTCCCTGATGAATGCGATGCATGATGTGCATGCCGAATTATGTGATATATGGCTATATCATCACGCCTGCGATATTGACTCTTTGAACTAAAACGAATCATCGAGCGTTTTCGCTTCTGTGAGTCAATATCGCAGGCTCCTGGGACAACAACAAATCATCAAATGGTAAGCAAACACTGCTCGCATCTCAATTCTACGGGAAACAAGGCAAACATGCCTAAGGTAGTCCCGTTCATCGACAGCAATTATTTATGAGTGCTGCAGTGCAATCGCTACTCATCATCCTCTTAGAACAATGGCATTTTCCTATAGGCGCATCTGTTCGACTGGCATATATCAGGCATCGGAGCAAATAAAACGATAAAGGAACATTAATAATGATATTCGCAACGTATTCTCCACTCGGCATATCAGAGAATCGCAAAAAACATCTCTCATGAGTTATCAACTTTGACTGGTATGTAAGTATCTATGTATACAACATTAATTTACATACCAATAAGAAACTGGATACACATAAAATTAAAGAGAAGAACTCTTTGTTAAATGGTGGAGCTATAAGAACATTCTTGCATTATATGCTCGGACATTGATCATACGCGCAATCATTGGTTTGCTACAGGCCAACTCTGTCATTGATATCTGACGAATTGCATCTACAAACGAAATTCGTCATTTTATTGTTGCACATAAAAAACTCCCTCAATTCATCTTATATCCATCTTCCAATATCATGTAATTGGCTCATAGTTATCTATGCACTTCTAGATGATCCTAGACGCAGAACATAATAAAGGTATATATAATGCATATGGAAACTCCAGTGGCGTCATATTAGCTAGTTCATTCGGTATGTCACTGACAAAAGCAAATTGACATTTAAATATAGCTTAGTTTATGGTTGCTTCCTTACCATCTCGTAAAAATTAAGTGCAACTTTTCGAAATATTACCAGAAAGCCTGACCTACGTTAACTGAAAATGAAGCAATGCGATTCTGTTGGTGTAGATAGTGTATACAAAGTAATCATTTGATGCCTTACATAATAACATACCTGTCTCATGAGGGGATAGGTAAGCTGTCCAATCGGCGATGCATTAGTATGAAAGCACGGGTCGGACAACGCGACGGTATCGCAAATGTAGCTCGGACTTAACCTTTTCAATGACACTTTTCTGCAAATAGTTCATGCAGAACAATATTGCATTATTTCGATAATCAGCATATTTTGTCGCAATGCTTATGGGGGCCTCTTAATAGCAGGCGGCAGGAATGTCGGAAATACCCAAATTCAAGCTTTAAGCGAATTGCTCCAGTCTTGAGTATTACGAAGTTACAATGAAAGTTCTTTAAATAACGCCTTTGTAAAAATTCTATCTACTGTTTAGAAAAGAATTCGGTGAATGAGATACGTATAATTTAAAAACATTGCCATCAAAAGAGAGACAGGAATTTAATCTCATATAAATATTGTGCCAAACGTACATGGCTGGAAATCATTTCTGTTATTTTAACTGATACTTTAGAAATGTAAATCCCTCAACGAAACTTCAGAAAGATGTGTTTTCCACGAAACTATCGGAAACAGGCACCCTTATATACCCCTATTGTCATCCTAAAATAGTGATCAATATTCAGGAGAATAACTGAATTTTCCCATTATCATGATGGCCAAATAAAGCGAGAGAGAGAGAGAGAGAGGGAGAGAGAGAGAGAGAGAGAGAGAGAGAGAGAGAGAGAGAGAGAGAGAGAGAGAGAGAGAGAGAGAGAGAGAGAGAGAGAGAGAGAGAGAGAGAGAGAGAGAGAGAGAGAGAGAGAAAGAGCTAGTGGATACACACCCAGATGCTCACATATAAGATAGATCATCAGCCGCAGCAGTATTTAACATCCTCAAACGAATACGTGAATGTGCATATAAGTGGTACATGCATTGTCTATCTTTTTGCGGTAATCAATAACGAGTCTTGGTCTTTATATGGCATCCCGAATATCACAGACTCGAGCAAAACTTGAAGCTTCTTGCAGCAATTGTATGTGGGCAAGTCATGTTGGCGGTTGTATGTGCTTTAGTATAAATCATTTGCTTAATTTATTTTGTACTCCAAACGGAGCTTAGCTGTCTTCTTCATCTCCTTGACAAGGTATTCATAGCAGCTTTCACCACCAGACACATTAATTGACTACAAGCAATTTTTGTGCTGTATTTCCGACCATGATGAAATCATTAGCGAGCAAAAAGATATTTGTTTAACTTATATATTATAACCGGGCTTACGATTCGATGAATTGCTTTGTGGAATCTTCATAATAAACAAATGTGTTCATTGATTTTGATCATTTTACAGCCAGATAGGATTTACCTCTACAATAATTGTGAAAACTGTTTTGTACACGGATTATATTACATTGCAATATATCATAAAGTCATCATTATTATTGTGCTATCTGTTTTAACACATTTTCAAAACAATAATTACAGATTATAACTCTCTGTTTATTTGGTCGATTACGATACATGCCGATAGGTTACGGTTCAGATTTTATCTTTTGAAGAGCATTTACCTCGCTAAACCAGAACGATCAGATTTAGACGATTGACTAATTTACATGTCCACCGATTGTTAAGCTGATATGAGGGAAAACCTGAATATATCCAGCCTTGGTGTAATTGAATCGCGCATTGTTGATTGCCTATTACAGTAGGTTCCAAATGATGCTATACAAGAGTAATGAAAATCCATCACGACCAGGATGTCTGGTCTAATACCAGATCGGTTTCTTATGAAAGGGTGCGTGTTATGTTTTCATGTAAAGACAAGGCGCTACTTTGCTTTGGAAATTTTGCTTAATACACCTGCTCCTGACGACAAACGGAAACTTTCCCTAACTATTTCCATTGGTGATTGGAAATTATTACCTGGGTAATAAAACGAGCCCATATGAACATGGTGCTTGGTAAAGAGACATTAGACCTTTTACATTTAGATATATAAATAAAAAAATAGAAGAGCACCACATGTGATTAGCAAAGTTAAAGGCTGGGTTTAGGATGGCCGGAATATCAGACGTCATTGTGGTAGTGCTAATGTGCACTAGCTTTTGACCATTATATAAACCAGATTGTACTTCTGGGATTAATTACCAACCATGATTTAAAGCATTATCTAGAGAAAAGGGTGAGAATGTTAACTTAGTAATGTGGTCCATACCACAGACAATCGAAGAAAATCCTCAATATCGGGAGGCTGCCAGGTTAGTCCTTGATCAGATTGGATTTGTTTGCGATGTGTAGTTATAACATCGGAATGATAGACTAGTGCATATATAATATTCATACCACGAACATATCATATTAACTATACAAATATATGTTCGTATATCGTAAGATTTGACCTACCCATACAAAACAATATGTACCCAACATCAAAGCTCTTGCGTTTATACATTTATACATTATATATATATATATATATATATATATTATTGTATATATATAAATATATATATATATATATATATATATATATATATATATATATATATATATATATATATATCTATATATATATATATATATATATATATATATATATATATATATATCTATATATATATATATATATATATATATCTCTCTATATATATATATATATATCTATATATCTCTATATATATCTCTATATATATATATATATATATATTCTCATCAGCTTCTAACCTGTGCTCAAGGAATCGAGACCTCGTGCACGTACCATACACTGGTCGTATGACAGTCATACGACGTAAGGCCCGTAGTACAAACACCCTTTCAACAGTCTATGGTGATACGAGAGACGGTATAATTAGTGAAGAGAAAGGTATTCTGCTGTTACTTACTATCACATCTCACGCAACCGTTCGATAGTAAAGTGTTCCACAACTTTATTCTTCAAAGGCATAAACCTCTTTATTGCAGTTAAGAGTGACTTTGCCCCAGCCGCGTCCATGTTTCGACAAAACGGAGTACGTAGACAACAGTGCTGGTGTCTTTAAATGGAGAGGTATTAGAAAATAACAAAAGTGCTACGAGGTGCCGGTGGTTAGACATCATGTGGATGCGTGTGTTTGTGTGTGCTTGTGTTCGTAGGCGCGTGCATGCGTGCAGGGCGAGATGTTTCTGCGGTGGGTGTTGGTTGTTGGATGACAACGGAGACATACAAACTGCATAATATGTGACTATCTTGGCACTTTACACTGGTATGCATCGTGTATTGAAGCTTGCTGAGTCAGAGTGACCTGTTTGCGATGTCAAGGTTACATTGGTTCTCCTTCGGGCCTGCGTACTTCCACAGACTTGTATCAAAATTGATGCCATCACCATTGTGACTGAATATATGAGGTTTTATTACAACCTTAAATTACAGCCATATATACGATCCAATGAGGATAATGAGAATACCCCAGTCCATGTTTCAACAAACAAGTCATGTCTTGCTACCCAAATTGCTTGCGGTGTTTGGCCTTCCATCGAAACGACCGCCTTCACTGAAGGTAACGCATTTCTCAATTAGTGACGTTGGTTTGTTGTGGTGTCTCTGTGTTTCCCATAAACGACACCTAAATGGCCCCAGATGCATTAAAACGCGTGCATGCAGTCAGGTGGCGCAGTAGTGCTGTTGTGTACCTCTTCACACCCCGTTTCGTGCCCTCGACGCGTGGGTGATTTTTGTTGCCAGATTGTGCAATATATTTTGCTGACGGATTCCGTGGGCGATATTGTCGTGACGATATTTTCGACGGCGACTTTTTTGGGATGGCATTGTAAATTGTTTATTGAAAAGGTTTACAAAGCGTTGAAGATGTGATAATGATGACTTTATGAGAGGACTTTGAAAGGAGTTTGTAAGTGACTATTAATTTCCGCTATCCTGGTAATGAGGTATTTAACAAGCGGTGGTGTTGGTGGTAGATTGGAGTGAGTTTTCACGTTTCTATTGTCGTTAAATACTGAATACATTTTTCATTGAAGGGGTTAATGAGGTTGTGAATTTTCTATTCATTTGACATGCGTATTGTCAGATTGGAGTCTAGTGAAAAAGTCAACAATGTGTTGTGGGTGTTATAATGATTTCTTTTGAAGGCTTTATTAAATGGGGTTTGTAAGTGGCTATTAAATTCCTCTATCCCAGGTAATGAGGTTATATATTCAAGCGTATATCAACTCTGGGTGATCTCACAATTGGGTAATGGGATTCACTGGTCGTCAAACTCACGGTTCGTTTCAATCGTCATTAGGTAATGGCTCGTGTCAAACAATATGAGTCATTGTGAGTTACGTCTCAAAAGCGCTTAGGATTTCTGAATCATATATCGACTCTTGGTGATTTCACAATTGGGTAATATGATTTACTGGTCGTCAAATTCACGAAGCGTTTCAATTATGATTAGGTAATGGCTCGTGTCAAACGATTTGAGTCATTGTGAGCTGCGTCTTAATGGCTGGCAAACGACAACTGGAACCTTTCTCAAATGCGGTAGACTGATGAGTGATACAGACTTGAATAAACATGAATGTGCTTAGAGAACAAAAACCCCAGTCGCAGTGTGAAATGTGGCTTTTTGCGTTTATAACAACACAATGTATTCGTATGCGCTAATTAGAGATGGATTAAGTTATTTTTACCACAAAAGAATTGTGAGTGCCGATGGTGTTACCACTATACCATTAGATGTGCGATAAGTTAATATGCTATTTCAGAAATTGATGTGCTTTATCATGTAATAAATTGAAGCTAAGGTTCTATGTAATCAATGGAAGTGTGCTATGTGAGAAATTGATGTTTAAATGTTGTGTAAGAAACAATGAAAAAAACACCATAGTATTTGTTCAACACGCGTTGTTTATTTTCTTTGAATTAAACGTGTCACCATCTTATCATTGGATGAATAATTGTCAGTAAATACATCCAGCAAATGCTTCAGACTTATTCCACGACATCGACTCTTTTATAAATAAGAACAATAGAGTCCACATGTGCTGGAATTTAAGTCTTTAAGTCATGTAATTAAGTCCAGCTCACACAATGCTTGTTCAAGTACTTCACAAATACCTTATGTATAGGAGGCAGTCCATAAGAATCAAAAATATTCGCCTCTTTCATTAAGATCAATGAAAATAACGACTCAGTGCTCGCCTTGTTTGGAAGTGGGATCAGTGTTTACAAACAAAAACGCTGGGGTAATTTACAAGGCGGGGTAATTTATTCCGTGCAAACATTCCACACACAGTAGCTCGAGTGAAAACGTCTTTGCGTAAGAGCTCGCATAATTGCATGGTAACTATTGATATGCAGCGTAATCAAACAGAACGCTACGGTTTCAGTCAATTTGAATCATATTTTCGAATTCGGCGTACACAATGGTACGTTCTAGGGCCAAAACGCACGTTTCCTTGTTTCAACAAATTAAAATGAGTGCTGCTATCAGCCAAGGCGGGGGGCAAATCAAAAGCGAATAGTGTACAGCCATTTGGATAATCCCTCCAACTTTTGCCGTTGCTTTCGTCTTGAGTTGTCTGATGCTAATGAATAAATTAGCATAACTGCGGTTGGATATATGGTGATTGAAATCGGGTTGCAAGGGCTTAGCTGGTACTTTTTGCCCGTCAACCTACAGAGCTAAATATGTGAGGTTGTTATGCCTAAAGATGAAGGGGTTCTGAGTCTTATCACCGCTGAACGCCTTATTATCAACACTCTCAACTACAATTCCTTTGGGTAACTGACCAATTTTTTTGGATCGATCGTCTGAGACACCTGAGACGCAGAAAGCACTTTGCGTCTTATGGGGTATTTTGCTGGGCTTCATTCTATAGCCTTTATGTGGGCTAATTGCACGGTGGCGTTCAGCTTTATTTTGCACATAAGGTCACGGATTGCAGGACTTTTTCAGAGGCAAATCCATCTGCAGTATTTGCAATAAGCGCAAAGGTGTCACTGCAGTGTACTAATCACAACTTTAAATCCACGCCGCTTGACAAAATAAATCTAAATGCAATGGACCCATCATATCCACAATGCGACTATCTTAAGCTTGTTGCTATGTAGTTAACATCCCCTTGTTGTGAGTACCTTCCGCGGCGTTCATATGTTTTGGGGTGTCTTTGCACCATGTACTATCTGTTAACTGAGAGGTTTTGGCTTTCGAACCACAGCTCAATAGCGTTTCTATATAAGCGCGAAACAGATAGGTGTTGGTACACGAGGAAACGAGTTGCACGTTGAGAGAGACATTGACTTGGGAAAAGAGTGAGTGTAACCATAGGTTAACGGGTGTTACAGCACTATCAGCCTCCAAAACCTCCAAATTCTTTTTCAGCACTTTGGCATTCACTTGTACATACTTGTCGTTTAGATCGATATAATCATTACCTGAACTGGAATTCGACTGGACCCAAACATAAAGCAGCTACTGCGTGGAATATGATCCACAATCCATGACCGACACTGCTTTGAGATCAAAAACAAGGCTTATTCACTTTTTGTCGCAGGGACAAAATTGGGGGTGTATCAGTGCCATGATCTAACTGAACATATTCTTTTTGTTCAACCTCGACAGTGTGAACTACCACGTCTACCTCGTATGACCGCTGGTTGGCAACGAGGTTGTTTAGCTTTTGCTATTCGATCGAAAACTTCCTCTACGAGTCGGAACATTCGGTTCTTAGCCGAATGTTTCAGAGACTTTCCTCCCAACAAATCTCTAACAACCCTCGCTCCTGTTTTCAAGGTGTGTTTCTAAACGACAAGTAAAACTTTTCGGACCAGCGGTAACGCCATTTTAGGCCAGACCCCCTAGCCTTCCAAGACCGTGTTCATGCTGACTCCTTGCACTGGGAAACACAGGGAGCCCACCACCCCCTTGGTTGAGATAATACGGGGTGTAAATATCAGCCATGGTTTTCAAAATATATCTCTCTTGGTTTTACGGAAATGTAACGTCACTCTCACTTTATCAGATTCGAATGGCACGGGTCGGCCCGTGTCATCTCTTATATCGATTACGATAGTAGAAATAGGTTTGATAGCTATCAGGTAATAAATTATCTTTTTATATGTAAGGTTGATCAACTGCATGAGATGATCGTGATCAATTGGAATAATACGCAGAAGCGGAACCTAGGTGTCTCCTGCCACCTGAACTTCCATGAGATTACAATAAACATAAAGTCTGTACAAACCTTGATCAGGGTCAACAACGTGCTGGCTGACTGTCCCCATTTCAAAATCGAGTCTTTGACGCAACCCCTCGTCCATGTTAATGAAAGCTGACTCTTTGTCTAGGGTCAGGGTTGCTGTCTGTCGTGTTCAGTTGTAGGTGAAACGCACTAGCTCCTCATGTTGCTCCTTTAACTGGGTTACATAGGCTTCTATCAGCAATCCAGTCGTATTAAAAGCTGGGATAATGTTAAAATATCTGGGACGAGTCTTCACAAATTCACTCGCAATATTGCTCACTACAACAGACATCCGGGAGATTATACGCACAAGCCACGCTATCCAAGACGGCAAATTACCTGCCCTTAGTAACATTGCACCACGTGTAAGGGTACTGAATTTCCACTAATCCCACTAATCCCACTTCCCAAGCCCCTTCCAACTGTACAGCTTTAGGGGGGGGGGGGGGTCGAATAAAGTAACGTGTCAACGTGTTATTGGGGTTATAATTCATTGAACTGTTGGAAGAAAACTTATGATGGTGATGTCCTAAGACTCAAGTTAAGCTTTTCTTGGTTCAATGGAAATGCAAAGTCAGCATCACATGTCCATCTTCGAATGCTACTGACTGACCCGTGGCTCTTATATAAATTTTTATGGTAGAAAAGGTTTTGGTGCACGCATTGTTATAAAATATCTGTTAGTATGTCGGGGCACCATTTTATGCATCTGATCGAAGTCCAAAGGAACTGATCATAACAAGGGGCACATCGTGTCACCGAACACTTGTGCATCAATTATACTACAATAGACGTACAGTGTGTACAACCCTCGGAATACATTGGTCTTGTATTATGTTTGAGAATCGTTAAGCGAAAGTCATTTGTCACACCTCAATATTAGACAAAGACCCTTAGTCATGACAGCTCGAAGTTTGGGGTCAGTTATTTTAACACTCACGGTCTGTGAGTGGGAACTGAATTGAAATCGAACAACTTCTCTGAGATACGATTTGCGGATACGCATATTGAGTGTGCATATTAATTGATCAGCATTGTAGGTACGGAGGGGTCAGGTGAACGATCAAGGACTCGACCAAAGAATCCCCTTCTATGAGTCTATCTATCGTATGGTATCCAGCTCGCTGATCCACTATGACAAAACCCACGTCCTCCCAGATGTTGTACAAAGAGTTCTGAATTGCCGCTAATCCCACTTTCCAACTACCTTTTAATTATATGGGTTTAGGCAATTGAGTAGAGTAACGTGGCAACGTGTTGGGGTGATTATTCATTGAACTGTTGGAAGGTAGGTTCAGAAAAAAACTCATGACGTCACTTTATGTTTCAAAGTAGGGTTGGGCCGAATGTAATCTAAACTACTGCTTAACAGAGCAATCCAGCTCCTTTACCAGCCGATAGATTGTAGATGCTGACAATAATTACGGTATATAAATTATTTGTAAAAAACACAATTTCGGCTTTTGGAATATCATGACCAAATATGGTCCGCACTTTTCTGATCTTCGTTTTTGTTTCCAATCTCAGTTTTTATACAGCTTTACACCACTGACCAAACTATTAAAACTGACAGGATATCCAAACCACTTGACAATATATTGTTTTTGTCCTCTCCGTTGCCGTTCTTTGATAGCTTTTCAAGCCGATACCATGCTTTGTCATTCACTTTCTGTCATTCTTCCGCATAAAATGTTCCCTCTAATACGTCATTATTAACATCGTTTATTGTATACACATTAGGGGAGCCTAAGTGAACGCTCTCCACACAAAACAACTCCTCGCTCCAATTGGAAGTTTAACCAATTTTAGATTTACCCCATGCTTGACTGATGCGGACACGATCCGTTATATTATGCTGAGGTCGTTTAACTCCATCAGAGCGTTCCCCGCATAATGTCATCTTCTTGATTATGCAACGAGACCGATATGGAGGTGCGCTTGATGCTGCGATGACAGTTAAGATTGTGCCATTTCACCAACAAAGCCAGAACCAGTAGATAAACACCGATGTTTTGTTTGGTAAAATAATGCTAAATTTAATTTTTAATTTACGATTTACGCTCGACTATATTAGCTTTGGTTTCTTCGTTGTGGGTAGTAAAGAAACCAATCCCCTGTTGCTTAAGAAATGTCACCCTTACCGGTCGGTATATACAGGGGCTTCAGCCCTTGTTCTAGTATACTCTCGAAGTCTCAAATCAAACTGTCTACAGTTTTATGTTATAGTGCTGTCACCCTCGCATATTTAGAGAATATATCGATACAGGTCAGGATAAATTTCATGTCTTGGTTCTGTTTGGCTAAGCAGGCTATGCACCAAATCTGCTTGCCATTGATGATCAGTCTCTCCTACTATGACGCGTTGTCTTCGAAATCAACGACGGGTCAGTTTATGCAATGTATACAAATGTTGTTCACTCAACCGATGTCTGACAGCCTTTGTTTTGAGTTTCGTAGCTCTGACCAACGGCTGCAGCCCTCCATACGATGCCAGTGCCTCGGGGTCGAACGATACAAATTACCTTTACTGTGACGTCTCACATTGTTTCACGGCCGCATCCTCACCAAGTCTTTTATCTGTTCCCGTCGCCCCCCCCCCCCCCCCGGATAAAGTTTTCTATATATAGAGGAAATATATAAATATATATATATATATGTACGTATATATCTATATATATATATATAAATATATATAAATATATATATATAGTATATATATATATATATGTATATATATATATCTATCTATATATATATATATATATATATATATAACATATATATATATATACAGATTCGATGCAGTTATATATCACTTAGCACGGTTATCGGTGCTTACGTTTGTTAATACCAATAAATGAATATTACGTTTGGGGATACCAATAACTGAATTTTATATATATATATATATATATATATATATATATATATATATATATATATATATATATATATATATATATATATATATATATATATATGTGTGTGTATATATATATATATATGTATATATATATATATATATAAATAAATATATATATATATATATATGTTTATAAATATATGTATATTTATATGTACATGTATATATATATATATTTATATATATAATTTATATACATATATTTATATATTTATATTTATTTATATATATATTTATATATTAATTTTAAGGATAAAGCAGCTGGTATTTCACCTGTTTCTTTCGATTATGGGATCGTTGAACAATAGCGTAGGTAACCGATGTTGTGCAAAGCATACGCATGTAATTCATGACAATTAATGTAAGGACCAGGTAATTTAAGTCCCTGAAGCTGAGGAAATAATATTGTTGTTCACCGAGCCTGAAGTACATGTTATTGGCTCTTTTTGGCTATGGTCACAATAAATGCCGGTTGTGTTTTGTTAGCATTTAACAGTTTAGATGCTATATATCATTAGGTATTCGAGGTTGTCTAGGTTTTTCCTTAAGTTCATTGACACTTGTATCTACTGTTTAATTTTATTAATAACCTCATATTTGGTAAAATTTGAGGTATTGTATATTATGTTCTTGCATTGTGCGATAACTTTCGTTGTGTGGTTGAACCAACCAGTTCCTGTTTCTTGTTGATAGCGAGGAGCTTAGTCTATAGAGTCGGCTTGCCTATGTCACAAGGCATACAAATTTGGCACATACTGAAGGATTTCCGTAAAATACGATAGGACAAAGCCTGTTATCATCTATGTGCTTCTGCCAGAGCCTTGTTCTTTTGATTCATTTGATATGATCATCAATGTTCTTTACCAATACATTGTTAAATTTAATGTGGTACGTACTATCTCCAAATGTACAGTCTTTCACTGAAATAACAGTACTAAATCATTTGAAGTCGACTGTGACACAAATATTGTCGTAGATGATGTTATATGTAAAAAGTTCAGTGTTACTTAGGTGATTGCTATTATGAAATATGAAATGATGAGAGCATATCAGGCAGTTTTAAGTCGAATCGATGGATCAACATATTACTCATTGACTGACAAAATAATTTTTCAAGAGATTTCTATTTCATAAGTGCTTCAATGTTGCATGGAGACATGTTTACACCATCGTATCGATGTTATAATAAGTGCGTAGCTTATGCCATGGAACACCAGCCGCTATATTCCCCTCTTGATAATTCGAAAAAAAATGGGAAGTGGGCGGCGAATTGGTTTCGCTTTATTGGGCGTCTTTCGGTGAGTAAGAAATGTTTAAAGTCCGTTGTTTGAGAATTTTATGTCACTTGAATAACAGCAGTTTTTCCATACTTTCATGACATCGTGTGGGTTGTGGTTGGAGAGCCAAGAACGTGGACGGTCTAATGCACTTACAGTGACATGGTATCGTCTCAAAAAGTTATCGGTCAGTGTGCACAAACCTTGACAAAACTGCGAAACATTAATTCGAGTTCACGTCGCATGCGCTTACGTGGTGAGCAATCCCGAGAAATTCAAATGCTGGAATTATCACTAATTAAAATTACATTTTAATTGATGTAATGCACAGTTTCTTTTTTCCCGCAAGTATATAAATCATAAGCGATCGGCTAATTGGACATAATTGGTTGTTTATACGAAAAGTTCAGAGGAGATTATAAGCTTTGTTCTGTGCAGCATAATAGTATGAAAGGTGCTAAGTGTGGCACACCCTATCCATTAATTTGTTATACTATCATTACATCAACGAGGAATTGAGATCACCCAACCATACCATTCTTTCCCCTTTTTCCCATTCAACAATAAATGCCTGGCGCTGATGCCACGTATCACATAAAAACAGCAAGGGGTTATGCGACGGACTGCTTTGACCAACATGCTCATGAAAGGAAAGGACGTTGAAGTAGAAAAGTGGTCCAAACACCAGACAATCGCAAAAAATCCTCATAACCGGGAGGCTGCCAGGCTAGTCGTAGATGAGATTGGCTTTTGTTTCCTTGTTTCCCATGTTTATATATATATATATATATATATATATTAGAGATATATTTTATATATATATATATATATATATATAGAGAGAGAGATCTTTTTTCCCGCAAGATATAAATCATAAGCGATCGAGCTAAGAGTATATATAGAGACATATATCTACATATAATTGGTTGTATTATACGATATATATCTCTATATGTTTAATGATGTATAATATAAGCTTAACATCATGAATATCGTACACAATAAGAGAGCTACATGTAAGTGTCTGAGAGCATAACTTACTAGCGTATGATGCTATGGTGGTCAAGTTTGATAATCGGCTTTATATGCATTAGTTTCTAACCTGTGGTCATTGCATCAAGACGTCTTGCATATACCGTATACTATCCGTATGTTACTCATACGACGTTGAGACCAAGGTACATACATCCTATTAATAGTCCATGGTGATTTGAGGTACGTTAATAAACGATATCTTGCTACCGAATTATCACCCAATTAAAGTTAGTTCTACAACACTTACCTACCTAATTACAATATGTAAGGGCATAACGCAGGATAGGGGTATCGAGGATTAAATGTAATGAGTCCAACGGACATAAAGCACATAAAAACTAGGCATATGATATATAATGTGATATATATTATATATATTATATATGGTCAAGTTTGATAATCGGCTTTATATGCATTAGTTATATAACCTTTGTCATATACATAAATTTATATATATATAGATATGATCATACGTTTGCATATGTATACATAGCCACATGTTAAGGATAGACGTTGATGTATTCATATATATAGAATAGTGTATAATAACAAGCAGAATTGAGACGTTTTGGAAGCTGCAAGTATTGGTTTGATATAAAACAGGTTTAATATACATAATTTTTCACAGTATCGGTACGCCAATAACAATCCCATCATTGTTCTATATTTGTATCGCAATAAATTGTAGAATTTATGGCGTACGATTGGTAGCTTGATAATGGACAGAAGAATTAGTTAATGTACAAATAATGCCCAGCAATCTGTGCAATTCAGCTAAATGACTATACTGAGACTGGGGGGAGTAGCATTATCAAAATATTTGGAAATCTATTTTGATGCATTTTCAAGTTGACGTCACAAAAGATTTTATGTTGTATACGCATTCCTACACCCACCCTTGTTATTGATCGATAACCAGAAAGCCGTTATAGTACCAAGATATACATTTGCACAAATTGTTATATTCTGTATCGGTATGGAGTTTGTAGATGGTGGCCAAAACATATGTTACGATTGTCAATATTGTCATTTATGATATGGCATATTGTACAATATCCTCAAATTGATGCCTCTACGTTGCAATTGAGATCAGCTCCTTCACAAAAATGATACAACTAATGCCTTTCAGATTAAGATGTTCCCTCTATAGGCTAGCTAGAAAAATGTATCTTGTTCAATGTTAAATGAAAAGATTAATTCATTTTCGAATTGATGTTTATATTGCAATTTCCTTATTAGTGCCGAACGCAAACGAGGTGTTGAGCATACAACATCCACCAAGTCAATAATGCTTCGTCTTAATTAACGTATATGCTAAATGAGCCAGTAGGGATGTGATGTCACTATTTTAGAATTGTTCATTTAAAGAAACAATCCAGCACCATCAGTGTAATTTGCATATGTTGCCCCGGGGTTGGCTTTATGAAAACATAACGACCGTGGTTGCCGGAATGTCTGTACGATTCCGTCCTTAAATTTTAAATGAAGTATTGCTATAGTAATCATCGAATGACGTTGTTGCCGTGCTACATTGAGATATATGATCAATTACCATCACTGCATTGAAAGGTGCTCTAATGTTCATTTGCCTGAATACAAAGCGATGGCACATTCTAGCGCCATCAATAGCATAGGAATCTTATGTATTATCGCGTAATATATTGCAGTTATCCCATAACAATACATGAATTTATCGACTAAATGTCAGAAAGACCAATTCAATCAATGGGCTATTGCTATACTTACACCCAACCTTTGTGTGTGTGTATATGACTACCTTGTCAAGTCAGCAACATTAAATTAAGGGCCCTAGTTGAGTAATGTTTCTGCACAATATACTCCCTAGTTCCACCTGGCATTTGCGAGGTCAGGTTACAATTTCGCTAGTGGCGATAAATGTTGGCAAAGTAAATTTCAAATTTCAACCCTTTCAGTTATACAGGAATAGTTTGAGTGCGAGAATTTTTTCAATGACGAGTATACCATGGTATTTCGCGTTGCATAGGCTGGATAACAAAATTTTAATACATCACGGACAAATTTAGCTCGTAACTTATGTGGTTGCAGAAAGACCCTGCCCAAAATAGCAAGTAATAATGCTGTCTGGGCTTCATATGCGCGTTAATAGATGTGACATTAAGGTGCACAATCTCATCAAAGACTGACACATAGATTCGATTTAGAAGTGGACCTTATTAACTTTTTTCATCAAGTTAATTACTTTGCAAAGATGATTTACCAAAAGTCATTAATTTGACTGTCATGTCTAGTGCATAAGAATATGTAACAAGGATTGCCAATATGCGTTCCATATGCGAAAGCAATAGATGTAATATACACAAGAAACAGGCCTAACTTGTTTGATAGACGTGGTCATTGAATATATGGTACAGCCGCACGCTGCTCTCACGGCACTTTCCGTTTGTCAGTTGCGACAAAACGGCAACAGCATTTAAAATGAAGTTTATATCAAATATAGTAATTCGGTGAAAGGATTATTTATTATGTAAATTTATGTGTGCTCATTAGGTCAATTGTTTCAACACTTTCCAGCCAAGTTTTCTTAAGTGATAAATAATGCTTTGTTAAGGATTTCCGATTAGATAAAATGCCCTTTTATTAGATTACGAATTTTCTGTCGGTGAAACTTGAACATGTCATTCCTAATACACTTCCATCCGTGGCCTTGTTAAATGATGCATCGGAAGGTGCTTATTATGAAAAATTACGGTTATGATCATGGAATTAAAAACCAATGCATCGAACCTACAGCTTGTCTGAGCCATAGATAGCTATTGATGATCATGCCAAACGCGAAGGGTGGTATGCATAACTCTCATAGGGCGCATGCATGCTCAATCGACATTTTGTATTGTAATATATTTGAATATGAATATATTTCCCGAAACAAAGAAGGATATGTTGGCTTATAGGTTATGCTATCAACAGCATCGAAATACACGGTGTGAATAGAGTGCCCATTTCTGGCAGCTATCATAATTGTTCTTTATTTGTCACGTATCACTAATTTAATAACACCGTCATTGCTTTTTCGACGACTTCTGATTCGTCCGTTGAGACAATTTTGGTTGTTCATAAAATGATACCATTGTGTGTGAGGCACTTTTGATCTTCAATTAAGGTAAGCTACCATAAAGACATAACAGCGTTAAGCACCTTGCAAACAATCCATTTGTCATTACCTGCTTTTTCATTCTGGAAAAATAAATAGTTCTACCATGTTAGCAACACTATTGTGCATATACTAATTCAATATATATAGATGCCGTGTCAAACTTATACGTGAGTATAAATACCCCAAAACAGCGGGTAGGTACAGTTTGTATGTTAATTTGCAGTACTACGCACAATGCACCCGAAAAATCTTGTCCGCCTCCAAATATTATTTTGTTTTGTCCTAAACAAACTTAATGAGCATCAGCACACAAAGACACACACACATAAAGGCAAACCAGCATCCGCATGCATTAGTATGCGCATACCTCACCCCTCCACACAGACACTTACACACACCGACAAACACATATATATATATACACACACATATATGTACACATATATACACACATATATATATATATATATATATATATATATATATATATATATATATATATATATATATATATATATATATATATATATATATATATATATATATATATATATATATATATATATATATATATATATATATATATATATATATATATATATATATCATAGATGATAATGACTACACATCCAGTGCCCGAAGGGCGCTCATTGGTAAATGATCACAGCACTTCATAAACGTGTGTCGCTATTTTATTATCAACCCATTGCTTACTGATAGTTCGACAAGAGCTCGCGCTCGATAAGTATGCCTTTTTCTTCTGCTTAGTCGCTTTTTTAGGAATTCATACATTTCCTAACATGTTACAGTCGGCTGTGTCTGGTTATATCGCAAATATTCCCGAAATTATTATAACACTGCTGCTTACATAAGATGTACAAACCGTCGTGCAGAATGGGTCGCAGGTTGTATCGCCATTGAGCAATCACAGAATACAGAGTACATAGCTGTGAAATAGACTAGAAATTTGTTCATGTGCTGTCGTTATACGTTTTCTGTGCTCACTGTGTTGCTTGCTCAAATGATAGTTATGTTTGTTGTTGCAAATCCCTTTAAATCCATTATTGCGATATAATTGACATTATATACAAGTTAATTATATTTGCTTCACATTTGATAATATTGCTACCTTATAGCATTTCCACGTGTTAAAAGATTGTTCTTTCGGACACTATCTTCCAGTCTGCTTAAAGTATACGGCGGTGTAATACATTGTGCCGGAATTACCTATAATTTCTTTGATGCCATCGCCTCGGAATTTGAATTGGCAGGGGAGTGGCCTAGACGGTGATCTCTGTAGGTCACATAAAGCATAAAAACATGCAGCTATTTCCATGTTTTGACAAAACGGAGTACACAGACAACAGTGCTGGCGTCTTTATATATAGAAGTATAAGAAGATAAGAAGTAGGTACTACGAGAGCCGGTGCTTAGACAGCATTTATTTAAATTTTGTTGTCCAGCATCGGATGATATTTAAATCCGCGAAATACCATGGTATACTCGTCATTGAAAAATTCTCGCACTCAAACTATTCCTGTATAACTGAAAGGGTTGAAATTTGAAATTTACTTGTGTGCTTTGCCAACATTTATCGCCACTAGCGAAATTATAACCTGACCTCGCAAATGCCAGGCGCGCGTAGGCGTGAAGTGCGCGGTGTGTGTGTGTGGTGGGTGGGTGTGCGTTTGTTTGGTTGACCAAGGAGGACATACAAACTGCATACTATGTGACCATCTTGGCATCATTAAACTGGGATGCCTCGTGTATGTAAGCTTTGTTTGCTGGGTTCGCTGTGACCTGTTTGCGGCGTCAAGGTTGTATTGGTTGTTCTTCATTCCTTCGTACGTATACAGAATTGTACCGAAATTGATGCCATCACCATTATGATTGAATATATGAGGTTACGGTTTTATAATAACCTGAAATGACAGCCATAAATACGATCAAATGATTGTTGTCCTGTTACCCAAATACCTTACAGTGTTTGGCCTACCGTCGAGAGACCCGCCATGACTGAAGGTGACGCATTTCTCAGTTATTGACGTTGGTTTATTATGGTGTCTCTGAGTTACCCATAAACAACGCCGAATTGGCCCCAGATGCATTAAAACGCATGCCTGTCGTCAGATAGCGCTACTATCAAGTCACAAAAGCACGTGGCACTTGGAGTCTTCTGATTGATCGAAGTAACCGAGACCCTGGAATAATCAGAATATTCAACATGATGCTTTGACAAATCAGCGCTCTGCTAATAGGTGGTGAGTTAATATATGTAGTCGGGCGGAGGCGCGAGCGAGCATTGCCATAAGCTATTTGGTTGTATCATCCAAAGACAAATAGACTATTTTATACAAACGTAGTTAGCCAAATAAGTTCAATATAGGTTGAGCTTTTTATCTGTCTTCGGTTATTTGATATGTTAAAGCAGATGATTGCGTTAAAATCAGGGATATCAATGAAGACTGCGACATTGTCTAGACATAAAAGTGCCTTGAGAGCAGCACTATAACATTAATCTTCCTTCCTTTACTCCACAGATTCCCCACAGTGGAGTTACTGCCGGGCGATGACCGCAACATGAGAAACGCCGATCATCAGTAAGGGTGTATAAATATTACCACTGCATATCTCTTTCCTAAATTGTTCCTAAGGAACGGTTATCTCACGCTGTTGGGACGATTTCATATGATGGTGTATATCCTGCGGGATACATGTAAATGTTGTGTCCGTACTGATAATAGGCAATTTATAAGGATATAAATTGATAAAATAATAATTGCCGCCATGAAAATGTGCGTATATAAAAAAAGGAGTTACGCAATGTGTGGACAGACGCCAATTATGTAACAAAAAAGTAAGCGCCACAGAAAATTGCTGGAAATTTGCGCAGCCATTATTAACCAGCAAAATCTGGTACAAAAAAATAATTTCAGGTAAATGGAATTGCATTCATATGAGCGTTTATTTTCGACTGTAAATATTTTATTTAATTCCAATAACCACAATGTATCATGTTGATACTCTATGTGAGCTTTAAAATTATCCCTTACATTAGTAGCATCCTCTGTCATTGATGCCTAAAGCTTTAACTACAAATAAACATATCCCCACCACCAGGTTTACATTAGTAGCATCCTCTGTCATTGATGCCTAAAGCTTATTAACTACACATTTAGCATGAACATTCATTGGTGCCCCACCACCAGGTCAAAACTTAACGCTGGGATGGTGGCATTACGTCACATGAAACACACCCACATATAGATATATATATATAGACACATATATATATATATATATATATATATATATATATATATATATATATATATATATATATATATAGAGATAGATATATATATATATATATATAGATATATATATATATAGATATATATATCTATATATATATATATATATATATCTCTATATATATATATATATATATATATATATATATATATATATATATATATATATATATCTATATATATATATATATATCTCTCTATATATATATATATATATATATATATATCATCTCTCTATATATATATATATCTCTCTCTATATATGCGCAGCCAGTTTTACCACATATCACTAATCCAGAACATATACCATTTTGGTAATTGTACTCAAAAAAGGTAAATCTAACCAGAAGCTGTAGTGAATTCTTGTTTTCTAGTTTTATGCGGGTTAACGGGAATGAGGAGGGGGGAAAACATGGATCCCTGAAAAGGAGGCTCCATAAGTAGACATGCAAACGCGACCTTCAGCTAAGTTGATTTGTTACATGAGAACCACATGAAGCCTGGTTCTTGTCTAGGTATTGTCAGCTTTATTTGAAGTACTATGTATAAAAGAGTTTGCAACGTACGCACAATGACGGCGTGCATGATTGCAACTATCGTTGAAAAGGGGACTCATTAACGCAGCTGGCGAACCGATTCGCTATTATAACTTGAGATTAGTATATGTGCTAACAGCTACAGATGCAGACAATGTAGCATTATCCGGAATAATCATTATTTGCATCAGATTCGTCAAAATTCATATCCGACATTTAGGTTATGCCGATAGAGATAAACCAATTTGCGTTAATGATGCTGTTGTAAATTCCATGGTCGTTATGCAACGCGAACAACCTCCTCGTCTCTCATGCTGGCTTGCATATTAGGGGAATAACAGGATGCAATCAGTGTCGACCAAGGAGAGTTGAAGAGGGCTAATCTAATAATATATTATTCAATAATGCATCATGCAAGCGAACATGCAGATTCATAATGGCGGTAGCACAGCATGTTTATTATCAAATCTGCCTGTTATATAAACAACTTGCAATAATGCATTATTGCTGTGTAAGCCTTTATTGTTGCCCATTACGTGCCATAGGTCCCGATAAGCATTATCTATGGCATTCGCATGTCTCATGTTTATGTCGATGAACCTATGAACATAGTTGTTTCAGAATTTAGGTACACTAAATATTCAAATAAGTACATAGGGCATCACTTGACGTCAATGAAGCATTACAGTAAGCTGGACAACATTTTTGCCACCCTACCGTTTCTGGGCGGGGCTGTAAGCTTTACTTTAACTGGAATTGCATTTAAAGGCAAATTCATTAAATGCTGTTAACAAAGCTTGTAATAGTTCATGGGATGCGCTTTGCTCACTTTATACTTGTTATTACTATAAGGCCATTTTGTGTTGCATAATTTAGTGTTTTGTTCCAAACATTGCTTACACGCAATCTATTAAAGAAGTACTTAATAAATAAACTCATATATTTCCATTGTGCATATCTGAAAACGACACGAAACTAAGAGCCCTACAAAATAACATGTTACTTAGCACACCTGTCGCTGTCGTTGACATAGAAGTAGATTGCAATCACACATTCTATTGATCACGGTAAAACCTGTATTACCGACAGAGCACTGTACACAATAGTTCGCAGTGTTCTATAAGATAGGGCAATGCTATCATGGTGCAGAAAACTACCCATGTCCCCTTGAACAATATGTAGCCAACCGACTGAAACAACAAGCGCAAGTATGCTGCGTAGCGGCGTGACACATGAGACTCTGGACTTTCAGGTTACATGGCAGTTCTCTAAATGATCACTATCCCAATTTCCTTCCCAGGCATGTTAACCGGATTTTGTGATGATAAATCGTTTGTTAGCGTTGCATGCAAGCCCCGAGATTGCCTGAGATGTCTATCTGTTGCTAAGTGAATCTTCTTGTAATTTGCTGTCACGCGTGTGATCGACGACGAGTAGTTGAGTTGGATTTATTTCTTTAAAATCACACAGTCTAATCTTACATTATGGACCTAAATAAAAAATCAAAGAGGTGCATGAAGCCTACAGTTGTTAAGTATATAACGAGTATCTTTGTATTAACATCCTATATCCAATATCTGATGACAATTATTAAATTAACATGCTCATCGGGTGGAAGACTCTCACAGATTATAATTGTACCAATATCAGTAAATATCAAGTAAATTAATCAGACGGTCGACTTTGTAATTAACAGTAGAATACCAAATATTTAGAAAATTACGCATCTCTTTTCCAATGTTACCCGGCTTTGGAATTGTAACATCAGAATTTGTGCCTTAACTAGAATGAAATATATTCTAGCTATGACTTGGTCATTTCGACCCCAGACCACGTAAGCTCCCACACCTATTCACTCAAAATACGTGTTTAAATGACCGTAACGATACCCCCATCCTTCGTGTCGACATTAGGCAATTCGTTGGGATCAGTGGAAGAATATGTAAACCATTCTTTGCAATACATAAACATAGGAGGTGGTATAATGCTAGATAATAGCAATTCATGCGACTGGAAACAATTATCGTCGACCATTCTGGTAAACGGATAGATTGTCGAGACTTTATATTTCAGTATGACATCCCATTTAATGCATTATTATCTCAGCGTCGATGAGCGTAATGAGCTAAGAAGCACAGACTGTACACCCCACCATGAAGTTACAATGGAAGTAAGGGTGCACCCCACAAATTAAAAGCGTCCATTTTAGACTGCGGTTTAACGCCTCCCCAGCTGTGGTTGCAGTCGGAAGTTGACCCATGACTGTTTGTTAAATGAGTTCCAAGCCAGATGATAAACTGATTAAAGTGGTTAGAGGCTGGCGAGTAGGCGCGGGTCTTCGACGCCACGAATATTGCCTTGATGAGTTGCACACGTATTTGCCGTTGCGCCAAGGTAATACAGTAACATGTGTGATAATACACTAATCCAGGAAAGATTTCAATTAGACGATAATAAAGACATTATCTATAACTAGATGAGTACTCGGATGGCTCAGTTCATTAATTTAGTGGTATTATGTTCGTCAACAATAGACAATTATTGCAACGAGTTTGACATGTAAGGACAGGAAAAAGGAATTAACGGTGAGGTGACGAAGAGAAACGTCGTAGGTTAATGGGGAAGGGGGGGGGGGGTGGTGAGTGCCGGAAGATGATTTTTTTTTTGCATGCGGTGGTAACCACAGGTGCTCGACTCCTGAAACAAAAATTCCGAATTCCGAGTCTGTATAGAAAAAGCGACTGGTCACTTAGAAGCTTGGTACAGCAAACAGAGTGGTTGTGATGTCGACAATCTTAGAACATGTTGAGTCGCATGCGCGCTTGACCTAAGCGTCATCACGATTCATACGTTTCTTTCAATGAATTGACCAGTCTGGGATCCCTAAAATGTCCAGTGGACCGCTTCAGTTCGGTTTGGACTCTTGGGAATAAAGCTCAGGGCATCCCGGAGCCTTGCAAAATTTGGGGTAGTGAGAGCCCTGATAAAGGCGATTTTCTTTGAAACGTCGGATTGTAGCTATTTATTCATCCTGATCAAAGAATCGGGATAAATCGTGTATAATTAATTGTAAACAGCTGTGATGGATCACACAAAAAAAACCCATGTGCTGGTGATACTCAGTTTGCATATAAGCCTACCCTGACGAACACTACAGCCAACATGTGAATTTCTTGTATTCAGATGTGTATATCGTTCACTAATGTAGCAGTAGCCATGATGATAAAACAAAGCTGCAGGAGGGATTCTGTCGAAACAATGTGTCAATTTACGTAAGCAAGGAATTTTATATGCAGTTCAATGTGACTAATTATACTCAATGTTATGGCATGCAGTGAATGCTGTCTTAGCGCCTCTATGCGTATTCTTGCCGTGACCATTTCAAACATCTTTCCGGGTAAAAAATAGGTAGCACCACCTTCAAGACACGTGTGCATGTTTGATAATATGAAAACTTTGCCATGTGCAGCATGTGACACGAAACTGTATATGATTGCGCGCAATCAGGAAATGGAGCTCCGATGTACGATTCTATCATTGTGTACCATTATCTAGGTAAAGGAATTTGATTCTCGAATTTATTAGTGAAGAATCGTTCCATGTTTGTCAATAAATTAAATATGTTAAATCGATAATAAGCGATGACCAGCTTTAAGGGTAAAATTACGTATCCTTGTCAGGTACTGTTTATGAAGTTTGCTGGATCATATAAGCTGTACAAGAGATAAACCAGATATTGATATTCGTTTTACAAGCATGAAGGTAAGAATAACCACATACTGATAGGTACCATGTCTGTTTTTCGCAAGCACTCTAGGACACTGTATGTATATGTGAGGTTGATCACACACACAAAATATGGCATATCACCATCACACAAAAAGGGAAAGTATTTGCAATGTTTAATTCGTGACGCACAAATAATGATAATAATTATGATTATTTTAAAACAATATCACTAATGGGTTGAGTCTATTAAAAATTCGACAGACGCATTTGTTCAATACCATTACACAAAAGTAGGCCAGATAGCATTAAAAATAACTGCGTGTTTTCCAGAAATGACATTCAAATATGAAGTATCATCCTGATGGGTCGTTACCCTACAATATAAATAACCATCCCACCGGCAATTATGTTCTACTCAAATCACCATAAGCAAGGACCAAATCCAGAGTAATAACTTTAAACAATGCCTACATAACACACAAGACTGATGCAATCGTTGGCAAATGCTTTTAGCATAATCGATTTTAAAGTACCGCATATGTGTCGGAGAAACAGCAATTGTGAATACCCTAATGTGTGATACGACACAAGAGGATGTTTTACAGGTTTTTAGTGTCATAATTGATCAGTCACGATATGTAACTAACAATGCAGTGCAGCAGTTGTTAAGAACAAAGAGTTCTTGGTAGGATCAGACGGACGTTCACTATTCGCTCTAATGGAGTTTTCTCATTAAACTTCATAGGCCCCTTTAGAATATGCAATTCAGACGTTGTCACCATACTTTCAATTTGATGAAGACATATTAGAAAATGTACAAGAGCGTGCTTCACAGCTTATCACTATATGACTGATTTGAGTTAGGAATTAAGATTGCACTTGTTAGTGCTGACATCTCCTGAAATACGACTACGAGGGATCTCATACAGGCATACAAAATGTTCATTTCATTGGCACAAATAGTGGAGATTTGTTTTTTTGGCTTGTATTACGGAAACTCTGGGGTTGTTCATACACCTTGGCAACAGCTATGGTTAGGACGAAGCAAATGTATACTTTGGCTTTATTAGGATTGAATTGACACCTTCTACTGGCGGTATGTCTTTTCACAAATTGCCATTTGGTTATTAAAATTGAATTCAAACATACATGTCAATGACGGTTAATATAAATAGATAACGAAGGCGGACTTGTTTAACACCTTTACTCGAGAAAACAGATAATTTATCAGCCTCGTATGCGTTTTTTTCATCACCCATATTCCAAATTTAACTTTTGATGCAGCTCATATCGTGCTTGGGGAAGTCTGTGAAATGTTGTTCGGTAACTGTTGGGATTGATGCATGTATCTGTTATGGCGACGCAACTAAAACGGAATGTAATTTAGACAGCAGTTTGACTGAACTATCCTGCTGCGTGATGTCTAGCAGCCCTATAGCGGTCACCACTGCCAAGTGGTCCGTCTGGCAAGCTGCTTAATGTCATCGACTGACAGTGTTGTAGTGACAATAACGGGCTTTTTACGCCGCCCTAGAATGATGCTGAGGGTTGAGGAAAACTGTACGTATGAAAAAAACGCAGTTGTGTTACGCATGAGACAATAGTCATGAGTATATAAAAAAGATTGATTATCATACCATAGATAATCCATTATTTGTTTTATATATTCTTTGGATATAAGAGACAATTATCAAATATTTGCATAATGTGTGCAGTACCTTGTCTCATTATTTGTACAGATAACCAAGGATTCTTTGAACAGCCTGGCAGCCAGAAGTTATAAACAGTTTGTGATTGTTGGCGTCACACCCCACATTTCTCCTTTACATACCTTACTTGTATGTATATGACAGCTTTAAGTATTGCTTCTGTCAGGTTCACACCCTTCCCCATCAAGTGGTCGGATGTAACCCGGGCTGTTGTAATGATGATTAAAGAGGGAGGCTTTTTAAAAACATATGAGCTAGAATAGTATTATAACAAAGAACTCCGGCAAGGATATTTCCCATGTGGCCCGGTATTGGTGTTCTGACAGACAGACTTCTAAATGCTTAATTTAGGTACCCTCTTTAAAAGGCAATCGCCAAAGGTCTGGAAAGAGAAATTAGTTAAATCGGTGGCGACAGATATATCAAACAGTTGCAGAGGTTTGACAATTTATTTTTATAAGATTTATGGTCATGTGCAAATTTGACAATTTGTTAAAAAAAAGTAAACACTACGTTGATACTTGGTAAACAATTGTCATGTTCGAGCCTTTTGTTATTACTCCCGTTAGCGTTTGGCAACATCGTTCCAGAACTACCCACATTAGTTAAATAATGTGCATAACTCTATATATGAAGTCATTGTATTGACTTCATTTGAATATTTTTATACACCAGAATAATATATGTTGGCAGACTGATATCCTAAATATTTGCTCTCTCAAACATTTCGTCCCTATCCGTGAAACAAATACCCCCAGTTTCTATCACTTATAATATACGATAGTCATCCAGAAGATTTGACCCTTTAATTTTAACCACAATGCACACAAGTACATAGATGGTACAGATGGTACATATGCAATCCTCAACAAGCATTCATTACTTAACAAAATCGTGGTCTACACAACACGCCCAACAGCATTGAAGCCGTTTGTTCGATAATACACATTTTCCCAGAGTAGCAGAGAATAGACATCAAGTAACGGAAGCTTGATAGATCCTGTTATATCTATTCCTAAGGGTCGCAATGTGAGCTCTTGATGAATCGCATGAATAGGGTATCATCATATAGTACTCATAGCTCACCATAAACGCATCTAAAAACATGAGATTAGTTTTATACATCACATTTTACCCAATTGCACCTCATGTATTATCGTATATATTGCTCGTAAATAATAGCATATGTTGCCGTAAGGTGCAGCATGCAAGCAATGTACAACTTTGTCATATTAAATTATGGTTGAATATCAGCGATATCCATAATGTGACTTTTTTCTGCATTTTATGTATCTGAAAGCTATTTAAGCGTTAACATCACATCACCATAGATTGATAAATTCGCATTCTCATGCATCATTGGTGGTTCATTAATCAGTAAATTATATCCTTTTTTAAGTTGTTACTGCAGTAACTTTGGTAACTTCAAGGAGAATGATAACACATCAAAAAAAGTTTGTAAAATACGCACCCTGATATCCGCCAATTGTCCTCCTGAAATAGTGATTTATATTCAGGAGAAAAACTGAATATACTCATTATCATGATAGCCGAATGGATAGGTGTCCTAAAAATGTATACATATACAAATATATAAAAATTCAACTATATATATATACGTGTAATACGGATAATTGGTCTATTAAGATATATATAGATTATATCATATATAGATAGAACTAAAAAGTTAAATAATATAATATAGATATTATATATATATATCATTGAATATAAGTATATATATATATATATATATATATGTATAAATTTATTTATATATATACATATATTTCCATATATATATATATGTATATATATATATATATATCTATATATATATGTATATATATATAATATATATGTTTATATATATATACATATATATATACATACATATATATATATATATATATATATATATATACATATATATATATATATATACATATATGTATGTGTAAGTGTGTGTGTATATGTGTGTGTATATTTGTGTGTGTATGTGTTTGTGCTTGTGTCTACTTTTATTTCGTTATGTACTATAATGTTCTATATTTTGCTACACACTATGCTTTATTTATGGAGTCTTGTCTTCAATCCACTCAGAATGGAAACCCAAATGGTTATTCACATAGGGCCATGTAGTCAGGCAGCCGGTCCTTCCTCACGATGTAGCACCTACTACGTCAAGCAAACGTAAACAATGCATCATGTTATGATGATTGCTAGCACAGTGTAATGCATACACGAGGAGGATATATATACGTGATCGCATTTGGAATAATCTAGAATCAGTTGAATCTTACGTTGCATGCTCCCGTTGCCTGATTTGTTTTGTCATACACACACACAAACATGCATGCCTTTTTGGATTTGAGCAGCCGGCCAAAATTGCTTGCATTCTGTTCGGCTCAGGACATCTTTGCAGCCAAGTAGGTAATATGCCGTTACCTGAAACAATTCAAATAATTGGTATTGTCAATCAAATGGCACGATATGATGGAGGACCTGTCATTATGTATAGAAGAACTGACTGACCAACAAGACGGCCCCATCTCATACTGTTGCTATCCCCGCTTAAATAGACATATAGTGAATGTAAGCTTTTCATCTACAATGACGATAGCACAAATGAAGTCATGATATTCGATTAGCTTTAAGCTTATTGGCATTTTCGGCTAGCTGCAGTTTAATCAAGATGTTTTGGGGATAAGCAATTTATAGCCTTCAGCCCAATAGGCATCGCCATGAGCACTCTTATTAGCGGCTTTAAGCCAAAGTCATCTTCGGAAGGCGTGCGGGTCAGGAGAGGGTAGTTAAACAGTAGCGCGCATCCAGGAAACATTGCTCCTCGTCTCTCCAAAAGCCAAATGGCCTATTTGAATTAACGTAATATCTCGGATATTCAAGGAATTAAATGTTTTGAATTCATGGGATTTGCTAAAATCGGGACCCCAGATACAAGAAATGTCGTACAGACAATTGTAAGGTATGATATGAATGGGTTTCATATATTTAGTTTGTTGAGAGGTACGCAATGGTGGTCTTCCGGGTGTTTCTTACAGCTAGCCGTTACAACTGCTATATACAGCCCTCTGTAGATAAGCACCAAAACCTAACAACCCTTTAAACTTCGTAACGTCCATTGTTCATCATCAATCTTAAGAAAAGCTGTTATATGCAGAATGTTGAAGCAAATTCTATTCTACCAGGAAGCATGGACACCACAATTACCGAAGGTCGACGTAGCTTAATTGATAAATGCCCAATTCTCGTGGTTACCGCCTATTCATAGATAATTGGTCATCAGCCGCCCATGACTCTGTACTGCTACAACACAATGATCCTACCATGAGCAAGACGCAGAAAACATAGGAACATGAGCCATGTGGTTATGCCTATGTAGTTGTCAAGTGTGATGGTCAGACCGAACCCCCTGTGGTTGTAAGAGGTGGCAACACCGTGGAGAAATTCTTGCAAGCCCTGCCACAGGAAGAGCTCAAGATCAAAGCAGTTCTGTCAAACCCTGTTCCCATGCGCATGAGGCAAAGGGATAAAAGAGTGCACAAGGCAGCAACCCATTGTCATGCGTGTAAAAAAAGAACTGGGCAGGGACTCAGTCCGAGACCACTGCCACATAACAAGTAAGTACCGGGAGGAGGGATGTGGCAGCCCACAATGCATGCAAGCTGTGGTTGAATCCTAAGACAATGGCCGTGCCTGTAGTATTCCACAACCTACAGGGCTGTGACTCCCACCCTTTCATGCCGGCCGTAAGCAAGGTGGAAGGGGAGATCAACTGAATATGGAGAAGGACATATCCCTATCGATCGGACAGTTACACTTTATTGACAGTGCACAGTTCCTCCTGGCCTCGCTTGACCGGCTGGTGTCTGCAAACAACCCAGACGCCTTTGTAGTGATGGCTAAGTATAAGCCTGATGAAACAAAACTTCGGCTGATACTGCGCAAGGAAGTGTATCCCTATGAGTTTATGGATGGCTGGGATAAGTAGGATGCCTCGCTGCCACCAATCCAGGAGTTCTACAGCAAGCTCTCTGAGCAAGGCATATCTACTGCAGACTATAAACATGCACAGAAGGTCTGGAACGTGTTCGGGTGTAAATACTCGGGCAACTATCACCGATTGGGACTACTTTAAGCTGATGTATTTTAGATATTCCGCAAAACCTGTCTAAAACAGTAACGCTTAGATACAGCTCGCTACTACCAGTCCTGGCCGTTCATGGGATGCGCTTCTTACGAGTACAGTGGCGGAATTGAAGTTACTCACTGACTATGACAAACACCTATTCATTGAGAAAGGCCTAAGCGATGGATAAATATGGTATCACGTCGCCACTCGTTGTTTATTTGGTCGATTATGATACATGCTAATAGGTTATAGATTCAGATTTCATCCATCTCCATTATTTATTTAAACGGATATATTTAGAAATTATATATGTTATTAGATCTGTGGCTATAGCCGTCAACAGTTATTTACCATATTCCCCGAGAGTGATGCAAATGCTAATTATACGTACTACCCTTACCCCACAATAGCTCCTCCGTATAAGGGTGGCATAAGATGGCTCTTGGTAAAGGGACATTAGACCTTTTCCATTTGGATATAAAATTATAAACATAGAAGAGCACCAGATTTGATCAGATGGAATGAGGATAGCCAGAATATCAGACGTCTCTATATTAGTGCTTAGGGACACTGACCATTATATAAACCATTTCGTCCTTTTGAATATATATATATATATATATATATATATATATATATATATATATATATATATATATATATATATATATATATATATATATATATATCTAGATATATATATATATATATATATATATATGTTTATATATATAAACTTATACATGTGTTTATATACATATATTTATATATATATATATATATATATATATATATCTATATATATATATATATATATATATATATATATATATATATATATATATATAAAAGATGCTCTTAATGTATCGATTTTCCTTGCAAAATGGGTTGAAAAAATAATGCAATGTTATGTTAGGCGTTTGCGTTACTTTCATGAACGAGGTGATATCGTGTCGATGGACGAGGATTATATTGACAATCAGAAATCCTCTCTCACGTGCCAGTGCTAGCTTAGGAGATGAGCAATGAGGTAGAGGGCAAGCAGATATCCCGGTGATATCCTCGGATATATTTAATCGAATGCCACTCGGAAGTTGGTAAACATGCATAACAAACTTACTGATTACAGTCCACTATCAAATTGAAAGACTACTTCCAATTACGTGCAACTAACAGTGATTTATTCAAACAATTTCCTGACTTGGTCCGAAAAAGAATAATGGGTGTTATACAAATAACAAAATGAGTTATGCTTTCATAATGGCTAAACATAACGTCTTGAATATCGTACACAATATCGTGCTTCATTTAATTTTTTGAGAAAATCAACTTACTAGCGTATGATGGAAGCGTGTGCGTTCCGCAGATCATTACAATGCCACATATCATGAATCATCTCTTAGCGAGTTTTATGGTGGTCAAGTAAGATAGTCGGCTATATATTCATTAGTTTTTAACCTGGACTCATGGCATCGCGACATCTTACCATTTACTAGCCGTATGTCATTCATACGACGTTAGGCCCAAAGTATATAAACCCTTTCAATAAAACATGGTGATTTGAGGTACGTTAATAAACGCAATCTTGTTGCTGAATTATCACCCACTAAAATTAGCTATAAGTTCAGTAAATCACTGAGCTACTTAATTACTTGCCCGTGATCCAGTTGTGTGAAAGGGCAAAACGTTTACACACATATACAAAGTTATTATGTTACGCAGCTGATTTGCTTGGAGGATACGTGCTGATATTTCAGTGGAACAAAGCAATATATTATGGTTTGTTGTATTTTTGTAGACGGCAAACCAATTGAATTTTGCTTTCTTTCGTGAGATGAAAGAGGTTCGCGATCGGTATGATTTTGGCGCGCTTTAGTTGCAATCGTATCAAAATCGAGATTTCTTAGACAAACGAGGTGTATATATATATATACATATTAGGTTAGTACAAATTAAGAATCGTGTCTAGGTGAATAAAAACATCTACAAAACCAAATCATCGATGTCCTAATTATTAAGCAGAGCGGAGACGTTTTGGAAGCTGCCCATCTCAAAGAAAGAATTGGTTTTATACCAAAACCGGTTTAATAAACATAATTTTTTTCCAGTATTGGTACGCCAATAACAATACTATTATCTTAACTATACATTGTGCATGTCTGTGGCAGGAGTGTTGTTCTATATTTGTGGCGCAATAAATTGTACGATAAGTAGCTTTATAATGGACAGAAGGATCATATTAGTTAATGTACACATAATACTCAGCAATCTTTGCAATTCAGCTAAACGTTCTATACTGAGGTTGGGGAGCGTAGCATTATCGTGGTAGAACGTCATATAGAATACTTGGAAATCTATTTTGATACATTTTCAAGTTGACGTCACAAGGGGTTTTGATGCCGTACACACATTCCAGCACCCATCATTGTTTTTGATCGGTTAATCAGTAAGCCATTATAGTACCATATAAACAATTGCACAAACTGTTGTATTCTGTATTGAGTTTGTTGATGGTGGTCAAAACGTATGTTATGATTGTCAACATAGTCATTTATGATATAACATATTGTACAATATCCTCAAACTGATGCTACTATGTTGTAATCGAGATCAGTCCCTTTACAGCAAATGATGTGGATTATGCCTTTAAGATTACCATGTTCCCCCATAGACTAGCTAGAAAAATGTACCTTGTTCAATGTTACATGAAAAGATGCATTCATACTGCTATAGTAATCACCGAATGACGTTGTTGCCGTGCTACATTGAGGCTTGTGATAAATTCGTGCTTGCTGTTATAGCTAGGGTGCAGTGAGATATATGATCAATTGCCATCACTGAATTACAAGGTATTCTAAGGTTTATTTGCCTGACAACATAAAGCGATGGCACATTCAAGAGCCATCAATAGCATAAGAATCTTACGTATTATGGCGTAATATATTGCAGTAATCTCACAATAAATATATTCATAGACTAAATGTCAGAAAGACCAATTCAATCAATGGGCAAACTTGTTTTATGTGTAAATAACTACTTTGTCAAGTCAGCACCATTTGCCTTTGGGCCCTAGCTGAGTACTGTTTCCGCACAATATACTTCTTAGTTCCACCTGTGATTTGAGAGGTCATGTTATAATTTCGCTAGTGGCGATAACTGTTGGCAAAGCACACAAGTAAATTTCCTTACCCAAAATTGCAAGTTAAAATGATGTTTGGGCTTCATATGCACGTTAATGGGCATGACATTCAGGTGCACAATCTCATCAAAAACTGACACAGAGATTCGATTTAGAAGTAAACCTTGAATTACTTTGCAAAGATGATTTACAAAAAGTCATTAACTTGGCTGTCATGTCTGATGCATAAGCATATGTAGCAAGGATTACCAATATGCGTGCCATATGCGAAAGCAATAAATACACGTGAATATACACGTGAACAAGCCTAACTTGTTTGACAGACGTGGTCATGGAATACATTGTACAACAGCCACACGCTGCTCTCACGGCCCTTTCCGTTTGTCGATCTGTTGCGACAGAATGACAGCAGCATATAAAATGAAGTTTCCAGGCTAAGCTCTATGGCGGATATAAGCTAACATTGGATATTAGCATTGTCAATTATTCTTGCTGACATAATTTAACGTTATGCAATGTGAAAATGTGTTGTTAATTTGAGAGATTGATGTGTTGATAAGATATATTTGACTATTAAAGATTACATTTGTAACTATTACAGACAAAAAATATTTTTTTTTTCATAATAACTCTCATTCGATGCTGCTCCAATCTTAAGGTAACGGGCGAAACAGGACTGCTGTATATCGTCCATCCAACAAGAAATTCCCAAACAATCTTTCTCATCAGAAACACATCTACAACGACTGCCATACTAAGTTTGAACATGATGACAATAAATTAGAGCTGGTGGCTGGTTTTCTGGCATGGCTGTTTACATGAAGCCCTGGAGGAAAGTACTGACGATCTCCTTGAGCTTGACGTCAGATTCAGGGCTAATCTGACCCTCTGTACGGATGGTGTCGAGAAGAGCCTGGTGAGAGCCTCGAATGTGGGTGAGGAAGTCAACCTCAAACTCTGTAATGCGAGCTGGGTCCAGCTTGTCAAGGTGACCACGGACACCAGCGTAAATGACAGCAACCTGGTCCTCCACAGCCATGGGCACATATTGGCCTTGCTTGAGGAGCTCAGTGAGACGTACACCACGGTTAAGCAGCTGCTGGGTGGCAGCATCCAAATCAGAGCCGAACTGGGCAAAAGCAGCCACCTCACGGTACTGGGCCAACTCCAGCTTCATGGAACCAGCCACCTGTTTCATGGCCTTCATCTGGGCAGCAGAGCCTACACGACTCAAAATTGTCACGGTATATTAATGCAGAAAATACGTCGTTAGACCTGTCTCTTTGTCAGTTGTGATACCAGCTGCACTATAAAACAGAACCTTTGTAATTATACTAGGTTTGAATACATGAGATTAAATGGGACGGGTAGAGATACAATCTGCCTTTGCATAGATATGAATATTTATATCGTCACCGTGTAAGTGCTGAGGCGATACCACATATATTGAGGAGCTCAGGCTCCATCATATAAGCGTCAAGAGACAAATAACGCAAACCATCATACAAATTTGCTTGGGTGTTAAATTACATAATCCGACATGTTTAATAACTATTTCTATTTCTCATTAGTTAGAAAGAAAGTATTATAAAATTGAAATGTGGTGTGTGACGCAGACAATTGCAAACCACTCAAAAACAGAACACCTGTTTACTTATCCAAGGAAAATAGACTTATATATGCAAATACGGAATATATGATGCCCAATTCATTATTGTATTTAAATGTGACGCAACCTTCAATTGACTAAGACATAATTTTGGCATTTTGAGTAAGCACGGCCAGCATCGATCATTTTTAATTTACCAATGCACTTAATGACCTTTTGAGAAGCCAAAATTCATTTTCTGATTAAAACAATGTTTCAAGATTGCGCTCCGTCAGATTACAAGTTATACATATTTGTGCGGGTACGAATTCTCGGCCGGTACAACTTGGACTTATCAGTTCTACCACACTTAAATTTGCAGCCTTGTTAAATGATGCATCGGAAGCTTGGAGAAACTCATGCATTTCATATTTCTTATAAGCTGCTTATTATGAAAAATTATGACGAGATCGAATTCCATGAGAACAGATGCAGACAATGTCGTCTCGGAATGGAATAGAGAGGCTTTGCGAACTGCTACTTAATAACACAGACACCATGGGTTTAGAAGGACTTGCAACTCCCAATACAATATTAATCCTTCTGCTACATGGACACTGCTTTTTCAGCACCATGTGGACATCTTGATCTCTTCATCACTTATGAGTAAATGCTAATCGTAAATGTCAGTCAGTTATACCAGTCCTTACTGCCACGGTTTAAGTGCATTTGTGACCTTAATATAAAACATTTGACACTATCCAAAACATATCACGCGATGACAACACCCATCCATCCTACAGAAAAGATTGAATATTCAGCATTGCATAGCGACATTATTGTAAGATGTCACTATGATGCGACATTAACTTAAATGTATGCAAAGAATAATTGTTCAAGCGATACGCAGGTATCAAATAATGTTCTCTTTGAAAGACTATAATGTGCGGCTCCTTCTCATTAAGGCTCATACTTGCTCTTTACCCTGAGCGATTTCTTGGTTTTATAGTATAATAACCTCGATCGTATCACTGAGAGTTGCATGGGAATCGACTGCACATGATTACTGACCCTAACCAACTCATCACAAAATAACCCAGGTGACTGTTGCGTAGAGGTAAAAAAAACGTCAGATGATATTGGATCCCGATCGTCTTTAAACACACACACACACACACACACACACACACACACACACACACACACACACACACACACACACACACACACACACACACACACACACACACACACACACACACACAACACACACACACACACACACACACACACACACACACACTCACACACACATATATGTATATAAATATATATACATAAATATATATATATACATATATATATGTATTATATATATATATATATATGTATATATGTTTTATATATATATATATATAAATATATAAACATAAATATATATATATACATCAATATATATATATATATATATATATATATATATATATATATATATATATATATATGTGTAAATATATACATATATATATATAAAAAAATATACATTTTGCGAGTGTGTAAAAATACACAGCTGATTTCTACAATCCGAGCGTTCTGAAAGTATCCAAAACTACAATCGGGAAATGAATTTGAATTAACCCATGCTTCATATACCTCGCAAGTATGCATGCATTGCATTGCACAGTGCCATTATATAATCTCTGTTTCTGTACCTTCTACTCTCATAATCAATTGAACCCAATTATTCTATTTCCCGCTGAGAACATAACCATGGTCTCAATCCTGTCATATCCTGGTCGCCTATCCCAAGATTCGTAAACTAATTCCATGCCTAATAACGAACTGAGTCCTTACTCCGTAGTGCGACAGCTTATACACCTGTCACTGGCAAGTGTCAACAGAATCATTTCTGTAGCAGCCTAAAGAATTGCTTTGCAGTCATTGACACAGCCACCAGATGTTTCTTACTTCCCAAAACGTATCATATGAACAAGACAACCGACAAGACTACAAATCAGCGGGAGATATTGTTAATGACAATTATAGTATCATAACACATACACATAGTATCATAAGCACAATCAATAGCATCACATCAATGATAAGTACATTAGGATGTTCATTATAGTAATAAATAGGTAATAATGATAAGAAATAACTAGTTTATCCGTTATCGGTCTATTGGGGAGGGAGTTTATTACCATTTGCATCGAAGGGAATTCAAATTGTTTGCCTTGTGGAATAAGAAAAACAAATCCAACAGATTGGGTAGTTGGATGTCGCGTAAACTATATGTTGTGTTATGATGAATATAAGCAATACCAAACTTCTGTGGGCGCTACTATTGAAATGTAATGATACGAATCGTTTAGGTTCACGAATATTTCTGATTCATTAGGTGCGTATAATGTGTTGAATTCAGTGTTAAAATCACGAATTCATATATATATATATATATATATATATATATATATATATATATATATATATAGATATAGAGAGATATATATATATATATATATATATATATATATATTCATATATATCTATCATATATATATATATATATATATATATATATATATATATATATATATATATATATATATATATATATATATATCTCTATATATATATATATATATATATATATTTATACATATGTGTGTGTGTGTATATGTGTGTGTGTTGTGCATTTTTAAGTCGTAAAATATGAGATTGACTACACATCCAGTGCCCGGGTGTCGCTATTTTATGATCAACCCATTGCCTACGTATAGTTCGACAAAAGCTCGCGCTCGAAAATTATGCCTGTTACCTCTGCTTAGTCGCTTTTGAGGAATTCATGCATTTCCAAACATGTTACAGTCTGCAGTGTCGGGTTATATCGCAAATATTCCTGAAATTATTATAACACTGCTGTTTACATGCGATGTACAAACTGTCGTGCAAAATGGGTCGCAGGTGTCAACGCTATATTGCCATTGAGTAACCAAAGAATACACAGTAGATAGCTGTTGTGGAAATTTGTCCATGTACTGCGTTTTCTGTGCGGTCAGCGTTGCTTGATCAAATGATAGTTATGTTTGTGGTTGCGAATCCATAATGGCGTTACAATTGACATTTTATACAAGTTAATTATTATTGCTTCACCTTTCATTATATTGCTGCCTTATAACATTTCCACATTTCCAGTCTGCTTAAGTATAAGAAGGTGTAATATATTGTGCCGGAATTACGCATAATTTCTATGCTGCTATCGCTCTGGAATTTGACATAGCAGGGGAACTTGCCTAGACGGTCATCAGTTTAGGACATATGAAGCATAAAAACATGCAGCTATTTCCATTTTTCGACAAAACGGAGTACGCAGACAACGGCGCTGGCGTCTTTATATGGAGAAGTATTAGAAGATAACAAGCAGGTGCTACGAGAGCCGGTGCTGAGACAGCACGTGGATGCGTGTGTTTGTGAGTTCTAGACTTCATAGACGTGCGCATGCGTGTAGGGCGCGGTGATTGTGTGTGGCGGGTGGTGGGGGGGGGGGGGGGGTAGGGGGGATTGTAGGATGCCCTACGAACCTTACAAACTGCATACTATGTGACCATCTAGTCATCATTAAACGGGTATGCCTCGTGAATGTAAGCTTTTACTGCTGAGTCGGAGTGACCTGTTAGCTGTGTCAAGGTTGGATTGATTCTTCTTCGTTCCTGCGTACTTATACAGAATTCCATCAAAATTGAAGCCATCACCATTATGACTGAATATATGAGGTTACGGTTTTATCATAACCTGAAATGACAGCCATATATACGATCAAATAAGTCTTGTCTTGGTACTCAAATACTTTACAGTGTTTGCCTACCGTCATCACTGAAGGTGACGGATTTCTCAATTATATATATATATATATATATATATATATATATATATATATATATATATATATATATATATATATATATATATATACATATATATATATATATACATATATATGTATATATATATATACATTAGTATATATATATATATATTTATGTATCCGTATATACATATATATTTATATATATATATCTATATATATATATATTTTTTGTATATATATATATATATATATATGTATATGTATAAATTTATATATAGAAAAATATATATATATAAATTTATATATGTATCTATATATACATATATATATTTTTATATATATATATATATATGTATGGTAAACTGCTTGCGTATATATAGATGCAAATATATAAATATATATATATATATATATATATATATATATATATATATATATATATATATATATATATATATATATATATATATATATATATATATATATATATATATATATATATATATATATATATATATGCATGCAAGCTGTTTACCACATATTATAAATCCAGAACATATACCATTCTGGTAATTGTACTAACAAATGGTAAATCTAACAAGAAGTTGTTGGGAATTCTTATATTCTAGTTTTATTTTGGTTAATGGAAGGTAAGAAGGGAAAAACATGGTTCCCTGAAAAGGGTGCTCTATAAATAGACATGCGATCACGACCTTGAGCTAAATTGATTTGTAACATGAAAACCACATTGAACCAGGTAATTGTTAGGGTATTGTCAGCTTTGTTTGTAGTATTATGTATGAAAGAGTTTACGACGGAAGCACAATGACGGCGTTGATGATTGCAACGGTCTTTGAAATGGAAAGGGACATATTGACGCAGCTGGAAAACCGATTTGCTATTACAACGCGAGGTAAGCGTATGCCTGTATAACAGGATAACGCTGCAAAAGATATTGACTATTGAACACCAAAAGTCACGGAACGTAAAATGAGTTCTATAAAACGCAGCATCCGGCATATATGGCGAAACAAATCTCAACTGGTGGTTGACACCCTACTACGTAACGATACAGAAAGTTAATATCAACGGTCGGATGGGACGATTATGCGGCGGCCAGGTCTTGCTACAAGTTTTAAACCAACTATAAAGACCTACGTTCCATAGAGTAGAGTTTTCTACTAAAATAAAGGAGAGATCGCTACCAGAGTTACGACCTACTTTAAAGACCTACCCTCGATAAAGCGCCTTGGTTTTATCTTCCTCGACACGAATGACGAACTTGCATATATAGTTCCGCTACAAATTGCTGTTTAGTGTCTGGTCACTTTTCTGTCATTTTAGCTATGGAAAGATGCAGTTAAAAACCCCCACTAATTTGCTATATGTCGTAAAATAGTATGCAGCGGACAAGTACGTTTCATAAAGCACTATATCATTTACCTCGATGTAATTAGAAGGTAATAGACGCGCGATTAGCCTGGGTTTTTATCTGACCTATTATATGCTGCATTTCATAAGCAACACATTGTATAATCAATTTAGTGGTCCACCCAGTGTTAGTTGTGGGCGGGGGGGGGGGGGGTTTGCTTTAATACATATCAAGGATAATCTTCAGTAACACTTAAAGGTAATGAATGTATCGACTAAGCATACAAGACTAAGATCGACATAGAATCAAAATAATTATAGATATGATAAATGAGTGTGAATCCGCATTCACAAAAATGGTTGAGAGCGAAGTTAAATAAAATGGATTTTTAATCTATTGGTTATGTCACCAATGATGTTTTGCAGCAGATGCCTAATACTGGCAATATGGTATATCAATCGGTTTCAAGACAAGGTATTTTTTTTATTGCTAAGACAAAATCTTGTATGACGTGAACCTATTTCTGAGTGGCATATTTAAATAACTGATTGAAGAAGACGTGATGAAGCATTCGACATGCTAAAAGCTTTGGCAGAGGTTTACCTCGATTAAATGTTTGCAAATGACTGACTGATGGGTAAGACCCCCTGTGCTAACAGCAACAGATGCAGACAACCTAGCATTGTTAAGAATAATCTTTGTTTGCATTATATTCGTCAAAATATAATATCCGTCATTTAGTCTATGCCAATTTGCGTTAATGATGCCGTCGTAAATTCCATGGTCGTTATGCACCGCGAACCCCCTCCTCGTCTCTCATGTTGGCTCGCATATTAGGGGATTAAAGAGATGCAATCAACGTCGATCAAGGATGAGGGCTAATCTAATAATATATCATTGATTAATACATCATACTAGCGGAAGCACAACATGGTTCTTATCAAGTCTGCCTGTTATATAAACAACCTGTGATAATGCAATATTGCTGTGTTGGCCTTTTTCGTTGCCCATTATGTGCCGTTGGTCCCGATAATCAATATTTATGGCATTTCTATGCTTGATGTTGATGCCGATGAACCTATGATCATATTAAATGTAACCGCTATTGAATTGGAGATCATTTTATTTGTGATGAGTTGTGAAGCATGACATGTGCGCAGAGGAAAACATATTGACATAGTTGTTGCAGAATATGGGTGCACTCAAGATTCCAATAAGCCCATAGACGTCTGGTGTATGTCATTTGTGGTCCATATTGTGCACCTAATTGACGCCCTGTGTGTGTTGATGTCATGTGGGCCGACCACGTCTTTTGGGCAGACCACAAAATAATACATTCTAATCTTAAATTATGGACCTAAATAAATGATCAAAGAGGTGCATAAAGGCTACAGTTGGTAAGTGTATAACAAATCTCTTTGTATTAATATTCTATATCCAATATCTGATGACAATCATTAAACAAACATTCTCATCGCGTGGAAGACTCTCACAGATTATAATTGTACCTATATCAGTAAATTTCATGTAAATTGATCAGATAGTCGACATCATAATTTACAGTAAAATACGGAAGGACCTCGCATTTACAGCTGATAAAAGTGGTTAGAGGCTGGCGAGTAGGCGCGGGTCCTCACCACTATGAATTTTGCCTTGATGAGTTGAACACGTATTTGCCGTGGCGCCAAGGTAAAACAGTAACAAGTCTGATAATACACTAATCCCAAGAAGTTTTTCAATTAGACAATATTAATGACATTATCTATAACTAGATGAATACTGGGAGCTGAGCTTATTCATTTTGCAGTATTGTGTTCGTCAACAATAGACAATTATTGCAACGAGTTTGAAATGCAGGGACAGAAAAAAAAGCATTTACGGTGAGGTGACGAAGAGAAACGTTGTGGGTAAATGGGAAAGAATAGGGGGGGAGGGGATGAGTGCCGGCAGAAGTTTTTTGCATGCGGTAGTGACCACAGGTGCTCTACTCCTCACACAAAACCTTCTAATGACGAGTCTATATAGTCAGAGAGACTGATAATGGCAATTTTATGTGAACCGTAGGATTGAAGCTATTTATTTATCCTGATCAAGGAATCGGGATAAATCGTATATAAGGAATTGTAAATAGCTGTGATGGATCACAAAAACACCGCGTGGTGTTGATACTCAGTTTGTATATAAGCTTTCCCCGACGAACACTACAGTCATCATGTGAATCCCATGTATTCAGATGTGTATAGTTCAGTAATGTAGCAGTAATCATGATGAAAAGGCAAAGTTGCCGGACGGATTTAGTCGAAACAATGTTCTAAATTTACGTAAGCAAGGAATGTTATATGCAATTCCATGTGACGTTACAACTAGTTTTACTCAATGCGATGGCATGCAGTTAATGCTGTCTTTGCGCCTCTATGCGTCCTCTTGTCGTGAACATTTCAAACATCTTTCCGAGTGAAAAATAGGTAGCACCACCTTCAAGACACATGTGCATGTTGGATTATATGAATACATTGCAACGTGCAGCATGTGACACGAAACTGCATTTGTTTGCGCGCAATCAGGAAATGGAGCTCATATGTACATGAGATTATATGGATAGATTCATTGTGTACCATTATCTAGGTACAGGAATTTGATTCTCGAAATAATTAGTGAAGAATCTTCACATGTTTGTCAATTAATTAAATGTGTAAATCGATAATAAGCGATGACCAGCTTTAAGGGTTGAATTACGTAACCTTGTCAGGTACAGTTTATCAAGTTTGCTGGATCATATAGGCTATACAGGAGATAAACCAGATATTGGTATTCGTTTTACAAGCATGTAGGTTATAATGACCACATAGTGCTAGGTACGTATAGATAATAATAATAATTATGATTATTTTAAAACAATATCACTAATGGGTTGAGTCTATGAAATTGTGGAATGCCCTTTCACAAAAGTAGGCCTCCAAGCATAACAAAATCACCGCGTGTTTTCCAGAAATGACACTCAAAAATGTAATGCATGATCCGGATGGGTCATTACCCTGCAACATAGATAACCATCCCATCGGCACTAATGTTCCACTCAAATCATCATAGATCAACGCACGGCCATCAGCTAGATTATTCGATGGCGGTGATGAGAAATAAAATATATTTAAGTCAGATGTCATAAAATTGTTAACTACTTTAAAATCAAAACAAAGCACCTGTTTCAGATAAATTCGAACCACAAAACCACAGTTTTTTTATCAAAATCAGCCAGCCCATTAATAAAAGGAGTATACATGACAAATGCGAAAAGGCAACCGTAGAAAACAAAATGCCGGAACACTTGTAATAGGCAAGCTCAGATAACTTATTGAATCAATTTTCTCATGGATTTAACTTTCCATTCGCTCCTGCCTTACCAACATTTTTTAATTTCTAGAGGATGTTACACAAATGTAAGATACTGAGGATCCTTTAAAAATAAATTGATTTGACTGTTTGCTAGCACATTTATGACCCGCGGCATATGTGTAAAGTATTAGAATGGTTAATTGGTCGGCCAATTATTAGTAGGCAGAGATGGCGTGGAATCACATTGGACAAGGGTTATTTGTGGTGCCCTCAGATCTTGGAACAGCATTTACATAAATGATCTGGATAGTGTTATTTACATAATGATAAAGATACTGCAGATGGCACCAAACTTTACAAGGACCAAATCCAGAGTTATAACTTTAAACATGGCCTACATAAAACAAGACTGGGGCAATCTGGGGAAATGCTCTTAACCAAAACAATTGTAAAGTACTTCATATGGGTCGGAGAAACAGCAATTGTGAATACCCTAACGAGGTATACGACACTAGAGGATGTTTTACAGGTGTTTGGTAACTTAATTGATAAGTCAAAATATCTAACTAACAATGCACTACAGCAGCGTAAAGCAAACAGAGTTCTTGATAGGATCAGCCGAACGTTCACTATTCGCTCTAATGGCGTTTTCATTAAACTGTATAGGGCATTTACTATGCCCCTTTAGAATATGCTATTCAGACGTTGTCACCATACCTTGAATGTGATGAAGACATATTAGAAATATACAAAAGCGTGCTTCTCAGCCTATAACTATATGTCTGATTTGAGTAACGATCTAAGATTGCAACTGTGTGTGCTGCCATCTCCTGAAATACGGCTTTGCATTACGGATACTCTGGTGTCGTTCATACACCTTGGCAACATCTATGGTTAAAACGAAGCAAATTTACTCTTTGGGTTTATTAAGATCGTATTGACTGCTACATCTGGTGATATGACTTTTCACAAATTGCCATTTGATTATTAATATTGAATTCAAACATACATGTCAAAGACGGTTAGAATAAATAACGAAGGCAGACTTGTTTAACACCTTTACTCAATCAAACAAATAATTTATCAGCCTCTTATGCGTCTTAATCATAACCATATTCGAAATTTAACTTTTGGATGCAGCTCATATCTTGCTTAGGAAAGTCTGTGATATGTTGCTCACTGACTGTTGGGATTGACGCATGTATCTGCAATGGCAATTAAAACAGAATATTATATAAACAGCAGATTGACAGAACAATCTTGCTGTGTGATCTTCAGCAGCACTATGGCGGTAAACGCTACTAGGGTCCAGATGGCAGCTGCTTAATATCATCGACTGACATCTATATTTCTTTAATTGCGTTTAGAATGATTGATGCCGTAACAAATGTTCATGTTCACACCTCTTTGATGCTATACGTCGACGGACATAAATCGTTACTTCTTATCAATCCGACCCAGTTTTGATCATTTGAAAGAGAGCCTCACACGATGCACATTCTATCTTAGGGCTCCCTTCAGAACCGCAGTTATAAGGTATAATGTACGAATGCTGCAGCAGTAGAATATAGTGTTGCATTAGTGTTATCATCAATAATGAAGAAAAGCCAATAGTCATCAATTATACATACTGTAACATTGCAACAGTAGACTGCTTCTATCCATTCCTTTGCAAGATTGTGAAGAAGTGATCATACATTCGTTTTGATCCAAATACCAAAAAACAACATGGTGGATTTACGAATACACATTTAACCAGATTGCTTGTATCATAGAACCGAACTAATTAATTGTTAGGTGTGGTGACTTGTGCTTTTTCTTTGAGGAAAGAGCCAACAGGTGATTATTCACTCTAAAAACCTTCGGTTGGCTGATCATCGAAATATTCCTTGGCGAAAGTATACAATTTCTGTAAAAGATATAATATTAGAGAAGCCTAGTTGATAATAACATATGTCGTCCCAAATAACTGGTTTGGGACGCAATGAGCAGCGGTTACGCAATAATTCGCCTTGAGGAGGATTGCACCGCAGTTATGAGACTCTGCTGGTAAACTCTGCAAAGACATCTATCATGCCAGGCTCCTTCTGTCGCATCCTGTCCTACAACAATGCGACTGCATCGTTTTCTGGCACAAGCTGAAACGCAAAGATCTTATAGTTAGCTAAAACTGCGATGTCAATAGAAAGTCACTTCAAACGTTTGCAGTACAGAGACGTACCGGCTGCTACACAGCAGGAGATAATTAACGCCAGCAATTTTATGGCTATTGCCATTTTTACTGACCGAAAAGACAAACCTTCTTTTGCTGCGCACAATTTGGAAAATAGTTATGCTTGGGGCCCTGATACCATATGCAAAATATGTACGTCTTCAGTTTGTCAGGGCTAGTGCTCGTGTGAAAATGTGGTGTTGTGTTTGATAACGTCGGTCAACCTTCATCAGTTGTACACCTTTTTGGACACCTCGCACGGGTACGATGACATATCAGTTGTTTCGGTTTTCTTACTAAACCAGCAAGTAGCTTAGATGGCTCACAGTGACTAGTCATTTACTTTCACGTATACATCCCAATTTAACAACAATAATAATCATGACGCCAAAGTAAATCTATACATATATATATATATATATATATATATATATATATATATATATAGATATATATATATATATATATAAATATATATATATATATGTATATATATATATATATATATATATATATATATATATATATATATATATATATATATATATATATATATATATATAAATGATATAGACATTAAAAGCAAAATAACGGACTTTGCAACGGCTATGCTGGTTCAGCTGTGAAGGTTAATATATCGTTAACCTATTGCTCCAGCTATGACATTTGCAAATGAATTTCATACCACAATACAACGCGCACAACTATGCATATAATACCAAGCGGTTGGGCACCAAGCATAAACGTTAGCTCAGTAGAATATTGAATGACAGAGAGCAACTACAGCTTGCACCACAGAGAGATCCCACGGTTTATCATAAGGCTCCTACGCCGTCCACATTAAATATCTGGCTGTGACATTGATCCCCTCAGTCTCAGCTCATACATCATACAAAAATAATCCCGGATATTATGTGAATATGGCCTATGCATGATGCGATATCCATATTGAAGCCTTCATCACTACTGGGGATGATATATATGTCAGTGCAGTGGTAATTTACTTTTTGCTCCAGTGACAACACTAGAGCTTGTAGGGGGGTGGGGGGTTTATGGTGTACCACCCGATTTTGACTCCCGAGATATATTGAATTTGAGTAGTTTAAGCGGGACTCATTTCTTCTACGGTGATCCGAAACCTTGGATATGATACAATGTATGTTTATAACCTTCGCTTGAAAGTTACTGCATATATATTTTCTTTTCGGTGTGGAATGAGTGTATGTCAATAGTTTTGTTTCTCTACTTACAGGTACAAAGTTTGTGTAAATAATGTCAGCAGAGAGGACCTCTGCGGCAAGGCAGCAAACCATTCACACAGTAACTGCACTGTCTGTCAGGATCATTTAAAAGACAGTATGTATGCATTTGTCACTCGAAAAACGAATCGGTTTGGTGTTATCTGTTTTTTGTTGTCGCATATGTAACCCGGTGTAGTTGCTGTTGTCCGTGTTGGTTTTGGGTTTTGATAAAAAAAAGCGAACTGAGTTCGTTTAATCGAAGAGTTGCATTTTAAATACCCATGGCTGTTCCAACAACGAAGGATGTGCCCAAACCCAAGCCCCACTGGTTAGAAGAAGGAGACCAGCTCCAGCGTTTAGATCTGACCCGCAACCCAAGATCATGAAATTCACTGATACATACCTTAGGTATATATTATTTCATGTATGTCTGCATTTTGCAATATTATTGTATATGTTTAAACACACACACACACACACACACACACACACACACACACACACACACACACACACACACACACACACACACACACACACACACACACACACACACACACATACACACACACACACACACACACACACACACACACACACACACACACACACACACACACACACACACACACACACACACACACACACACACACACACACACACACACACATACGCACTCTCACACACACACACACACGGTCAAACATGTTTGAGGGGGTATGGTTTTTGGGGTTACAATTTATTAATCAATCTGTCAACATATCATTGTACATATATTTATTAAATCAATTCCAAGCTGTGTTCCATTGAATATGTGTAGTGTTTAAAAAACACTGACATAGCTAATGGAACATTCAATGAATTGTACCCTTTACTCACATTTGCCATGTTCATAAGCATTGCTCCTCTAACACCTGTTCGGACACGATCACGTGGATGAAGGCCTTTTGATGTTGGCTTTAGCATTTGAATATGTGTCTCAACACATTGTGCGCTAACGACACAAATGAGAATAAAATCTTACTTGACCCGCGCCACATAGACTGTTTCCATAATTTTTAAACACCGGACATGTGAAAATAATGTCTGAATCTGTTGCCGGTGGTCGAAGTCGCTTGATTGGTGTGTTCCCTTTTTCTCGTGGTTGCCGCCTCATCAAAGAAAATTGGTCACAGGCCTCCCATTAACGCTTATCCCAGACTCTGTACTCCTACAACACAATACCCGTCCCCATTCATTGGCAATGTAGAGGAAGCTATTTATTCTCAATTAAGTAGTATTTACATCTAGAAAAATATATCTACAAATGAACACAAATCTTCTCGTCCAGATGTGCGAGCACACATCTTGATTCAACATCCTCTAAAACTGCCCCCTACTGGCTCGTATACCATTCGCAACATTTTCCAAAATTAGAGTTAATCTTGCTGAAAACCGACTCGCGCATACATAAACGTATGTAATCACGGCAACAATAATACTCTTTGGTAAATATCCCTGTTTGAAAAAAATTTAGCCTAAAAATTATGTGAATAAGCCTTTTTGCAATATAGAACCATTTTCGGCACTATTCTAATCACATCATTTTGTGCAGGGTCATGTTGGCATGTTACTTGTTGATTTACGTTGGCCCTGGATGCCTTGTGTAATTGTTATTTACCCGAATAGGGATTCAATGCGTTATGCCATTATAAAGCAGTCCAATACAACAGACGGCTGCTTTCCAATATTACGCCTCCTTGTGGGTCCTGGGGTAGATTAGACCCTCTGTATCCCCCTACAAGGGAGAATATGTTGCCCGTTTGTTGCTACTCATGACGGTGAACAATGGGATTCTGGTGGTTGAGCGGAGAGGTACTTGTGAGGGCATAACTGCAGCACACCACATCGACGCGGATGACTTGTCCCAGCATAATCATTCGCATATTTATCGTCGTCGTCTCCTTTTCATCATTTATTCTAGATGGCGGCTGCTCAATCAGGTCATTCCTATCTTTCTGAGAGCCATATAACACAATAGGTCTAGTGTGCCGTTAACCCTATACTAACTTACTTCCAATATTACTATCAAGTGCATAGTTAGCTTTATATAGCCGCATCGACGCAGACTGTTTTTATTAAGAAACGGGCTGTTGAACGGACGAACCAGAATTTAGAGATGAATTGTGGCTTTATATCGTCAGGGTTAATAGATTCGTCTATGAGGAAATTCTAAATCAAATGCCTCAACATGCGAGCAAAGGGCAATAATCAGACATATTTACCCTTTATAAGCGTCATATTTAACGTTCAATGAACAAATGATTACTGGCTACATACCCTTCGGGTATCATTCGTGGAAGCACTAGTGAACATCAATACGCGTCCATGCGCGATAGGGGGTTGTGGCATTTAAATGAATGACTGGTCCACATTTAAACGAAAAACAACATCTTTTTAAACAACATCAAATTCATATCTGCCCAGAGAGAATACCGTAGACCCATACAAGATTTTACATACATGTTCCTTCTTTATTCCAAACCTGGAATCGCCATTGACAGCAAGATATAAAAGTCTTACATAGCGCCTGTTAAATTGCTAGTGAAACTATTTACGATAAATAATTTTCTGTGCAGGCAAAATATGCACGAGAACTCCTGCCACGATATACAGGTATGCCGGCATCCAGGAGACAGGTTTACAACTATGAGACTTTGAGCATTAGATCATAGTTATGTGATAATTTATTTGCATTATTGCCGATCTGATATAAACAGAAGCGATAACAAGGAGCCAATAAGGCGTGAAGACCATGTCATCCAAAGGCATATTCAGCACATATAATATAGCGGATAACGCCAAGTAATATGGCGTAAAAGACATTTCTAGCGTGACGTCATATTGTAGAGACCGACCGATACGATGTCTTTTCATGATATAGCATGCTTACATGCCCTATAAGACCCGAGGACCGTTGATAATCGCATAATCTATTGTGTCACCAAATCAGCACTCTGTATCATCAACGTGTCTGTTGAGTGATAGCCGCACCAACCTGATCACGCAGTTCTATCGTTAAGCAAAGGCTCATTTAGCATGGAATGTCATCGTATGCAATCATTATACGCTTGCAATTGAATTAAATTGTAATTGATTGACATCCAGTGATATCCAACTCTTATCAGCTGAACATAAATCTTAATCCTTTTCGTCATGTTAATGTTGGTGATAACATTAGGAACAACAGTTATACGTTCTGTATCAGCGTAGTCTGTTCCTGGTATGTACGGTTGAACATACCGTCCAAACGATTCGAAAGACAGCCCGTAGTTCATATTGCACAGGCTAATGAGCCGACAAATAATCACAAGTTACAATGTCTTCAGGATGTATCAGGTTGCAACGAAATACATAGACTTAGAGGGATCTACTTTGTATGATAATTAGGCAACAATACATTGTAATGCAACATGCGAAATATCTCACGAATTCCTGAAATCAATGTTTCACTATAGAACATGTTCACTCATTACGACGACCGCGCATTGTGCCCCCACATCAAGGTCATCACTGATGTAAACAACCAGAGATATGGCTTAATTGCTGATTAATACGTTAGCAATACAATTTGATCACAAACAACATAGATTATCGTGAATTAATGGATCAGCTTGCGTCGATGAACAAATGAGCATAGGGAACAAATCAATCCTAGTTCGTAGAAAGCGCATTACTACATTGATCAGCTTATATATCACTCAGTACTCAACCACTCTAGTTATGATCAGATTGTCTTCCGTTGCGGATAAGAGTACGCAAAATTCCATGAGTTCGACCATATATAAATCGTCATTATTCTACTATCATAACGACCTTCGCCGTGTTTTTGCCACAGTCCGAGGTTCTCTGAATCGACACCGACGCATCCAACCTTTGAGATGCAAATTAAACATATCCTAATGAACCACACAACAGAACGAAGCAAAGCGAATACAAAATAGCCATAGATTATGGCCATCTCGACGGCTCTCTAACCAAGTGCATACCTGATGTACGGCGAATCTCACTGACTCTTCAGAAGTGACCGTTTCCTTGATTTAGAGACATCCCGAATTATCCAGAAACATTCAATGAAAACGCCCGAGATATCGGTGAATTGCATGCTTCATCTCATTGTAACCTACCGCGTCATAATGAGCAAAGTGACAGGCTGGCTACAAATAAAGGTCGAACCCAGCAAATTCCATTACTATCACCAAAGAGCACATCCCTGCACCCTGGTACTGAACTGCACAAAGCATGTAATGTGCAATTTGTTTATACCTGGTAAATATTTATCTATTTGATACGATTATCTGGCATGTCTAAGTGTGTTATTGGATGTTGTATTATTACGCTAGCTATATCATACGAGAACAAAGTGCACGCGTTTTTGATGTTATTGTCTTCTGGATGCTGTAGCAAGCAATATAATACTGTGATTGCTATAATCTAGCGTTTGAAGCTCCTCAAGGCATGTGACTTCCAAATGCTTTCAGGGCGTTGAAAGGATATGTTCAAAGATGCAGATGAATAGTTTTGTAGACTATTTCCAGCGCAAACTTGCATAGCATTGTAATCAGATCATTAATGTCACGCAGGACTGAATATCACACTGGTGTAGTGGCATGTGGGTAAACAAAGAAACAGTTCTGTTTAAAGATGAAATGTTCGCTGTTTTGTGATAATCATCTGTTTCCGTGAGCAACATGTGAGGGTGCGAGTGTTTACCAGGAAATCTTGTTTAAAAAATTGCTTGTTGCAGCGAGCAGATTAATGCCAATAAGCCACGTACCTGGTACATAAGCTGCCGTTTTGTGACCCCCAATCAACATTCAGTATATCAACACCAACGAGTGGAATGACAGTAACCACATTACAGACGCTTAAGCCTTACATTGCGAATATAGCGTGTAGCAAATATTTCATTCTATGACACCCATTTGTTCAGTTAAAGGTGCGTGCTGCTGTCAGCCAAGGTTAATTGCCTCAACGCTGTTTGGTTTCACGGATGATGCAGACGGAATAGATATTCGCTCTCTCTTCGATTCTTTTCTTGGCAAATATTTCAAAATGCATCACCCGATACATAGGACATCACATATTCACTCCCAAATCTGTGATGATTGTCAAGCTGAAATGTTTCAACACCCTTCCATGTAAAGGCCGAACGTGACCGAAATCACGCTAATTGTATTTTAAAAAACGCACAATATGACATGCGTGTGCGAGGATTGGAGAGTAAGAGGAGGAGGAGGAGGAGGGCAAAAGAAATGGAGATGGTAAGCAATTAGTAGTATATAATTTTGGAATAACATATTTTTGCGCTACTGATGGATATTTATCTCTATTTGTTAGATATGTCTAGGAGTTAACTCGAATGTAAAGACGGCTATCACTAGTGCTCAATACTTTGACACTGAAATATTATAATGCACAGGTATTAATATGAATACATTGATGTACATTTAATCTGTTTAAATTCTAGGGAAACTCGTTCCATATTCGTCCGATGCAGATTAATTTCTTAACCGATTCAGAATCTCATTCGACGACGCCAATGATCAGATCACACATGAAGACTTCCATTAGCTCACAGTTTATAGGTTACTTTCATGCTAACGGACGGATCCGTTCATTTTCTTTCGCGTACACATAGCATTATAAAAAGTACTACTGAGCCTCTCCCTGTATTTTATATATTGCCGTCGTCGAAACGTCATGTTGAATAAACAGAGCTGATTTTGCGTGAAATTACGCTAATGACTAGCGGCTTAGGTCTTATGTCGGTACAAACAGTAGATTCCGCGCTATTTCCCCCGTGTCATGTGCTCGCTCATATCACAACTTTGGGCTTTGAAGCTGTAGATTATTTGGTTGCAAGGACACAATACTGTTCATATTTTACGCAAATGGGGGGATCGTGCAGCTGACACTTTGTGTATAACGAAAACGCATCAAGCATTTAGGCCAGATTATAATGCTTATGGTACGCAGTAAAGGAACCAAGTGACGCTTGCTTTTCTCCATTGCTTTTGTGTGTTGCCTATGGTCCGTTATCCACTTTTCATATAACTATCGCATCAACAACATGGTATACAGTCAATCATTTTAGCAAATTATGTCGGGGTATTCTGCTTGTTGGGATATGCGTATGTTACAGAACTAGTATATAGTGCAGCAAACGTTAACCAGAAAATGATGACTTCATAAATAATTGCTGGCATTTTGCTCCCATAGTTCGATTTAATCCATTGACCTGCATCATCGAAGTAATAACTTCTCAGAAGCATGGCACTTGGGATAGGCCCTCGGTACTCACAGTGGTCGTTTTCAATATTATCCAATTCAGTTGCAGATTACTTACTCCTCTCTATTCATATTGTGCGACCATCCAAGTATCGATAAAACTAATGGATATGAATCGAACCAACAAGATATTACAAGCGCTTTAAAACATATTTTATGTTAAGGTTTTGTCGGGCTGTGAAAAGTGCATGGATTGGTCAATTAGTTAAAAAAAGACAATACGTCCTGTTCAAGCTTTTGGCCGAGATAATAAAAGTATTGTTATTAAAATTGAACCTGGGGAAAACATACCAGTGATATCATACCATGCATATGAATATCTTTATATACCAGAATAATATATGTTGGCAGACTGATATCCGAAATATTTGCTTTCTCAAACATTTCTATCCCTATCCGTGAAACAAATATACTGAGCCCCTGTTCTATGACTTATAATATACGATAGTCATAAAGAAGATGTTACCCTTTAATTTTAACCATAATGCACACAAGCACATAGATGGTACAGATGGTACATATGCAATCCTCAACAAGCATTCATTACTTTAAAAAATCGCGGTCTATTTCCAAATGCAACATAATCAATCGCTTATTCTGAAGACAATTGCACACTCAATAAGCTTTACTATATATATCCAAGACAAATTTTCAAATATACATGACGTTTAAGTTCCCCAAAATGCACCATTCTTAGACAGGGTATTGTCTGGGATGGCGCCATTCGTCTCAATTTATGATAATCGCGTGGTCAACGATCTGTGGATCCGGTGAGTTTGTGCATGTTTCAGCGCTATTATCTATTTTATCATCAAAGAAAAAGGGATATTCTGTTGTTCGTGTGACTACGAATATATATCAAATGTCGAATGCATTTTTTTACCAATCTTCATCTGAAGTGTTATCCGACTGGTGATAAATGACACATATACATTGTATCACTTGACTTGTGCAAATTACGAATATGAATTCCACACAACGCCCGTGACTTTTTTAACTGACTATTATGTAAACATACCATCGTGCAGCTAAGCGATTAAAGCGCTTGTTGTGGTGCCAATTTGAACTTTTGAGACGCCCCATAATTCCAGAAGACATTCAATGTGTTCTCATTGGACGCAGACCACTACAATATCCTTGACGTCACATAGAACCGAGGGTGCGTATCACAAGCCAGTTTCATGAGCCAGACGCGCGCAACTTAGGTCAATCACACAACCTTTGCGTTGATTGGTCACGAAGATTAACGAACGTGTCTATACTTTGCATTTACGCGCTAGTGTTTTACAGTCAGATGGTAGACTCTAGGGCGAGAAGCGTAGCGGAACCCCTGGAGTCTGGGACGCATACTAGTACAAGCATGTATGGTATCAAATATGTAATGTACAAGGCTGATTTTATGACATGAAGGGGGTGGGGCGGAAATTCAGATTGACAACACCTTTGCATATCTCCTGCCGAAGTCATTTTGGTTATCAGCTTTTACTACTGTTTACGAGATGTTCTGGTGAAAAATGGTTGAAGAATGGGAATTAATTTCGCAATAACCGACAAGCGAATAAAATACAGCTATATCGATAACGAGCGTAACTTTCTTGTGGGTTGCCCCCCGGTTAGTCCCTGAAAAGTTTGGATGAATAGGAAAAAGAGCCCCCTGTGACCGACGCTGCGTGTAGATTTGCAAATTATCAAATCGATATGAAAAAAGATAATGAGATGATTTAGTTTGCAATATTCTTAGTTTGCAATTTTCTTGATTTTAAACAATAACAACGATCCTAAACCTCAGAATGGCAAATAAAGTTTTAAATCAAGCAAAGGAGTAAGATAAATGCAGTCACTCCTTCTATTGTGTGGCCGGACAAGCCATTGAAGATCATATAAGTGATTGCATCTACACAGCATAAATACAATATTAACCCAAGATGATTTTTCTACACTATGCAATTGATCGACACATGTGAACAGAAAAAAATCACCATAAACTGGTAGGTGGCTGAGGCCTTTTAGGGACATATGATGGCTGTTCATGCGTCAAGCACGAAATTGCCTCAGGAATTAGATAATATATTGTTGAGTCTGCTGAAACGACAAGGATGTAGTCATCAAGGATTGGAGTTATTTTATAGACCCATCAGTTTGATTGCCGCCGTAGAAAATGTTGCTTAGGAGGTGCAGCATCCCATTACAAGGCATTATTCAGTCAGAGGAGGATAATTGGAAAAATGCAAAACGCAAAATGATTTCCATATTTGGCCACACCACTCCTCTGGCCACACAAGTGAACCCAATCAATAACAGCGTCGAGGGCTTTGTATTTTGGCTGAAACTTTGTACAATATATTAATCAGGATATTTGAGAAATATTGGCATAATGTTCGAGTTGAAAAACAAAATAATATGACATTCAAATGTCACTTCGGGTTTCGCATACTAATGTGTTTGTACATTTTAGAAAATCTCTTATGTAGAATATTTTTTTGAACTGCATTTAAAAGTGTCCAATCATTCATTTCTCTATCGTCGCACAGGTTTAATAGTCGCTGTTACCACGCCATATCACAAAGATCTAGGCTTTCAACACATAGTTATCTTAACCTTTTAGTCTGTTTGCGGGTCATATCGATGCACTTGCAGCAAAGGGACTTCAGTGTTAGATGATATGTTGGCCAAATAGTAAATCTATGGCCAATCCAAAAAATGTTGACAAAGCAAGATTGATCCATTTCTGTAAGAGGTCGCCATCACAAGCAATATCCGATGTCTCTATGATTAATGAGATGCACGATGTGCATGCCGAACACCGCCCGAAATTCTCGGTAATTATGGGATATATGGCGATATTACCACGCCCGTGTGGTAAGAATAAAATGCAAGTCCATAGCATGCGATATTGACTCATTGAGCTAAAACGAATCATCGGCGTTTTCGCTTCTGTTAGTAAACATTATGGGATATATGGCGATATTACCACGCCCATGTGGTAAGATTAAAATGCAAGTCCATAGCCTGCGATATTGACTCATTGAGCTAAAACGAATCATCGGCGTTTGCGCTTCTGTTAGTAAACATTGCCAGCTCTTGGGAAAACAACGAATAATAAAGTGGTTAGCAAACACTGCTCGTATCTCAATCTTACTAGAAACAAGATAAACATGCGTAATTTAGTCCTACTTTTCGACTACAAATATCTGCTGCAATGCATTTGCAACTTATCATCCTCTTAGAGCAATGGCATTTCTCTATAGGCGAATCAGTTCGACTGGAATATATCAGGCATCGGAGTAAATAAAACGATAAGCTGGGTTTGCTACAGGCAAACTTTGTCATTTAATATTTGATGCTTTGAAGATACAATGAGATTCTTCATTTTATTGTTGCATATATAACCCACCTCAATGCATCTTTCACCCATCTGCCAATATCATGTAGTAGACTCATAGTTATGTAAACACAGCTAGATGTCCATAGTCGCAGAACATAAACAGCTGTAATATATAATGTATATGGCAACTCTTATGGCGTGATGTTAGATAGTTCATTCGTTGTTTAACTATTAAAATCAAATGGACATTTATTTATACCTAAGTTTATGGGTTCCTCCTTGCCATCTCGTTAAAATTAAGTGCAACTTTATTTAATATTACCTCGGAGCCTTAGCTACGTTACCTGAAAAATAATCAATATGTTCGTTTGACGTAGATAGTGTATGCAAAGACATCATTTGATGCCTAACATAATAACATACCTCTCTAGTTTAGCAGATTTGTAAGCTTACCGATCAGCAATGCATCAGTTTGATAGCGGGAATACCCAAATGAAAGAGAGAGATATAGATATAGAGATATATATATATATATAGAGATATAGATAGAGAGAGATATATATAGATATAGAGATATATATATATATATATATATATATATATATAGATATAGATATAGAGATAGAGAGAGAGAGATATATCTATATATATAGCACGAACGCGACCTTTAGTGGAAAAAACCGCCTTTTTTTTCGTCACACTTGGGTCCACATAAAGGATATACTATAAATAATTGAAAATATTTTGGTTGGACCATTTGATATATAACGTATCTATATATATATATATATATATATATATATATATATATATATATATATATCTATATATATATATATATATATATATATATATATATATATATATATATATATATATATATATATATAGCACGAACGCGCGACCTTTAGTGGAAAAACCGCCATTTTTTTTCGTACACTTGGGTCCACGAAAGGATATACCAGTATGTCAACATAAAGTCAACGCACATTTTCTTTAAAAAATAATTGAAAATATTTTGGTTTGACCATTTGAATATGAGAGTCTAATGTTTGTAACGTACAAAGATAATTTTTCACGGGCGATTTCTGTGGATTAAGAATATAATAGCGAAGTAAAATTTTAACAACTAACCATTCGTTGACATAACCCGCAAACCTCAATATCTTCCATAAAACCATATATACTTCGACCCAAATTGCCAAAATAATGTTTAATCATGTATGTTGTATAAGTTTATTTGAAAAATTAAAATAATTGATATTATTTTTAAATTTCATTTCCGAAAACTTTGTTTTTCTCCTAATTCAAAATCTACAACATTAAATTGGATCGTGAAATTCAACAAATGGTTCAGGATGATCACATCTACAACAAATATAATGTTGCTAATGCATGATGACTGAAAATTATTGAAAAATTTCCGAATTTCGCAAATATTCGAAAATGTTTTATGGGCACGAAAAAGGAATGAAAAGTGACAAAAAGACTTTTATTCGCATGAAACTATTTCATTGTACAATTAAAAAATATATATGTATATATATATATATATATATATATATATAGATATATATATATATATATATATATATATATATATATATATATATGTATATATATATATATATATATATGTATATATATATCTATATATATATATATATATATATATACTCTATATATATATATATATATATATATATATATATATATATATATATATGACAATGCGGTGTTAACTTACTTATTGATCCAGTGAAAACACAATAGCTTGTATACAATAGGTAATTTAGGAAACTGCATATTTTGCATAGAAATCATATTTATCTTTATGCCACGATGTTAATCAAACGAATGCAGAATAGTACGAATACGCATTAATATTTTAGAACCTTAACCAGAAAATGATCAGATATGGTGTGAAACTAATTACCTCCTGTCACGGCTGTTCATTGTTATGTTAGAGTCAGGTGTCGACAGTGGTAGGTCGGTGGGTGGGTGATGGTAAGGGAACCTGTCATGGTGCCAATATATCGTAGATTTTGCAGAGAGGCAAACATCTCTGATGATAATATCCGTCAGAATGCAAGTTGTGTTAGAGCGCAGAGAGCATTTGATGACTTATAATGGGGTCGCATAATAACGACAGGAAATAAAGTTAGGAACTTTCTTACTGGCAACACGCTCATCAATATTTTACATTCAGACATGCACTTTTGCTATTTCGAACTCCTCAGGGTTCAATAATTCACCCACTTAACTATGACACATCTATACAATTACGACGTCTCTAACAGAGTCACATAAAGCAGTCCTTTAACTAATCAGCTTTAATGCTATCCTCATTTAACCTTCGAATCCGCTTCTATAAGCTTATCCTTATGCCTTATGCCAATCTTGATATTGACATCAGGAAGTACTTCTGTATTCTTGTCTGCCGTCGAGTTGGACAGTTGACCAGATCATCACGACAGTTCAGTTTTACTAACCAAGACAATTAAAGTAGGCTGATCAAACGCAGTAGATGATGTGTTAAACACGACGACCGTTACGCGCCTGCACGCAATACATTTCAATGAATATATTCTCTAAATTGAAATCAAATCATTTTCCCGCTAAATTGATGCTTCGCAAGACATTTGGTGACGTTTCGTAGGATGGCAAAGACTGTGTCTTTCTTTCCAAGAACAATATTCACATAATTTAAAGAAATATCAATTCTCATATCATGAGAAATTAAGACCAGATAATATGAATGAATGTTGTTTATAGACGTTCCCTGAAGTGATTTCAGTCACCTTTTTTACCTCATGTATAATTTGTTGGACATATATGGTCTATTGCACTTCGCCCTATCATTGTCAATGCTCAATTTCAAAATCCAGTCGGATAGAATGTGAATATGTAATCTTGAATCAAACAACGCTGTCCGACAACAAATCTGGTAATTAGATATTACTGAGAGAGTATTCACTCATAAATTACTGTTGTGTTTACCAATTAGTGCCCTTGCAAGTGTTTCCTGTGAAGGGGCAGAAGGTGAATTCAACCAAAGATATAGAGAGCAGGCGATGTAACAAAGATTAAATGACATCGTTACATGCACATTGAATTATAGATAATAGCGTAATTGAATGCTATTCATAAGGTGATTTCTGGGTTAGTGTCTCTACACTGGGTAAGTATTATCTTCATTCAAAGGGGAAACTGGGCTTATTACAATCAATACACTTGTTGTTCCCAACAACCGTTCGCTGAACGCCTACGCCTGACAATCATTCGTTGTCTTTCAATGCCAACATACAGTATCATCGGAAGTTACGTATAGGAAGTGCAAGTTTCCCTAAAATACAGCTTCGATCTTTATATCTGTGTGTGTAAATATTAAATCCTAACGAAATTATCTCATTGCATTCTTCTGCACAATGCATAAATACGCCAAGTAAATTCGTTAAGTTGAATAGCAATTAAGGTATTTCAATACTGGGGCTGTCATTACAACTACTCCTTAATACAGTCAAAACCACTCAATTACATTGCTCCGTAATGAACAATAACTTAACGCAGAGTAACATAAGATTATTCAAGTAATCAGCCAGCCCCCATCACTCTTACACAACGGACATCTCTCTTGGTTGTAGTAATGTATATGGACGGTTGATCAAACGAGTCTGTTACCAACAAAGTTACAGGTTGATCATTTCTAAAGCGTCCATAAAGGTGTCACTGATCTGACTATCTGAGTAAATTGTATATTTTTGTAGCGATACTAGCCATGTGAGCATATTCCGGGATATCTGACGAGTCTCTAGAGAAATGAGAGGATTAAAAAGTATCCAGTAGGAACCGTTCTTAACAGTTGTTGGTTAATGCCTCCAACCACATTTTGCCATCACAGCTTAAGAACCAATGCTCCTGTAATAAATAGCTTGTGTCTTTGCACTTCAATAATCGCCCAAAAGTGTTTTTTACAAAAAGAATGAGCTACGGTCAGTCATTTTAGTCGACTCACCTCTTTATATTTGCTAGTGGTGCTCAATGACCCAAGGCTTTGGGTGTAGCCAGAAATTGACGTATGCCGCGTGTTATTTGGATATGTGCCTCCACCGATTTAATAAAGCTCGTCTCAACTTTTTGATACACATGATTTATTAGACCCATACAACATATACAGTTAGAATATGCTCCTTTAACCGTTTTCTTAAATTGATATATGTGACAAAGAAGGCGACTATCTCAGACTGGCTGTCATATATTATCATGAAGATAAGTTATTGGACCTCGGCAATTACCGTAGGCTGCAGACATCGAGCCAAAGGTCAGACGGTGTTATTTTAATTCTTCATTTGTGTTTTGTATGCGCATCATAAATGATGTTTAGAATTCGGATTATCTGCAACACTGCGTTGCATTGGTTTCAAAAAACACAGACGTTCTGCAAGGCTATACTATGTTATAAATTGCCGCTTGACAAACTTAACATTAGTAGTATATACTCGGACTCACGCCACATAGACTGTTTCCATAGTCTTTAAACCGAGGACATGTGATAATAACGTCTGATACTGTTGCTATCCCCGCTTAGATCGTAGAAAACAGACATGTGGTGAATGTATGAAGTCATGATATTCAATTAGCTTTAAGGTAATTGGCATTTTCGGCCAGCCGCAGATTAATCACGATGTTTTGGGAATATAGCAATTTAAAGCCCTCAGCCCCATAAGCATCCTAATGAGCACACTAATTAGCGGCTTTCAGCCAAGTCATCTTCGGAGGGCTTCGGTCAGAAGAGGGCAGTTAAACAGTAGCGTGCATCCAGGAAACATTTCTCCTCCTCTATCTAAAAACCAAATGACCTATTTGAATTAACGTTACATCTCGGATATTAAAGGAATAAAATGGTCTGAATTCCAGGGAATAGCGTAAAGCGGGACGCCATATAAAAGAAATGTCGTACAGACAATTGTAAGGCATGATATTATAACCTCACAAATTATACTGCGAAATTGGCACTCGAAACATAACCACATAACGCACAGGACAGGAATTCTTGCTGAATGTGCGGATTGGGTGTCGTTCCGAACATCCTCTGAAGATAACATAATATTCCAAATTTAATCCACATCTACCGTGTGCAGCCACAACCGGACATAAATTTTATGAAAATTCACGTCAATGTGCTCATTTGTATTTTTGCCGTGAACGGGTTTCTTATATTTAGTTTGTTGAGAGGTGGACAATGGCGGTCTTTCGGGTGGTTTTTACAGCTAGCTGTTACAACTGCTATAAACAGCCCTCTGTAGATAAGCCTAAAAATCTAACAACCCTTTTAAAAATCGTAACGTCCATTGTTCATCATCAATCCTAAGAAAAGCTGTTATATGCAGAATGTTGAAGCAAATTCTATTTTACCAGGAAGCGTCGACCCAACAATTGCCAGTGGGTGACGTAGCTTGATTGATAAATGGCCAATTCTCGTGGTTACCGCCTAATCATAGATAATTGGTCACCAGCCGCCCATTGACGCTAATCACAGACTATGTACTGCTACAACATAATACCCATCCCCATTCATTGGCAATGTAGAGGAAGCTATTTGTGCTCAATTAAGTAGTATCTTCATCTAGAATAATATATCTACAAATGAACACAAATCAACTTGCCCAAATGCGCGAGCACAAATATTGATTCAAACTGCCACAAATACCGTTTTGCAAATTTTCCAAAATTAGAGTTAATCTTGCTGACAGCAGACTCGAGCATGCATAAGCGTAAGTAATCACGGAATCGATGCTGCTCTTTGTAATGGTAAATATCCCCCGTAGGAAAAAAACGTTAGCCTGAAAATTATGTGAAAAGGCTTTTTCGGCACTATTCTAATTAAATCATTTTGTGCAGGGTCAAGTTTGCATGTTACTTGTTGATTCACGTTGGCCCTGCACGCCTTGCGTAATTGTTATTTACCAGAATAGGGGTTCAACGCGTAATGCCTTTATAAGCAACGAGACAACAACATTTTATTGTTACTATAGTACAACACTTTGGATTTAAGGAATGATTTGCAACAATTCATAAAATATGGATTAACCGCGTTTAAGGTTGTACTCAAGTCACAGTGCGGACTACGAACAACATTTTCTGCAGGTAATGTATCCTCATATGCTAATGCCTTCCATGTCATCAAGGAGACTCTTGGTGTAATTGAATAATGGTTGTATTGGCGAAACATGATAAAAGCAATGAGATACATCTAGACTGCAGCAGTCCAATACTACGGACGGCTGCATTCCAATATTACGCCCTCTTGTGGGTCCCGGGTTATAATAGGCTCTCTGTATACCCTTAATAAGGAGCAACCTGTGGGTTGCTTCTCATCTCGTAGAACAATGACATCCTGGTGGTTAAGCGGAGAGGTCCTTGCGAGGGCATATCTGCAGCGCACCACTTTGACGCTTATGTCACATAGACGGGAGGCTGGAATGGCCTGGTCCAATCAATTGGCTGATAGTGACTTGCCCTAGCATAATCATTTACATTGTTATCGTTTTCGTCATCGTCCACGTGTATTTACTTCCTTTCTATCATTTATTCTAGATGGCGGCTGCTCAATAATGTCATTCATATCTCTTCATATAATGAGCGGATAACGCCAAGTAATATGGCGTAACAGCCATTTCTAGCGTGACGTCATATGGGAGAGACCGACCGATACGATGTCTTTGCATGATATAGCATGCTTACATACCCTTTAAGACCCCTTGACTTTTATAATCGCATTATCCATTGTGTCACAAAATCAACATTCAGTATTATCAACGTGTCTCTGGAGTAATACCCGCACCAACCTAGTCACCCAGTCCCATAGTTAAGCAAAGGGCTTGCCTCATTTAACACTGAAACTCATCGTATTCAATAATTGTACGCTTGAAATATATTAACATTGTAATTGATTGACATCCAGTGATATCCTACTCTAATCAGCTGAACATAAAACACCAACGAGTGGAATGAAAGTTACCACATTATCGACACGAGCCATACCACGCGAATATAGCGTGTAGCAAATATTTCATTCTATGACACCCATTTGTTCAGTTAAAGGTGCGTTCTGCTGTCAACCAAGGTCAATTACCTCTCTTTCCAGTATATTTCCCCAAGACATTCTCTCTCTCTCTCTTTGATTCTTTTTTGGCAAAGATTTCAAAATGCATCACCCTATACACAGGACATCACATATTCACTCCCCAAACTGCGATGATTATCAAGCTGAAATATATAAATGCCCTTCCATATAAAAGTTGAACGTGACCGAAATCACACTAATTGTAATTAAAAAACGCACAACATCACAAGCGTCGGCGAGGTTTGGGGAGTAAGAGGAAGAAGAGGAGAGCACAAGAAATGAAGATGGTATGCAATTTGAGAGATTGATTTGGAAAAAAAACGTATTTTTTGCGCTACTGATGGATATTTATCTTTATTTGTTAGATGTGTCTAGAAGTTAACTCGAATGTAACGACAGCTATCACAAGTGCTCAGTACTTTGACACTACAAAACTTAAAATGCACAGGTATTAATATGAATACATTGATGCACATTTATTCTTTTGAAAATCTAGGAATCCGAGCGTCTGTTGCTGTTTGTGTCGAAGAAATCTAGCCGTCTCCAACAGACATACACATGACACGATAAAGAAGTCATATGGCACAGTTATGCAAGGCGGAGATTGTCCCACGATAACTGCTTGGAAACGGCTTAAGTCGGTATGGTGCACAGGGACGCATTGAGCGATACGAGTTTTTTCACAGGAGATACGCTGCTCTAAAATATAGGACAATCTTACAGTCTCCATCTAAGCGTAATTACGACCAGATGACCAAGGGTGGTCAACTTCACAATGAATTATTTTTAGTTTTACTTCTTAAATCAAGCATGAAAGGTTTACCTAAAGTAATTGATGGTGTATATATATACATGCCACAACCGTCGCCTTAGGAAACGTACTAATTTAGGTGAGAGACAGATTGATTACAAACTTATAATGTTCCACTTAACTGTATTCTAATTATTGTGCACCACCATGCTGAGATGAGATATCGGAAACTCGTTCCTTATTCGTCCGATGCAGATTAATTTCTTGCCACATTAGAATCTCATCCTAACATCAGCTGGAGTGTGTGTATCTGTCACATTAGATTGATTGACGTCACTGTAACTAGAGGGAAGGTAATATAATTCAAGGCTGCAAATAGAAGGAATAATTGTCCTGCAGTGGAGACTGGATTCAAAGACATCAAATGATCAATGATTACACCAGATGATGTACGCAGGATCGGGGTACGAATTTTCCTTACTCTTGAAGGAAACATGAAATGGTTGAACGCATTTATTTTCATCTGGTTGTTATAATGCAAACTGGGGCAGCTTTAATCAGCTGCTCGACCTCACTGATGTGCTGTATTTCCCACTTGGAGGCATATATATATTCCCATTGAAATGTCATGGTTCGCTGAACGTTTAACTAATGATAGGATGCCGTCACTCTGTATAATTCTCAAATGGTTATAATACAGACCTTTATTATGGTAACTGTCGACTTGCCATTCATGTTGTTGATGCTTTGTTTTGTTCGCGTCTGTCATCATTCGGTGTTATGTTCAATTCTCTCAACCACCCATTCAGCAGTAAATAAACAAAACTCGAAAACTTAACCTCTTATGTCTGAAACGCTCCTAGAAATAAGATAAATCACATCTGACAATAACGTTATATTTACGACTCATGATAAGGTCATATTGCTGTTTAGGGCGATATCATTACAATCACAATATATCATATATCGACTGTTGATACTAAAAAAAGAACTTTACAAAATAATCATCCACCGATCTGCAAAAATCGATCTAAGATCTATAAAGATGTATTTATCTACTATGTAGACTTATGGCCCCCGGCCAAAGATAGATTAATACGTATACTATTCCCGGCTAAATTGTTGCAATTCAATGAAGCAGACCGACACATGAAGCACTTTCTCTTCGAAAATACTACCCCGATCGTCATCGAATGTCATATTGGCTTGTCCTTTGAATACAGCACAACAAGAGCAGTTTGATAGTCTATATGACATGGCAGGCTTACATGGAAAGGATTTCTCCCTGACACTATTTAATATAATAGTGACTATGCATACCGTCTGGCAGTTTTGAGACAGTTTACCTAGTGGATTTACAGAAAGCTGGAAGCCGAGAAACTTATTCTATCATGTTTCGTACATGCAATTCGAAGTAAATCCCCGAAATAAATGGAGTGTATGAATCTTACCGTGATACGTCATACAGTTATCAATAATATTTCATTTTGTACGACTGTTTACTTCTCTTGAAGTTACAGATACAGGTCATATGGCTTACATAGATATACACAATACAGACATATGAGGCAACCTAAGCACATGGCAACCCCAGTGCATAGTATTGATAGAAAAGAGTACACTGTCATCAATCAATACCATCTTTTAAACCGCATTAACATGTCAGTTGCTGTATGTACTGAGATACACATTCAACAGGTCGGCATTGTCATGGTACATAGATACACTCATACTGGTGCCAAGTAACCGTGGATGCATGATATACATGACATTTCTTTGGGTATACATGTATTCAGCAGTCTTATCTGGGGATATATCCTCTTACACCTGATGTTGATGGGCGTGAGCCGCTTCGATGGACTTTGAAAAAACAAAAAGAATTCGAATATTAAACTGTGCACTAAAACACAGGCAATATGATTCCTTCACATGGTTAATGTTACAAAGTATATTTACTTCTATGTTGATGCATGAAGACTTGTTGACTTGTATCTGAAATCAGAGCACCCGGTGACCCGGAAGCGTATTATAATTTACAGATAGTCTCTGGGCCCATGTAGTCTACATAATCGGCTTTTGTGTACGCATTGCCATTAGAAGGAAAAACCTCAAGCGGGATTATATATATGGTATCGAGTACACCAAATGACACTACTTCAGTTTGCTTGTGTTTGTTGATTCTGGAATAGATGAAGAGTGATGAGGTATCTTGGATTGATGATGGTGTACTTCTCTTGGAAATGCTCGTGACAAATCCGAGCAGACATTGCCGGAAAATACACTATTCGCAAATAAGTCTGCCATTGTTGAATAAGCTCACATGTATTCCATGGCAAGCTGAAGAAAGATAGAAGGGGGTGGCTTGTTGCAATTTGGAGCACATGCGTGCGCATTTTGTGGCCAGTACACACGAATTGTTCATGAAGGTCACAACAATATCTGTCCTTTCTCGAGATTTTTCAACGAAGACCGAAACGAACGAGTGATAAGCACACACGTCTTCCGACGGATTGAAACATAACAATAGACTTCGTTCACAACCACCTGCTCACAACAAGTTACGGAAAACATCCCGGAAATACCAGATACGATCAGTCGAGAAGATAGAGATATTGGTGAATTGCAAGTCATCATATCATCGCCGTCCAGTGATAGCATGAACCGAGGGAACAAAGTGGCCTGAAACTTGGAAATAAATAAGAAGCACAGCATGGTTTTGTTCGCATCTTCCACGACTTTTATCGTGATAGAGCAAATCCATGCACATGTCCATCCTCAGCTCAGCTGCACAAACCACGTAATATGCAATTCGTGAAAGCTGATATATATTAAGCTGAATTACATATCAGTTTCACTCACGTCGTGTCTCTGGTTATTAAAAGGTTGTAGTATTACACTTGCTGGGTCATAGGTAAATAAAGTGCACGTGTCTCTGTGGGTATTGTCTACTGGGTGTTTCTCTGGGATGTCGGTTGTTGAATGCATTCTACAACTTTATTTATTGAAACAACAAAAGCACCGGTCATCGCAAGTAATTGCATTCTGTGTTTATGCACTCTGAGCTTTGAAGTTCATCCAGTTATGTGACTTCCAAATGTCTCTGCTGGCGTTTACATGGAAGGCGCAAAGCAAAAGCAGCATAATTCACTATAATAATTCCTGCGGCATGCAGGTCAATTTCTGTAATCTTAACACAATATTGTACATTATTTGATTTAAGGCATTAATGCCTCATGTACTTGGAAATAGTCCCGATTGCAGTGCCAGGGGACAAATACAGCATCGGTTTGTAGGAATAAAACTTGCAAGTATCTATCGCAATTGAAATCTATTTGAGAGGGTGACAGGGTACGAGGTGGAGAACACAAGAAATGGATATGGGATGCTGTACAGCTGATGGGTAACAATCTTTAATTGTGATATGTGTCTATGTGCAACTATTTAATATGAATACTTTGAAGGACTATATTCGAGTTCTATATTCATAGGTATTTCTATGTCTATGTACATAATGGTACTTTAAAGGTTCATTATTACTTTATTGAGGTGTCGATAGGTCAACCTTCTTCACAGAGGAGGTTTTTTTCTGTGATTTGAATAATCCACCCAGCAATAGGCAAGTCCTACGTATAATGTCGATATTTGACGGAGATGAGTTTCCTTGAAAGAATAATATTGTTGATACAGACGGACGGACGCTGTCTGTGGACAATGTGTCTATCTATTTAGAACAGTACATTGATTAACCATGATATTTGCGGATGATGAGTTTCCTTGAAAGAATAATATTGTTGATACAGACGGACGGACGCTGTCTGTGGACAATGTGTCTATCTATTTAGAACAGTACATTGATTAACCATGATAATGTGACCGCTCGTTTATAGAACGGAAAAAGCTTAATCAGGGTCCTCTTAATGATGCCACTGAAAATTACTGGGTGCATTCTACCTGCAAATCCGCAAAGTGGGAATTGTTTAGAATATATCCCCATATATCATCATTTTGTGAAAGATATTTAGAAGAGTCGCTTTGTAGATTGCACAACTAGATTTCCTGATACCTACAGTGGTAATTTTTTGATTATTCATTTTGATAATGCGTCAGCTGCAATATTGATCAGGCATATTGGGCTTCCACCCTTGTATCAGCGATGATGTATGCAATTATTGATCTCTATTTCAGTGTTTGAATTACGTCCGTCAGACGTCTGATGTTAATTCGAAATTGAATGATAGTTATGCTGCTGCCAATCACATATCAAATTGAGAGGAGCTATCTATATAATCAAAGGCAGCGCCGCAAAACCAGTAGCACAATTCCTTGGCAATGATTCAGTTAATACTGCTTATGTTTCATAACGTAATCAGTGAAATTGTGATCTAGAAGGAGGCTCCATGACAGTAATTAAGCAGCTAGAACAGCCCCTCATCTCAGGTTATTAAGTCGGAGAAGCAAACATAATTTATGGTTTGTTTAGTCTAATTGATTTTTATGCATATACAGATGTCCATATAACTGGCAATTGTCCAGATGTAACAGCTCTTCCCAGTATATCAGGTCATTACCCATCCACTGAAAGCGATGATCACATCTTATACAACGTCGATGACCAAGGCTCTAGTACGAACAGCCTTGTTCGTATATTCTCATGAGCCTAAACGGTTGTGCAGTTGTCTTGACCAGCATAGAATATTGTACTAGATGCAGCTGACATTTAATCACAAAAGATCGCATTCAATATGAGCAAGAGTCCAGGAGTGTCGGGATCGGCCCCATACATTACAATCCTCGCAGATGTAGCGAGTGATATTCACAATAATGTTACTTGTTATTCGGGTTTTGCTATTCTGCCTGTGTTCACCGATGACAAGTGACCATTAAGTCTGTTTTATCTATGTAAAATTATGCAAAACATAACATCAGATATGTCATTGTCGCGTGACTATGAGCAAGATTGGGATATAAGTGTCAAAGTAAGTCACATAAATTGACCAAAGCAGCATTGGTAATCCGAGTGTCGTATTATGCAAGAAATTATGCAAGTCCGTGCTCATTTCATGAATTCGTTAGTGTAACGATAAAACCCAGTGAAGGCTCCATCTCGATAATAGTTGTTGCTTCACCCTGTGAGCGAACTATGCAGTTGTGACACATGGTTTATGTGCGTATCCAAATCACAAACCCATGTTTCGTTAAGCTGCGCCTTTGGGCTTTATGCATGGGTTATTGCCATTCCAATTATTCCATTTACTCTCATCTACACTTAGCCAACAACGCCCTTTATATTGCCAAATTAACCGATGTCGTTCATATGCCGGAAATTGCAGCTCATGTATGAATATATCATTCATGCTACTACAACCTTTCATCATATTCCTTGTGATCATTGTGCCTGTCTTTTCGTCCTGCCCATAACGGCAACTTCCATTTGGAGTGCATCTGTAGCGTTAACAGAAATTATGTCTCTGTAACGATAGCGAAGGAGATATCATCTACAGCCATAATCCAAAGGAAACTATAAATAACCATCGTACGATAGACCCTAGATTCAATAATATCTCAGAACGGAAATGAAATTATCAATGATTACATAAGTCAATGACTCTTATCATGGGACACACTCGATATAATTTGATTAATCAGTATTAACATACACAAGGTTGGCAGTAACTGTTTTTCCTACTCTTGTAAATAAACATAGCATCGCGCATAGATTACAATGCAAGATAAGTTTTCATTCCGTTATTAAGTGCAATCTGTGATGGTACAGATAAAGCAGACATCGACATATTGTAACTCGCGACGAGTTCCTCGTGTTGTTGATCGCACAATCATCATTTGGTGTTTTGTTCAATTCGTGTAGTAGAACACTCAACAGTAAACAGAATAATCTTAGCAATGGCATTGACAAATTCGTAGTTGAGAAAGAAACATTGATCAACATGCATTACACTGCCTGTGACTAAGGCGATAACAAATTTGGCAACAAAGTAAATTCTGCGCCCCCAAATTGATTCCTAAACGTACCGTGCGTGCACACTAAATATAATTTCTTCGTATAGCAATTTGTATGGATATAAAATAATTCGAGCGTGCGGCTTGGGATAACATGCAAGTACAACGTAAGGTAAGGAAACTAGTACCATGCTTAAGTTAGAACTGGATATGTACTTCATATTGCTAATATTCATTTTTGCGTTGATCAGGCATGCAGAACCAAGTAGATAAAACATGAGTTTTGAGTTGCTATATGAATTGCACGACTAGGTTGCCTGGTAAATTAACGCTGTGCCATGCAATCAATCGCAATGATTCCTATGTTGCTGCTTAAGTGTCACTAAGAAATGAGTTGTATCGTGATATAGAAGGAGGCTCCAACAGATTGACCCTCAGACATATCCAAACCCGTTTGCTTGCACAATCGAAAATTGCCTTATGAAGTAAGACGAACGTCATCCAACAAGAAACTTTTTACATACATCAATTACGAACTTCTTGTGTCACATAGAACATAATGAGGTGATTGTATGTGATCTAAACGTTATGCCATATCGCCCGATCAACCGGCAATATAGTCAATCAGGCTCCAAAACAACAATACTATTTGTTGCCCTTTTATCTTCTAATATTCTATTTGTTGAGTTTCAGGATATGATGGGGTCGGAAGGCATTTATTGTGACAACCAAAATAATGTCCCATGCTGCAAGAGGGTGATTTTTCGTTAGGACCAATGGATTAAATCTCATTTCTTATCATTGTCTTATTTGCGACGTTAACCAGAGTGTGTACTGTTGAACAAATGCCACTGTCTGCAGTATGATAGGCCGGCGCAGTCAAACAATTATTTATATGCGTGGAATTATATTTCGGTGATGTTCATATAAAATATAATACTGCAGCTGACAGTTGTGTCATTTTAAGGTCAAAAGTAAAATATTCTTATTAAATGTAAGAATAAAGGTACATTCCATCAATAAAAACAAAAGCGGACAAAGAGCATTAACCTTTATAAGATAATTAACCCGGTCTGTTCACAAATATACAACTGGCATCACAGAGCGGTTAATCAGAGAGTTTAGATAAGCACCATGCTAGGACCACCATAGTCAGTAGTCAATTACTTGAAGACGTTAGCAATTTGATACAAAGTAAGAGAGATCGGAAAATGTAACACGCTGATCGATACACGAGATCACTGGCGTGGTGCCAAGTCAGGAGGTGACATTTATATATAGGTCCCATGTCTTCTGTTAACATTTATATTCTTCCTAACAAGTATAAAACGCTTTGTTAATGAGTTTTTAATGGTCTGTTGAGATGTTTGTGGATGCTTATGTATTAATCTCTGTACCTCTGCAGTATTTTTTGGTGATTAGAGTGGCGCACGTTTGCGACTTATCCTTATCGTCAATTACCATTAAGGTTTAACCTGCCATGTGTTGCTATGAGATCAGTTCTCGATTTCGTTGCCTATCATCTATTTCCATATAAATTCCCAGTTGTATTGCGCTGGAATCAATTTCATAAAAGTTTCATTAGCAATGGGCGGTTGCATTCAGTACCAATCATTTGTCATCCTACTAACTATGCGATAACTGTATGAAAATGATCAAACATCGAAAGCGTAGTTTTAGAGGTGAGCCACAAAGTACGTGATCAAGGAATACTTATGTATGTTGCAACAAAATTTACTGTCCGGTCTGCTGTTTTAATTGGTGCATTAATTTATGTGCATTCAATGTCTTCTTGCTCATAGGATGTGAATGGTATGCAATAATTTGCTGGTCTTTTGGTTGTTGCATTGATCAACCAGTCTACAAATAAACTAAACACGAGACTAAGCTGTGTTTTCGATACCATGTTGTACCGTTTCGTGGTATCTTGGACGTAATGACGCTTGCCATAAGCAAGGAGTGATTGTCTTTCGTACAAGTCATTCGTCACCCCACAGATGATCCGTTGACTGCTTGAATATGATATATGTTTTGTTGACTGCTTGAATAGTATCAATGACCAGTGACTGCTTGAATATGATCAATGATCCGGCGACTGCTTGAATATAATCAATGATCCGGTGACTGCTTGAATATGATCAATGATCCGGTGACTGATGGAATATGACCAATGATCTGGTGACTATTTGAATATGATCAGTGATACGGGAACTGCTTGAATATGATCAACGACCCGGTGACTGCTTGAATATGATCAATGATCCTGTGACTGCTTGAATATGATCAATGATCCGGTGACTGTTTGAATATGAGCAATGATCCGGTGACTGCTTGAATATGATCAACAATCCGGTGACCGCTTGAATATGATCAATGATCCGGTGATTGCTTGAATATGATCAATGATCCGGTGACCGCTTGAATATGATCAATGATCCGGTGACTGAGTGAAGAAGTGAGCCACTAATCGTGATAAAGATGGGATATCTGTTTTACAAAATGCAACTGTCTGAAACAGTTGTTTATGTTGGTGCTTTAATTCGTGTCCATTCAACTGATGTTCATGAATGAATTGTATGCTACAGCTGGACGGGGCTTTGGTTGCATTGATCAGTCGGTCAATAGATTAACTTAAAACAAGCCTCAAGTTGTGTTAACCAACACGTACTTCTCTATCACGTTTATTTGCCAGTAGAAATAACTGACAAAAAATGCACATTGTATCGAAAGACAATCAGCGAATCCGCCTCAAGCTATGGCCTTTGGCTTAGTGGCACTTTATCCCAATAAATACAAGCAAGAGAGAAGAGGATGGAATGCAATTTCCTGAACAGTTTGTTCATTATGAGATTTATGAAGGGCAAACAATGTATACATGATATGAGCATCAGCGGTGATGTAATTCAAACTTCCTATTACTCCCATTGTAATTGTAATTTTTTCGCGTGACAAAGACGTCTCAATTGAGTGTGATAACTTACTGCTCAACCAACCTAAATTTACCAACATGACACCATAAGATCCGACGAATGTCTACAAACTCAATAATAGATAGGCGTTACAACGATAAAGATCAAGAGGACACAAATAAAGGTATGAATATCATTACGGAGAACATATCGCGGAGTCATCTTCGTCATTTACATCAATATACCAACGCAATGTATCCACATGCAGTCCATATGAGTGTATAAAATAGGCATATGAGATAATTACGAAAGATCCAATTTCAGAGATATCGGTAATGTATAAGCCCAAAAGGCAGAAAATCCAAATGTGTTGATACTACGTATTTTGCGTTAGTAATGCATACGCAAAATCTCGCACAACAAGGGTAAAATGTTTGATCATATAAGCAACCATTGACTTCATGAATATCAACCACAACTGTGGTGCGCCTGCGCGATATCGTTTTCAAGGCACAGCTGGAACGCCATCATTACTTGCCTTTAATGCATTCTCGACTCGGGATTGTAGCAATTCTCAATGCCACTAGGCGTCTCGTAACCTCAATTGTATTCGTATGGTTTGCATAACAATTGCGCATAGTGTTCCAACAGGGTGTTTCTTATCACTTAACACCCTCTGGTGGCTAAATATGTATGACTGTCACGCTTATATTGTATTTTCCACTTAATGAATGATTGCATAATTAACGCATAGGCTTTCCTTTTTCCAACGCATTGTCCTGCTACAATGCGAATTGAAATATAGTTACAGCATGATAACATATCATCACATTGTGTCACAATGTCAAAGGTTTAAGTGTTTAATTGATAGATACAAACAGATGACCTGGTGTGGCTCAGGTGACCAGTAGCTGTTATATCGCTCCGCATCGCTGTTGATGAAGGCTTATCTAGCCCACTTAATCCGCTAAGTTCAGCAGCTGATTACGAAACCGCTAATCCCTACTTTGATTATCTGGCCGTCTTAAATTGTGGCTAAATTCTCATCACTTTCTGGGTTGATTGCTTTCGTGGATACCCTGGGTTATCAGCACTAATTCGTTGATGAACCTGTTGTGTAGCTAGCAGCAGTAATGATTAACCCCTTATATTAACATTGTTAAACAAGCAGTGCCATTTCATACACAAGTTTTATACCAATTATCACTGATTTCATTGTTGAAGCAAGGATACTGTCTGATTAGCGATTCATGAAAACATTTAGAAGTTTTAGAAATTACTGTGGGACAGAATATTAATTGGTTCGCCTTTAGTTGAGTCCGAGACAAATGTGCGTATTGTTTGTCAGTCACGAATAATTCATGAACTACCTGAGAGCAGTCGCCGATACAGCTGCCATTTTTTGTAGGTTTAAGTATGTGTAATTGCCTGATGGTTTTATATCAAGTTTAATACAATTAAGAACATGTAGTAGTGAATTAGAAATTGGCCTTTAATAGTGGCCAATCACTCATTTCTCTATAGTCACACAGGTCTTATAGTCAGTAGTTCCACTATATATCACAGCGCTCTAGGCTTTCATAAAAAATTTCTCTCAATCGTTTAGTCTGTTCGCGGATCATATTGTCGATCTCGCAGCAAAGGAACTTCAGTGTTAGATGATATATTGGCCAAATATTTTATGTACGGCTATTCCAAAAATGTTGCAAAGCAAGATTGATCCATTTTAGCAATAGGTTGCCACCACATGCATTATCCGATGTCTCTCTGATGAATGAGATGCATGCCGAAGTATGGGATATATGGCTATATCAACACGCTCGTGTGGTTAGATTGAAAGACTAGTCGACAGCCTGCGGTATTGACTCATTGAACTAAAAGGAATCATCGAGCGTTTTCGCTTGTGTGAGTCAATATCGAATTCTCTTGGGATAACAACGAATCGGAAAGTACTTAGCAAACGCTGCTCGTATCGCGATCTCGCGGTCCTGCTCACACAAGACAAATGCATTGCATAATTTTTAGTCCTGCTCAGCGACTTCTGCCAATAAAACGATCACATGTAGAATGGGCTCATAGTTAAGTAAGCACAACTAGATGATAATAGACGCAGAAAATAAACAGCTGTAGTAAAGGTATATGTAATGCATATGGAAACTCAAATCAAAGAGTTAAAGAGACTGTTCAGCCCCATATAAGGCAATCAGGGATCATTTCGTTATGAACATTATTACGTTTAACGCAGACGTAAATAATACCATCTTCCAATTTGTGCCGCAACGTTTACATGATGAAAAATTATGTTGATAAGGTTTTTAACATTATTATTTGACTGGAAATATTCATGATCTACTGTGGAATTCTGTTTTATTCTGTTATGTCGTTCCATCGATAACGGTGCCTCCCTAAAACCATGAACCACACGAATGTAAGCTGTAAATCATAACGCGCTCTGATGTGTATACTTCCGCTTTGGTTACATGATGTAGATTTCATCAAATCTTCACTCATTCAAGATGTGGACATCATTGCGCACACATTAGACCGACAAGCAGGAAAGATAATGTCCGACAAAATAAATGGCGACAGCCGAAGTAAGGCTCTATTTTCTGAGACCACAGCGCCGCGTTGCGACTGAAAGTCTGAAAACTTAATACTTTTGTTTTCCAAGGTGCGGTTGCCCAGCAGCTTGATAGGCAACCTCGCTCCAAATATTGGGCTGGACAGTCTATTTAATAGCTTCGCTAAGAGAGATCACTAGATGCTTCAGCCCTAGAAAATATGTGAAGACGCCACGGGTGAGCCGAAGCGTTATTGGCATAGCGTTTCGTCATAGCGTTGCTTAAAACCACGTGGAACGCTCTGTTTACTTAGGTGCTGTAGTCGCCTCGACCGATCAGATGACTCCATATCTTTATCAGCCGCCGATCCCCGGGACGTTGGATCAACTGTTGTATATGCTTTTGTTGATGTCATGGTATCGTTGCTAAATGTCGGGGGTGTCTTTCGAGTAATTTCATAATCGTTACGCAGCAAAGCGTAGCTATAAACTCTTTGCTGGAGACCTTTACATCCCCTTGGAATGCACAAAATGTTAATGTAGACCCCAGGCTATTACCCTCGCTATTGACATTGACATTCTCAAACTACCATCTTCAGTGCGGACATTAGAGATCGAGAATCGTAAACTGCGCGGACGCTGTTGGAGGCTAACTGTTTCCCATAATTTATCGAGTTGACATTTATGTAGTGGAGTACTTGCTATTTTTGCTATTCATAAGCCTATGGTGCGACGTGTTTTGGCAGTGGCAAGGCTCTGTGAAAAGACATTTGTCCCGCTCTCAACAATTGCAGTGACGTCAGCCCAGTATTCACATGTGGTAACGCCACCTTACGATTGGCGTCATATAAGCTAATTCACTTGTTGTGTCACTGGCAAAAACAAATAGACGTTAAACTAAAGCTAAATGTCTTGGTGCCTCCTTGCCATCTCGTAAAATTTCGGTGCAACTTTTCGAAATATTACCATAGAGCCTTAGCTACGGTAATTGTTGATGTAGATAGTATATACATAGTATTCATTTGATGCCTAACATAATAAGATACCTGTCTAATGAGCGGATATGTGATCAGCAATACATCACTATGATTGCACAGGTCGGACAACGCGACGCTATTTCCAAAGTAGCTCGGACTTAACCTTTTCAACGACACCTATTTGCAAATAGCTCTTGCAGAACAAAATTGCATTCTTTCGATAATCAGCATATTTTGTCGCAATGCTTTTTGGCGCATCATTATAGTGGGCGACAGTTGTGTTGGAAATACCCAAATGAAAGCTCTGAGCGAATTGCTCCAAGCTTGAGTATTACGAGGTGCGTATCGCCTTTGTAAAATATTTCAGAAAAGAATTTGGTGAATGTGATACGTATAATATAGCCAGCGGGCTTGATAATCCAACAACTTTACTGGTTTGGTAGTTTATTCATTGACTAGTGCAGTGACAAATTGTCAGACATTAATGCAGGTTTCATTATCATGCTTGATTATACATCACATCGATGGCAACACACACACCAAATAGAGAACAAAGTCGGTGTTCATTTTTGACATATTTGTAACATGTTCTGAATATTGGACTAGTTATTGCATAGTGACACAGTTTGATACGGAACATTTTAAATAAATCAGCGATTCATGATTGACATGATGCAAATCTTGTTATCTACCATTTCAAATGATAATTATCACAACCGTTTCATAACAAGAGCATAACATACGAAATGGGTTACTTGGGGTCAGGTGGAATCATTCCTACTCTTGTAAATCTCCGATGACGCTTATATTTAATACGATTTTCGTTCATGGCGCTTGGGCACATTGCACAAACTCATTGCATTTCCTTGTGTCGAAAGGTCGTCAGAAAACCATATCGGCAGTGGGTTGATATAGCCTACATAAATGATCTTCAGGACAATGAAGTAGGCTTAAGGATGTCTATCAGAGGTGTTGTATATCCCCGTTTAGGTCTGTCCATTTTGGTGGCATTACAACTTTTGAGGAATATCCTATCAAGAGTCGGATCCAAACATTATTTGAAGCGCTCTGCTCAATCTTATGGCCAACGAAGGGAACAATTCTCGTAATCACAGGGAGCTTTTAGTGAGCTTATTAAACAGTAAGTATTTGGCCCCTAGGAGAATCGAGATCTTTATGGTAATATCCTCCTCACTCTTTAGTGCTCCGGCATCTAATCATCAACGATCTGTAGTCGTGAACAGTCAAACTGATTCCTCGCAAACAATGATTGACTCCAAAGACTGTAGTATGTCTTCCGGAATGATTACCCGAATGCACCATGAAAACTAGCCTCTTTACCAACCACAATATTATTTTTCCGGGAGATTTCAGACTTAATGTGTTTCCTCTAAGTCGTATTTTACTTAGCATTATTACAGAACAACATAGCTATTGCTACCATTGGTGGTTTTAGCAGTCAACACAAAGAAAATATTCTAAATATTAACTCATAAGAAAATACTATAAACTCTGTAATTAAGTCAATACTTGCTCAAATACTCTATTGAGAGACGCCTTTCACTGATATAGCATAATAAAACGAATTAGCCAGACATAAAGATTAAGCTAGATGTGTCTAACCACATTCGTTGAAGCCAAATTCAATTCAATACATTTGTACTCATGAACATATCTGCAATATCTGGCATCCACTTCTCTATAAGCTCGTGGTTAGCACATACCGTCTTAACAGTATATAAACGTTGATGAAAGTCATCGGTTCGGTAGCTAAGCCATTAGACTCCGTATTAACGTCATTCGTATATAACTTTACTGCAACAATCGTGACATGAGCAGAATAGCAGTCCACATGCTTCGTCAATAATAGGATAAGCAGCAGTTCACCATAGTAGAGTTACATAATCTTTGGGGTATAAGTAACAATACTTAACAACTAGAGAGGAGTAACATTTCCAATCACCTTGAGCATTTCCTACATCAATGTAACAGTTGAATATGACAAAAAGAGGTCACGAGTTTCTCTGGAAGCCATTGTTAGTTTATCTTGGCCTTGTTTGGTCTCAGGACTTGAAGGTGTTCTGTCAAGTTGTTTCCTATAGGTACGATCGAAAACTTGGTTCTATTTACTTTTCTTCATTGTCCCCAAATGATCTTTTAGTTTTCCATTTTCTGTTTTTCAAGTATATTGCTAATCTTTCTATAATATCAGATCTTCATGTTGTCCTGTTCGCCCTAACATAGCTGTTGATAGCATTCTTGTTCTTCCAGAATATTCATCTGATCAACTTGAGAGGAAAAAATTCTCAGACTTCTAAATTTTGCCCTGCGAATTAATTGGATCTTTCTACACCCTTGTACATATTGCAAAATCAATGACATAGAACCCATTCTCATCATTTGGACAGATGACATAGTATCATAGATAGCATGCTGTATATTATGTATATGCTTATCATCATCCCATGTGCATTATAGTGGTAATAAATATACTTCCATTAGATACAATCGCAAAAAAACACATATTAACAAATTTATTACTATTTCAGTATGTAGGGCCACATACGTTTAAAAAAAATCAAAGGCCTTATAGGGTGTCTTTCGGTGGGTACGAAATGTTTAAAGTCTGGTTTTCGATAATCTAATGTCACTTTAATAACAGCAGGTGTTCCATACTTTCATGACATCGTGTGGGTTGTGGTTGAAGAGCCAAGAACCTGGACGGTCCAATGCACTTCCAATGGCATTGTATCGTCTCCAAAAGTTATTGGTCAGTGTGCACAAACCTTGACAAAACTGCGAAACATTATTTCTAGTTCACGTCGCATGCGCGTACGTGGTGATCAATCCCGAGAAATTCAAATGCTGGAATTACACTAATTCAAATAACATTTTAATTGATGTAATGCACATTTTCTTTTTTCCCACAAGTATAATTATCATAAGCGATCGGCTGATTGGACATGCTTGGGGGTATATACGAAATGTTTAGAGGAGTTAACCAGCTTTGTTCTGAGCAGCATAATCGTATGGAATGGGCTAACTGTTGCACACCCTATCCATTAGTTTGTTATACTATCATTACATCAACGAGGAATTGAGATCACCCCAACCTTGACATTCTTTCCTCTTTTTCCCATTTAACAATAAATGCCTGGCGCTGATGCCACGTAAAACATAAGAACAGCATGGGGTTATGCGACGGACAGCTTTGACCAACAGGCTCATGTTCAAGTGTGGAATGCTATGTTAGCCAAATACAGATAAGAATAGGTTTACCTAAAGCACTGGACGCGGCCTTCACGCTGGGCGCACAGTACTAGTGGATACACACCCAGGTATGCACATATAAGATAGATCATCAAACGCAGCAGTATTTTACAGCCTCAAACTGATACGTGTATGTGCACACACATAGAATATGCATACTCTACCTCTTTGCGGGACTCAACAACTGGTCTGTACCTTAATATGGCACTCATATTTTGTTTGCGTTCTGGATATCATGTGGGCAAGTCATGTTGGCGGTTGTATGTGCTTTAGTATAAATAGTACGCTCTATTTATGTAGTACTCTAGACAGAGCATAGCTGTCTTCGTCATCTCCTCAAAAAAATATTCATAGCAGCTTTCACCGCTAGCATTATTAATTGTCGCATTTGTGATACCATATATTACCAATATTACACAGACTGCAAGCAATTTTTGTGCTGTATTTCCGACCACGATGAAATCATTAGCGAGCAAAAAGACATTATAACCTGGCATTGGATGCGATGAATTATTATGTGGAATCCTCATAAGAAACAAATGTGTTGATTGCTTTTGATAATTATACAACCAGATGGCATTCACCTCTACAACAATTGTGAAAACAATGAAACCATCTGTACGCTTTGTTCACGAATTATATTGCATTGCAATATATCATAAAGTAATCATGAATATTTTGCTATCTGTTTTAACACCTTTGCAAAATAATAATTACAGATAATAGCTCTCTGTTTATAGGTTACGGTTTAGATTTTATCTTGTGAAGTGCATTTACCTCACAAAACCAGAACGATCAGATTTAGACTATTGATTAATTTATATGTCCACCGATTGTTAAGCTGATATGGGGAGAACCTGGATATATCCCAGCCTTGGTGTAATTGAATGATGAATTGTTGATTGTCCTATTACAGCAGGTTCCAAATGATGCTATACAAGAGTAATGAAAATCCATTACGACCATGATGTCTGGTCTGAGACCAAATCGGTCTCCAATGATGCATGAGTGCATGTTATGTTTTCATGTAAACATAGATGGCTTTGAAAAGTTTGTTTAATGCACCTGCTCCTGAAGACTAACGGAAACTTTCCATAATAATTTCCACTGGTGATGGAAAATTGTTACCGGGGTACTTAAATGAGCCAACATGAACATGCAGCTGCTGTTTTCGTTTTGTTGAGAGTTGATAAAGCAGTTCGTTTTCAATAACCACAAAAAATCTACTGAATATACTACAACACATAAGAACAGACATTGTAGCACGTAGCCAACCCTTTTAAGCCTCGATAGGATCGAGACGCATGTGAGTGGTGGACGGCCTTTACGATGACTAATTATGCCTGCGGACGAAAGGCTTTTCTTGATGTCTCTTGCATGTCTTACAATCTCTAGACTCTGTCACGACGTAATACTTGCATATGGGTCTCCTTGAAACATACGATTTCATTTTTTGTCGCAAGATGCAACCGACATGGATTTGTTATGCAAATTTGCCATCTCATGTCATTGAACTTTATATAACCCTCCTTGATTGATTATGTTGCCATTCTGCTTGTGGCCATGTTTTTTATGGACATGCATGCCTGCCAATTTGTATATCCAATAGCGTCCTGCTTTTTCGTCTAAGTATCTGGGAATACAAAATTGGATTTACGAGCGAAATTGTAGTTCTATCCATCCAATCTGCAGTTACATTTTGATGAAAAATACGTGGCTTTTACAAACGATCCGCTCCATTATTTATATAAACGGATATATTCAGAACTTACTTATCATTAGATCCGTGGCTATATCCGTCAAAAACTGGTTACCATATTCCATGACAGTGATGTTAATGCTAATTATAGATACTACCCTCACCCTACAATGGCTTCCCCGGGTGGCATAAGATGGCGCTTGGTAAAGGGACATTGGGCCTTTTACATGTAGATATATAAATATAAAAATAGAAGAGCAGAGTTGTAGGCTGGAATGAGGATACCCAGAATATAAGACGTCACTAAATTAGTGCTAAGGGACACTAGCATTTTTCCATTTTATAAAACCATCTTTTCTTTTTTGGTATTTTATATTAAAGTAGTAATGTGGTCCATACCCAAGACAATCGCAGAACATCCCTAATATTGGGAGGCTGCCAGGTTTGTCGTTGATCAGATTAGCTCTGTTTACCATGTTCAGTTATCACATCGAAATGATAGACTAGGGCATATAAAGGGAACAAAAATACTATCTTGGTAACTATATAATTAAGTTTGGTATTTCTTTAGATTTGACCGCCGCATATAAAAGTAATAGAGCCAACATAGAAGCTCTTTCGTGAGATATATATATTTATTTATATTTATATACACACACATATATGTATATATATATATATATATATATATATATATATATATATATATATATATATATATATATATATAAATGTATATATAGATATATAGATATATATATATATGTATGCATATATATATATATATATATATTAATATATGTATATTTATATATAAATATATGTGTACATATATATATATATATATATCTATATCTATATATATATATATATATATATATATATCCCATGTGTGTGTGTGTGTATGTGTGTGTGTGTGTGTGTGTGTGTGTGTGTATGTGTGTGTGTGTGTGTGTGTGTGTGTGTGTGTGTGTGTGTGTGTGTGTGTGTGTGTGTGTGTGTGTGTGTATAAGAGGCTTTTAATGTGTCGGTTTCCTTACAAAAAGGGATGAATAACTAATGCAATATTATGCTAGGCGTTTGTGTCACTTTCAAGAACGAGGTGATATCGCGTCGCTGGACGAGTATTGTATTGTCAATCGGAAACCTTCTCTCACGAGGTGAGCGATGAGGTATAGGGGAGTCTGTGACATCCCCAGACAATTAATCTAATGTCACACGAAAGTTGGTGAACATGCTTAACAAACTTACTGATTACAGAACACTATCACATTGAATGACTACTTACAATTACGTGCTACAAACATAGATTATATCTCACAATTTCCTAACGTACTGGGTCCATACAAATATAATGGGTGTTATTAATATGATATAACAGTTTATGCTTCTATAATAGCTAAACATAACGTCATGAGTAGCTTACACAATAAGAGTGCTTCAATTAATTATCTGAGAGCATCACCTTACTAGCTTATGATGGAAACGTGCGCGTTCTGCAGATCATAACCATGCCACACATCACGAAAGATCTCTTAGCGAGTTTGATGGTGGTCAAGTGAGATAGTCGGCTTTATATTAATTAGTTTCTAATTAATATAAATATGTGTTCATGGCATCGCGACATCTTGCATGTACCATATACTAGCGGTATGTCATACATACAATGTTAGGCCCAAAGTACACACACCCTTTCAATAGTCCATGGTGACTTGAGGTACGTTTATATACGAGATCTCGTTACTGAATTATCGCCCACTTAAGTTAGCTATAAGTTCAGTAAATCACTCAAACGCCAAACGCCAAACGCAGGATAGGGTTCTGAACATTAAAGGTAATTTCCAGCTCCATGCACATTAAATGTACACAGGCATTTATAAACATATATATATATATATATATATATATATATATATATATATATATATATATATATATATATATATATATATATATATATATATATATATATATATATATATATATATATATATATATATATATATATATATATATATATGAACATACATTTATATATGTATACATAGATATATATGCGCTAGTCTGCGAGTATTCAGCACTGAAACGTAGGAAGAACACAATCAGTATGGTTTTGGCGCACTTATGTTGATATCGTATCAAAACCGAAATTTCTTAGACAAACGAGGTGTGAAACCAGTCGCCGAAAACAATAAGGTGACCATGGTAGCCGAAGAAAATGAGTGGTTTAAAGAAGAACACACACACACACACACACACACACACACACACACACACACACACACACACACACACACACACACACACACACACACACACACACACACACACACACACACACACACACACACACACACACACACACACACACACACACATACATACATACATACATACACATACATACATACATACATACATACATACATACATACATACATACATACATACATACATACATGCATGCATGTATGCATGCATGCATGCATACATGCATGCATGCATACATACATACATACATACATACATACATACATACACATACATACATACATACATACATACATACATACATACATACATACATACATACATACATACATACATACATGCATACATACATACATACATACATACATACATACATACATACATGCATACATACATACATACATACATACATACATACATACATACATACATACATACATACATACATACATACATACATACATACATACATACATACATACATACATACATACATACATACATACATACATACATACATACATACATACATACATACATACATACATACATACATACATACATACATACATACATACATACATACATAAATGTACGCCAATAACAATTCCATTATTGTAACTGCACATTGTCCATGTCTGTGGCCGGAGTATTATTCTATGTTTGCATCGCGATAAATTGTAGAATTTATAGCGTACGGTTCCTAGCTTTATAATAGAGTAAGACTGAAGAATCAGATTAGTTAATGTGCATATAATACACAGCAGTCTGTGCAATTCATCTTAATATTCTATACTGGAGCATTATCGTGGAACGCCATATAGAATATTTGGAAATATTTTTTGATATATTTTCAAGTTGACGTCATAAGGGGTTTTGATGCCGTACACACATTCCAACACCCACCCTTGTTATTGATCCGTTAATCAGTAAGCCATTATAGTACCAAGATAAAAAATTGCACAAAATGTTATATTCTATATCGGTATCGAGTTTGTCGATAGTGGCCAAAACTTATGTTATGATTGTCAACACTGTCATTTATGATATTACATGTTGTACAATATCCTCAAACTGAAGCCACTACGTTGTAATCGAGATCAGCACCTTCAAAACAAATGATATGGCTTACGCCTTTAAGATTAAGATATTCCCCCAAAGAATAGCTTGCAAAATGTACCTGGTTTAATGTCACATGAATAGATGCATTCAAATTTGAATCGATCTTTATATTACCATTTCCTAATTAGTGCCGGACACACACAAGGTGTTGATCAAACAACATCCACCATGAAAAGACTGCTTTGTCTTAGTTAACGTATATGCTAAATGAGCCAGCAGGGATGTGATGTCACTATTTTCGTATTGTTTTTTTCGTATTTAAAGAAATAATTCAGCACAATCAGTGTAATTTGCATATATTTCCCACGGGATTGGCTTTATGAAAACATAACGACCGTGGTTGCCGGAATATCCGTACGATTCCGGCCTTAAATTTCGAATGAAGTACTGCTTTAGTAATCATCGAATGACGTTGTTGCCGTGAGTAGTAGTCTTCGCACAGGATACTACGTAAAACTTTTGTATATGTTATACCAGAGCCCCCCCCATGGAGTTGCCCACCCCCCAGGATCCCCCCACGCGTTGACCACGTGATCATGTGACGTGTTTGGACTTGCGCCAGGTGGTGATGCTATGTGTCCACATGATATGATGTAATGCATTGTTAAGGTGAGTTGTTGAGTGTTTAAAGGTATTGAGTGGGGTTCTCTAGGAATAACAATGGGTTTAGTAAATATTGTAGTTGAAGGTATCTATTCAAATGATATACCCACGCCACTTGAGAATGGTGTAATCGTTTGGGATCACAATGAACTTGGGAAGACGTGTTTGATATGTTAGTAAATAGGCTAAGTGGCTATTGATGGTTGAGAATAATAATGGGTGTTGAGTATAGCTTGGGTTAGGATTACAAATTGTAACACTAAAGTTGTAAACTGTAACAGATGCGAATAAGGTTGGATTGAAGAATGTCTGTGAAGTTTGCTATTGATATGTCAAGTAGTGTAAACGACAATTGGGATTAAGAATGTCTGCTAAGTGCAACGACAATGAGCCTTTTCCAATGTAATACTTGGGAATAACAATGCGTTGAGAATGTTTTTGAAATTCGCCATGTGTCAGCTGTAACAGATGAATGAAGAAGCTTAACGTGGGAAAGAGGTCGTTTGTGTGATGGAGTACTTATCAATGGGTTAAAAATGTTAACACAATCAACAGTGCCGGCTGTGAAAGCTGTGGTCAATCTCCCCCATACCTAACATGAGGAAAGCTTTCAACATGGAATTTGAAATCCTACAGGCGACGCCTTCTTAATCCTGAATAATTGTCGCCTATAAATATGGTTCCAATCGTTAGTAGTCACCAAAGCTCATCTCACGAAATAGGAATCACTCCTGTACCACATCATCACATCATAGTCGCAAAGAAAATGGACTTATTCAGAAACCGAAAATACCGTAAGAAAATTAATTGATCATTCATATATATATATATATATATATATATATATATATATATATATATATATATATAGATAATATATAGATATATATATATATATATATATATATATATATATATATATATATATATATATATATATATATATATATATATATATATATATATATATATATTTATACATATATCGTGATATGAATATGATTATTTATCTATTTATTTATTTGTGTCGCAGAGAGCAAATTTGACTGGTTTAAAATGCCCTGCGACAAAGTGGGTGAAATATACATGCAGCTGCGTTCACAGTATATTGAAAACGGTGGATTGACACCTGAAGAGGCTGTTGTGCTCGAACAAATATTAACAGTGGGCTTAGTAAAATTGGAGGAAACAGAATACCCTCCCTTTGACTTATACGCGCGAGTATTGGATGTTATTACCAAAGAACTGGTTACCTCCACAGTAGTGATTAACTATATAAAAAACCCAGCATTGGTCCCACGATCGATAGCGTTCGATTTGTTAGGACGCTGTCTACGATGGGGAGTGACCAAATTTGAAACGTCGAGCGGTGTTGGAGTAACTACATTTCGGGGGATGACCTCATACGAAATAATGAAATGAAAATCAATAAAAAAAATGTACTAACCACACTGGTATTTTCATGCTTTCTGATGATATTTATATACACTTTAAGCGGCGAAGAGAGATGTGCTCCTAGTTAAGTCGGATTTCGAAATGAGGTTTTTCGTCCCGGAACACGTGGTCGGCCGAATTAAAGCCTTTGCGCACGACTCTTTGCGTAGCTTCACACTTGAATACAGCGTGTGCGAATAAAAGCGTTTGCACACGGTCCGCTGCGTAGTTTCACGCTTGAATGCCGCGTGCTCTAATATAGAGGGGGGTGGAAATATAGGAAAAATTCACAATCTGAGTCAGCTATCAGACCCAAGACGATCCAAGATGGAGCCAGCAAGAAAACGCTTTTGTCGTCGTTCGAGTTCATCAGAGTGTAAGCATGAGTTATTCATTTAAATATTATTTATCCTAGTGAATTTAATTCAGAGCGATATCCGATGATAGCTACAACTAAATAAAAAGTTTATCTTGAAATAACTGTATTCAGACTAACGATTGTTACCATTTGGTTTCAGTACTTTGGGAGGGTTCAAATGATCAGGAATTGATTACATATATGGTGGGATACGAGCGCGATCAAGGTAAAATATCAGTCGAGGTTTTGACATATTTATATATATATATATATATATATATATCACTGTCATTAGAAGCAGAATCGTGTTGAATGATATCAAATTCACTATTTATTTTAGTTTTTATTCATTAATCTTTATATGTGTTAGCTTTGTGGGATAGTGATGTCAATGACTATGAGTTGTCATGTGTCATGGACGAGTATGCGTTGAACGAAGCGCATCGAGCTCTTCACGAATTAGCTGGCTTTCCCGGTGAAATAGGTATGGATACGATTCATGGATTATTAATTGCGTCTGAACGTGAGCTCAACAAGATATATAAAACAACTATCTACCAACATATTACGATGGAATTTCGGCCTAGCACTATTAATTTCTGTTTGACAGTTGAAGCTAACCAAGCAAACGTGGTAATCGACGACGGTCAGCAAGGCGCCGGGGTAATGGAGAATGAAGATGAACCTGGTATGATCTTTACATATTGTTGCTTGTGATAAATTAGAATCAATGCGGTGATTTGTTTAACTATCTCACTCTCTCTCGCTCTCTTTACTTTTCTTTCAGATGCTCTGGCAACCGGAATCGCAGCGCTCGAACTTAGGCACGGCAATGCCATCCGGACTTACGTCCGTATACGACCATTGCAGGATGTCTTTAATTTCGATTTGCGCATTCCGATGCCCATACTGAGAGAGGTCATCTTCGATCAGCAACAAGTGGCCATCAAAATAAATGCCAGCTACGGCTTTATCTTGAGGAATAATGAGAATGGTGAACTCCGCTACTTTCATTCTTCAATGAATAATGCCCGGCTACTTCCGGCACCGGTCACCGTGAGAAATGCTGATGATTTCGAAGCTTTCGAGAGGAGGCTCGAACAGGGGGATATTCTGACATGGGCCCGCGATCAGCGCCCCAATTCCAAGTGGATGGTTATCAAAGTAACAAACCTGACAGTCTATGTCAGCAAGTTACTAGACCACCCTATTGGTTTTGCCCCTACCAAACTACCTCCTCATATTCGGAACAACAAGGCTGTCCTAGGGCTGGTCATGGATATGAATTCGGGGAGACCATACACGGACAGGCTATGTCTGTTTCGTTGTCTGGCCTTGCAGCGTGGGGCCCCGCTTCGAGGATTAGCGAAGTTGACGAAACGGCTTTTTCGAGAGACCTATCCCACTGGGGACATTGAAACGTTCCCCGGTGTTCCATGGGCCGATATCGAAAAAGTGGAGGAGCGTTTCAAAGTTAACATTTTCGTGTACCAATGCACTGAAGAGCAGGTAAGCTGAAATATAAATAATTTAAGTGAAGCTTTACTCAATGAAAGTGTAATTCATAACTGAATATTTTACATGATTGTTTGTTGACAGGTTGCCACACTTGTTAGGCGGTTCCCTACTAACTATGCTGAAGAAATGTACCTCAATTTACACGAGGCGCATTTCAGTTATATTGTGAACCGGGATCGCTATTGCAAGTCTTACGCTTGCACCACATGTGGCAAACTGTGGAAACATGTGGGAATGCTGCATCGGCACAAAACCACATGTATTGCTTAGACAGTGTATCGATATCCAGGTGGGGTCTACCATCCACCACCCACCATTTTCGATGAACTTCGTGACGGTGGGTTTGAAGTGGATGAATCCGCCTATCCCTATCGAGCCACTTATGACTTTGAATGTTATTTTGACAGGTCAGACATACCCACCAACTCGGACAAGGTGATATGGGAGGCTCGTCATGTCCCCTTGTCAGTCTCCGTATGAAGTAATGTACCCGGTTTCCAGGAACCGGTTTGCTTTGTTACCGAGGGTGATACGGATGAGTTGGTGTTGCGTATGATGACCCACTTGAAGCAAGTAGCCGACGCTGCTTATATCATCCTACAGGAGAAGCACACCTCCTTACTCCAATGTATGGATGAACAACTACAAGAACAGCTGGTTACCGATCCGGTAACCAAGGGGAAGCATCCACTGGAGCAACTCATAGAAAAGTTTCAGAGCTATTTGATGGAATTACCCGTTATTGGTTTTAATTCCGGAAAATACGACCTGAACGCCATCAAGGTAGCTATCATGCGGTTCTTCACACAATACGAACCAATTAATTTTGTCGTAAAAAAAAAATAATAATTTTCTTTGCCTAAAGTCCGACAATTTTAAATTTTTGGATATCTGCAACTATTTGGCACCTGGTTGCAATTACGACAAATATTTAAAAGCGTACCATTGTAGTGTAAACAAAGCATGTTTTCCTTATGAATGGGTCACGTTGGATCGGTTGAACCACAGAGAGCTACCTTCTCACGCTGACTTTTATAGTTCGCTTCGTAATGAAAACATTAGCGAAGCGGACTATATAGAATGTCAGCGTGCATGGGAGTCTGAAGGGATGACCTGCTTCAAGGACTATTTGAAGTATTACAATAATATTGATGTAGTCCCATTTCTAGAGGCCTTGGAAAAGCAAAGTCGATTTTACGAGGAGCGTAATATCGACATGTTTAAACAGGGTATTAGTGTTCCAGGTCTGACATTGAACTACATGTTCCAGGATCTTGATTGCTTCTTCTCATTAGTCGATGGTAAAAATGAGGATCTCTATTGGCTCATCAAAAAATAACATTGTAGGTGGGCCATCCATCGTTTTCCATCGATACCATGAAAAGAATGTGACTCGGATCCGACAAGTTCAATATCAGGACCAGGCCAAACTATGCCGTGGTATAGTCGGCTATGATGCTAACGCCTTGTATCTTTACGCCTTGGCTCAAGAAATGCCCAGCGGTCACCCAGTCAGAAGAGTTGCTCCAGATTTTACACCTATCACAACAGATCGCCGCCATGTAGCATTGGAGTGGTTGGATTTTGTGGCTCACACTGACCGCATTCACATCCGTCACCAACGCAATCATTTTGAGAAGCGTTTTGGTGCGCGACGGTTGCCTGTAGACGGTTGGTGTGTCCAAAACCAAACCATTTACCAATTTCACGGTTGTTACTGGCATGGGCATCCCTGCACTGGCAAGACACACAATGTCACCCGAGATAAAGCTATGGCAGACTTGTTGATGGAGACCCGTCAAAACACGGCTTACTTGAGAAAATTGGGTTATACTGTGGTGGAGCAGTGGGAGTGTGAATGGCGAAACCAAAAGCGACAAAGTCCCTTGGTGAAAGCCTTCATTAACACCTTACCAACCCCACCTCTACCTGCAATGACCCAAGAGGAAATTCTCAGCCGTGTCAGAGAGATGGGTCTTTCTTTGGGATGGTGGAAGTGGATCTTCATGTCCCAGATCATTTGAAAGACCACTTCCAAGAAATGACACCCATTTTCAAAAATATCAACATCTGCCGTGAGGATATCGGACCTGTCATGGGCGCGTATGCAGAACAACATAAAATAATGACGGTAAAACCCTTTCCGTTGCGAATGATGTATTTATTTATTTTTATTCAAAGAAAGTGCTATAATATCTTAAACTGTACTTTCTCATATCTGGTGATTTTACGTCTTGATGTGTCAAGCAAACATGGAGGTCTTTAATCGGTAGTTACCGAGGGGAAAAGCTATTACTGGCCACTCCGCTATTAAAATGGTATCTAAACCATGGTTTGGTAGTCACACGAATCTACCTTCATGATCGATATAAATAGCCACCCAGTGTTCCCCAGGTTGACTACGGGGTTGGGTGTTACAAATCAGACCACTAGGCTGGACTAGGTTTCGAGGCAATGTATCCAAGGCAAAGACACCTCGAACCATTTGACGAGTATGGGGATCTTGTGCAATCAGGGTCCGCAGTTGATCCGAATCCATGCTTAGGCCGCGTAATCAAATAAAACATTACGAGTTCGATCCACTTGAATCACGTTTTCAAATTCGGCATATACAATTACATTGACGGTATTAGGTAGAGCTTCAGCAAAACGCATTTCCAAGCGGATGTTTCCTTGTTTGATCAAGTTAAAGTGACTACCTCCTTCAGCTAAATCAGGTGTTAGATCAAATGCGAATAAACTATAACCCTTTGGATATTCATGCAACACAATGTGATTACCCTCGTCTTGATTGGCTTGCCCTGTGCTAATGAATAGATTGGCGTAACTTCGTGTGTATATATGGTTTGCAAAATGGGGTTGTAAGGGTTTGGCAGGGATCTGTTGTCCATCCATATATATGACAAAAAGTTCATGTTGTAATGCTTGAAATGGAATGGGTTCTTTTGATAGTGACCATTGAAAGCCTCGTTATCTACACACCCCAAAACCAGACGCTTAGGAAGTTGACCCAGTGTTTGTTTCACTAAAGGCATCACCATACGTGCCAAACCACTAAAGAGGCTACCCAAACCATGACCACGTTGTCGCCTACTCCCCATGAATACGGGGAAACCATTTCCTGCTTGGTGTGTATAATAAGCTATATATGGATCGGCCATATCAAAACAAAATTTTTCTCTCTTTCCTAAAATGTAACGTCAGTGTCACTTTACCACGTTCAAATGGTATGGGATGGCCAGTATCATCTCTTATATCGATTTCCACAGTGGAAAATGATTTGGTCATTACAGGAGAATAAAATATATGTTCATAGGTCTGGGTCACCATAAGACCTTTGAAGTCATCTTTAAGGGGTATGATACGTAACAGAGGGGCCATCGTGTCGCCTACCACTTGAGGTTGTACTGCACTGCAGTAGACATATAAACCATACAGACCACTGTTCAGATCGACAATATGCTCGCCTACTTGTTCCAAGGCCGTTTGGGTAGTATGGTCAAAACCCAAGATCTGACTCAATTTCTCAGTCAATACCACTATCACATCATCAGTCAATTGAATAACAGCTTTCTGTATTTGGTGATTGTAACCAAATTGGACTCTAGATTCCCCTAAAACCGTCATTCGGCGATTCAGGGTATCCACCAAGGCTTGTGGACTATTATAATACCCCTTCTTGATATCAGTGTAAGTAGGATGTGCCATTTCACCCCTGTCAGCAAATTGACACATTTCTTCATAATCAGACAAACAAGTAATAACCCCCAAGTCATTAATGTATTCCAAAAATTTTTTATTCACAATAGTCAACCCCACATCGGCACCAATGTTATACCAGCTACGGGGGTACTGTATCTCAGCCAAACCCACTTCCCATTCGCCAACCAAATCGATGGTCTTGGGTAACTGAGTGATATATTTTGTCAGCGTGTTCTTTGGGTGATAGCTCAAGGAGCTATTGCTCGGCAATGTCAAGTTGAATGTCATACTACCGACGTCACTTTATGCTTGAGGGTTGGGTTAGGTAGCATGTATCCTAAACTACTGCTGAGTAAGGCCGTCCATAAATTACTGTCCCCGTTTTCCGCCGATAAATTGTAAATGCTGACGACTATGACCGTATACAGGATGATGATTTGTGCAAAGAACACGATTTCTGCTTTGGGTATGGATTGACCAAAGACTGTCCACACCCGATCGCTCTGATTGTCACGCTGGCTTTCCATGGTATGATGGTGAATCGACGGCAACATCAGTTTTTATAGACTTCCAGTCGATCGACCCAACTGTTGAAACTGCTTGGATACCCCCACCACTTGACAAAGTATTGCTTGCCGTCTTTACGCCTTCTTTCTTTCAACACCTTCTCCACACGATACACGGTTTTATCACCTACTCGTTGAATTTCCGCTTCGTAAAACGTACCCGCCAATACAGTTTGTGTATCGTCCATGAGAGTATAGACATTGGGTATACCAGAGTGAACCTTATGTATGGTAAACAATTCTTCACTCCAATTGGGCAAATACCCCTTTTTAAACTTGCCCCGTTCCTTACTGATGCGGACTCTTTCCCCCATGCTGAATTTAGGTGATTTAGTATCTTTAGACTCGCCGTAAAGCGTTAACCAAGTCTCTTCTTCATTGGTAAGTTTGACCGACTCAGGGGTGCGTTTAATACTTCGATGGTAGCTCCGATTGTATCCGCGGACTAATTGCTGTAGCATCGATAGATAATCCAATGTGTTGTGTTTGGTTAAATAACGCCACATTTTGCTTTTCAACGTACGATTAAAGCGTTCTGCTATACTTGCTTTGGTTTCCGCATTGTGTGTTGTGACAAAATGAATGTGGTTGGCTTTCAACCACGTCTGAAATTTGCGATTGACAAATTCTGTGCCTTTGTCCGTCTGCAAGCGTTGTGGTTTTCGGCCTTGTTTCAATATCAGGTCAAAGGCTGTCACTAGGCTAATACCTGTCTTAGTCTTCAAGGGTACTACCCAGGCATATTTGGAAAACACATCGATGCAAGTCAACAGAAAGGTATGACCTCGGTTGTGTTTGGCCAAGCGTGACACATCGACTAGATCAGCTTGCCATTGATGGTCCATACCACCTACCACCACTCGACGTCTAAGAAATTTTTGTCGTATAGGTTTATGTAGTGTGTACGCATCTTGTAGAGATAACCACGATGTCACTGAGGATGGTTTCAACTTGGCAGCTTTTGACAAGGTACGTACACCCCCGAATGCACTGGGTAATTGTGGGTCGTAATACAACTTGTCTAGTTTTCCAACCTCGTCCATGAGTTAGCTGCTACACCTCTGGCTGGTATTTTTCCTCTGGCCACCAAACGTCCAGGTCGAGTTCTTTTATGATCAATCAATCGCTGCACTCGATCTTCCCCATGTTGGATCCACGACCATCGATCTGGATGACCCACCCAATCTTGTGTGGTACGTTGGTGTCACGCAAGGCTCTACCAAATTCTCGCCAACCATGGGGAGTGAAATTTTTACGACGCCGTAACACATCATTGACTAAATCAGTCATGTTGCTACCATGTACCACCTACCCTTTAATGACTAATTCTCCGCTGTCATTCCATCCCATTTCAGGGTTTCGTTGGATTCGGTCCATTAACAAGCGTCCTTTAGCCTGGAACTTCCCTGGAATGCTTTTGATAAACTCCACCATCACAGGATCGTTCATCATCTCAGACATCTGCTTAACCACCCCGGGTGGGTCTGCAGCCTCGACTGTTGTTGTGTCATCAGATCTGGATGGACGTGGTGGTGGTGGTGGTGGTGGTGGTGGTGGTGGTGGTGGTGGTGGTGGTGGTAGTGGTTGTGGAGATTTATGCTGTTGGTAATAGTTGCGATGCTTTTGCAATATCTGGTTGTACATTATAACTTTATCCTCATCCGACTTATCACGCTGATTCAATACTTGACGCATCTCATCATCCAAATTCAATTCACAAGGTCGAAGTCGTGGGCGCTTGGTCGTATTGTGAAGCACTCAATACACGAGGATCCACAAGTATCATTTTCTTTGCCATTATTTCACGATACCACCTAACAACGTTCCCAATAGTGGACCGATAATAGGTGCTAATAGCGCTGGTAAGAAACCACCTTTTTGTAACACACTTTTCTTTTTCGTAATGGTTGTTTTTCGAGTAGTAAGGGTGCGCAGACCTTGTTTGTGTCGGGTTAACTTACGTTTCTGAGTTGGTGTTAAGGGAACGTTCCCTTTTAAGACATTCAAGGCACATTCACAGAGACAGTTGACCAGATCTTTGTCCGCTGCTTTCAATAAAGCTTTGTTTATGGCTGGTTTTGCCTTGGCCATTACTCGCAATGTATCAGCGTGTCTTTGTAAGCGACCTGTCATCTTAACCCTTGAGAAATCAAATGACAAGTATGAGTCGATTTGTCAATTTATATATATATATATATATATATATATATATATATATAATATATATATATATATATATATATATATATATATATATATATATATATATATATATATATATATATATATATATATATATATATATATATATATAGATAATTTATTTCTGTTCGAGATAAACCGTCTGGTGTGATTGTAGCACATTGGTGCGAAGGCGCAAATGTTCTGGTGTGTCTTGCTTCAGATCCACCAATATATAACCATGTGGTTCACGTGTAGCATCCACAAAAGCCTCTTGAACATACTTGACACGACCGGGGTACATTTGTTTAGCCAAGTTGGTAATTTGCGTTCCATCTCGAGGATTTTTAAATACGAGGAGGTACTGGGCATTCAAACTGATAGTGCGATGATCTTTGCCTTTGTCAAATAAATTCTGCACCAGGTACATGACGCTTATGTTGCGATGGTGACTGCCTTTGGTAAAAAGTTTGGTGATGCGCTGGTCCGTTTCATGCATCAAATCATCGATAATCAATAGCGTGGGTCGACTTCCATCGATATCAAACGATAAACCCTCAACAAATTCGACTTGCTTGAACTTGGTATAAAACGCTTGCCATTCACCATAACACCACACGATGTGTTCAGGGATGGGATCCATATGTAGATTTACATCTTTGATGAACTGGCTGACAAAATAGGTTTTTCCACAACCGGTCGGACCAGCCACAACACATGTAAAGGGATGCTTAAATCTCGGATCCATTATTTTATTTATTATTTTGTTTGTTTGTTACGTGTTGACACCAGGTCGCTTATATACGAATATGGTTAAAAAATCGACAATCAATGTATTTATATATAATAATATTTATTTGAAAGAAACCACTATATTTACTACTCTTCATGGTTCAATACCGCCGGGCGCACGTGATATGGGTATGTCTATCACATCCTCATCTGACAGATCATTATCAGGGTCAGGTAGTAGAGTTACCGGTCGAGGCTGACGTAAATAACTTTCCCGATACTCGCGCAAGGCTTCTATTTTTCTGAGGGCTAATGAATCCATATCAATTTTGTTGGTCCGATTCAATTGTTCTCGCAATTCGGCAACCTCATCCATGCCCTGACGACATAAACGTCTCACTTCATCGTAATCTTCTTTACACCACTGTAAAGCAACTTCCAATCGACCACAGTTGCGACATTGTAAGTTTACTTGTCATGGTCAATGATCAGCCAAGTGACTGATCGAATTTGGTAAGGATACCGCATTTATCAAACAAGTTAAAGAATGACGTCATCAGTCACGTGATGAACAGGTCCTAACATGCTCCGGTCATTATTCGATACCTCACTCAGTAAACAAGTTACAGAATGACGTCATCAGTCACGTGACGAACAGGTCCTAACACGATCTGGCCACTATTCGACTTCTTCAGCCTCCAAACGTTTGAATTTCTGCACTTGACGTTCCAATAAAAATCTCTTCTGATATAGGGCATGTCGTGTAGCTTTAGCCCAATCCCCATAAACTTCAAACAAACGTTGTCGTGTTGTTATGATCTGTTGATGCGTTGGGTCTTGTTCAAAGTCATCCATCACTTTTAACATATCAATGTATTTTCTCTCCAATACGGTTTGTAGTTCAGTGACGTTATATATATATATATATATATATATATATATATTTATATATATATATATATATATATATATATGTATATATATATATATTTGTAGTATATATATATATAAATGTATATATATATAAAAATATATATATACATATATATGTATATATACGTATATATATACATATAAATATGTATATATAAATGCATATATATATATATGAATATATATATATAGATATATATATATAATTATGTATATATGAATATATACATATATATTTATATAAATATATATATACATGTATATATATTTATATGTCTATATATATATTTTCATTTATATATATATATAAATATCTATATATATGTATATTTATATATATAGCACTTCATAAACGGATGTCGCTATTTAATGATCAATCCATTGCTTATTAATAGTTATATAGAAGCTCGTGTATGCCTGTTACTTCCGTTTCTTGAGAAATCATACATTTCCAAACATGTTACAGCCGGCTTCATCTGGTTATCTCGCAAATATTCCCGCAATTATTATAACACTGCTGTTTACATAGGATGTACAAACCGTCGTGCAAAATGGGTCGCAGGTGTCAACGTTATATCGCCATTGAGCAACCACAGAATAAAGAAAATATAGCTGTTGCAGAAGTGAATCCATGCACTGTCGTACTGCGTTTTCTGCTGATTGTGGCGCTTGCTCAAATAATAGTTAGGTTTATAGTTGCAAAGCATCATAAATCCATTATGTTAATATAATTTACATTTTATACAGGTTAATTATATCTGCTTCACCTGTCATAATGTTGCAGCCTTATAGTATTTCCACGTGTAAAAAGATGGTGCATTAGGTGGTGGTTGGGTGTGAGTTGTATAGTTGATTAAGGAGACAAACACACTGCATACTATGTGACCATCTTGGCATCATTAAACTGGTAGGCCTCGTGTATGTAGGCTTTGTTTGCTGAGTCGGAGTGACCTGTTTGCTGCGTCAAGGTTGAATTGGTTCTTCTTCGTTCCTGCGTACTTACACAGAATTGCATCATAATTGATGCAATCACCATTATGACTGAATCTATGAGGTTACGGTTTTATCATAACCTGAAATGGCAGCCTATATACGATCAAATGAGTCTTGTCTTTTTACCCAAAAACCTGTTTGGCCTACCGTCGAGAAGACCACCATCACTGAAGGTGATGCATTTTTCAATTGGTGACGTTGGTTTATTATTGTGTCTCTGAGTTTCCCATAAACAACACCGAATTGGCCCCAGATGTTGTCTACACATCCAAAGTGTCATGGGAGCAGCACCCGTAACATTATTCCTTCATCTTTTAGTCCACTGATTTCCAGCATTAGAGTTACTGCCGGGCGCTGACCATCACATGAGAAAGTAAGGGTGTATATGTAAATATCACCACTGCATATCTCTTTCCTAAATTGTTCCTAGGGAACGGTTACCTTGCGCTCTAAGGACGATTTCATTTGATAGTAAACTGAAGGTGGCGGAGGGAACGGAGCATCATAATTGACAATGACTATAATAAAATCATTATTTTATGACGGGATGGTGTATATCCTACAGGACACAAGTCAATTTTGCGTCCGTACTGATAATTGACAATTTATAAGGATATTAATTGATAAAGCAATGATTACCGTCATAAAAGTTTGCGTATATAACGAAGAAGGTACGCCATGTGTAGGATGCACGTCAATCATGTAACCAAAGAGTAAGCGCCACAACAGTTGCGGGAATTCTGCGCAGCCATTATTAACATCAAATCGGGCAAAAAACATAAAATTTCTGGTTAATGAAATCGCATTCATACTAGCGTTTATTTTCGACTCGGAGTTGAGGTGTTTTATTGAAATCCAATAACCGCAATGTATCATATTGATATACTATGTGTGCTTAAAAACATCCCTTACATTAATAGACTTCCCTGTCATTGATGTGTGAAGGCGAAATCTTATAAACTGCACACAGGCACACACACACACACACACACACACACACACACACACACACACACACACACACACACACACACACACACACACACACACACACACACACACACACACACACACACACACACACACACACAAATAATATATATATAGAGATACATAGAGATATAAGATATATATATATATATATATATATATATATACATATAAATATCGATATATATATATATGTACATATATATATGTGTATATATATATAAATATATCTATATTTATATATATATATATGTATATAAAATATATATATATATATATGTATATATCCATATATTCTTATGTGGATACATATAAATATATATATATAAATATATTTAAATATATATTAATATATATATATATATTTATATATAAATATATATAAAACATATATATGTGTATAAATATATATATATAAAATTTATATTTATTTCAATATATATGTTTATATATACATATATATATATATATATTAAATACATATATATATATATATATATATATATATATATATATATATATGTATATATATAAATTTATAAATATATATATATGTACATATATATGTTTATATATAATAAACTGATTGCGTATATATATATATAGATACATATATATTTATATTTATATATATATAAGTTTATTTATATAAATATATATACATGTGTATATATATATATATAAATAGACATGCCAACAAGACCTTAAGCTAAATTGATTTGGACATGGGACCACACAAAGCCAGGTTCTTGTCAGGGTATTGTCAGCTTAGTTTGTACTAGTAATTATAAAAGAGTTTGCGACGGAGGCACAATGACGGCGTTGATGATTGCAACGGTCGTTGAAAAAGAAAAGGAACGCGAAGTTAGTAATTGTCTTCGTAACAGAATAACGCTGCATAAAATATAGACGATTGAACGTCAAAAGACTTTTGACATGGAACGTAATATGAGTTCCGTGAAAAGCAGCATCCGACATATGTAGCGAAACAAATCTGAACTGGTGATTGACGCTCTACTACATAACGATACTGAAAGTTAATATTAGCTGTCGGACGAATGATTATGCGGTGGTCAGCTCTTGCTAAAAGTGTTAAGACCTGCAATAAAAAACTTACGTTCGATAGAGTGGAGTTTTCTACCAGAACAAAAGCATACTATAAAAACTTATTTTCGATTAAGGAGAGATCGCTACCAGAGTTACGACCTACTTTACAGACCTACCCTTAATAAAGCGCATTGGTTTTATCTTCCTCGACACGAATGGCGAACGTGCTTACATAGGTCCGCTACGAATTTTTGTTGAGTGTCTGGTACTTTTCCAGTCATAATAGCTATGGCAAGAAGAATGCAGTTAAAAAAACCCCACTAACTTGCCATATGACTTAAACAGATTGAATGTGAATCAAAAAAATTATAGATATAATGAATAACTATGCACAGTGTGAATCATTGTGAGAGCGACGTAAGCTAAAATCTATTGGTTGTGTCAACAAGGCTGTTTTGCCTAGCACTGGCAATATGGTACATCAATCTGTTTTAATACAAGATATATTTATTTTGATTGCTTATACTAAATATTGTATGGCGTGGACGTATTTCTGAGTTGCATATTTAAATAATTAATTGTAGAGGATGTGATGTAACATTTTATATGCTACAAGCTTTTTGCAGAGGTTTATCTCAATTAAATGTTTGCAAATAACTTACTAATTGGTAAGACCACCTGTGGTAACAGCTACAGATGTAGACAACGTAGCATTATCCGGAATAATATTTATTTGCATCATATTCGTCAAAATTGAATATCCGGCATTTAGGTTATTCCGATAGAGATAAACCAATTTGCGTTAATGATGCTGTTGTAAATTCCATAACCGTTATGCACCACGAACCCCCTCCTCGTCTCTCATATTGGCTCGTATAAATGAGGATAAAAGGGAGGCAATCAGTGTCGGCTAATCTAATAATATCATTTTGCAGTGAATTATCTATGTGCCCGTGAAGAATATGTACCCAAATGACTGACACAGCAAGCGCAAGTATGCTGCACTGCGGCGTGATACATATGAAATTCTCAGGTGACATGGCAGTTCACTAAATGATCACTATCTCAATTTCCGTCAAGGCATGTTAACCAGATTTTGTTCTGATAAATTGTCAGTTAGCGTTGCGTGCAATCCACGAGATTTCCTAAGATGTCCATCTGTTGCTAGGTGAATCTTCTTGCAATTCGCTATCACGCGTTTGGTCGACGACGAGTAGTTGAGATGGAATTATTTCTTTAATATTATACTTTCTAAACTTAAACTATTTGCAGTGTTTAATTCGAGATGTATAAATAATGAAAATAATTATGATTCTTTTAAAAACAATATCACTAATGGGTTGAGTCTATCAAAAAATCGACCGACGCAATTGTGGAACACCCTTACACAAAAGTAGGCTACATATCCAACAAAATCACTGCGTGTTTTCCAGAAATGACACTCAAATGTGATGCATGATCCTGATGGGTTGTTACCCTACAACATAAATAACCATCCCACCGGCACTAATGTTCACCATACCTTCAATTTGATAAAGACATGTTAGAAAATGTACAAAAGCGTGCTTCACAGCTTATAACCATTTGTCTGATTTGAGTAACGATCTAAGATTGCAATTGTTAGTGCTGACATCTCCTGAAAAACGACTGCGAGGGGATCACATACAGGCATACAAACTGTTCATTTCATTAGCACAAATAGTGGAGATTTTGACTTTGTATTACGAAGGCTCTGGGGTCGTTCATACACCTTGGTAACACCTATGGTTAGGAAGAAGCAAATGTACACTTTGGCTTTATGAGGATCGAATTGACACCTACTTCTGGTGGTATGTCTCCTCACAAATAGCCATTTGATAATTGAAATTGAATTCAAACATATATGTCAAGGATGGTTAGCATAAATAGATAAGCATGCAGCTCAGGTGACTGTTGGGATTGACGCATGCATCTGTCATAGCTGCGTGATTTCCAGCAGCCATATAACAGTCACCGATGCCTAGGAGTCCATCTGGAAAGCTGCTTAATGTCATCGACTGACATCTATATTTTTTTAATTGCCTTTAGAATGACTGACGCTATAACAAATATTCGTGTGATGTGACGCATTTATGTTGGATTGCAATCCTCACACCTCCTTGATGCTATACGTCGACGGACATCTTCTTAATCCAACCCAGTTTGGATCATTTCAAAGAACGCCTAGCTCGACGCACAATCTATCATAGACGCCGTTCAAACCCGCATCACGTATTTCATAGGGATGTGCGTTTCGATTGAAATACCAATCATTCATAGCATTCTGATTGCAAGTGGAATGTACGATGATCCCTTCATCTCCCACACAGTACAGACAGTGATAATTTGATTATAGTTTTTATGGTCAATATTATATTATAACCCCTTTCCATAGAAGCGGTCATATGAACGACGGAAAATAAATCACCCTGAAACCTTTCTGATCAAAATAACTGCTCCACAACATTGACGTTTTGGCAAATACACAGCAAAGAATAATGTATATTTGATTATACGCTACGCCTATGTGTGAATGGACTGGTATGCTCATGTATTTTATAAGTATAATGTACAACACGTTGCAACAGTGGAATATATAGCTTTGTATCAGTGTTTTCGTTAATAATGAAGAACAGCCAATAGTCAGGAATAATACGTACTGTAAAATTGCAACAGTAGATTGGGACTGCTTCTATACATGTCATTGCAAGATTGCGTAGAAGTAAGCATGCATTCGTTTTGATCCTTTGCAATGTGTGTGCCATGCTATCGCCCTCCAGTGTAACTGTTAGCTTTTGGGAATCTGACAATTGTAGGATATAAATAGATGTTATTCACTTGCTGCATCGCATATACACTACAGATAGTACGAAATTGTCTCTTGCCAGTGCCTTTAGTGTTAACAGATTACATTTGTTAACGTTGCAAGTGTACCGAAGCATCCTTCAGGTTTCCTTCCACAGATGTGGATGCTGCCGTCATTCGTGACTTCCAACAACTGATACGATCACCTCGCATTCTATGTTAGACGAGGATTGGCAAGGACAGGGCGTTAACCCCAAGTATTTGTTATCACTAAACGATTGATGAAGACTGGAAGAATAATACATAGGACGGCGATGACGTAAAAAAATTATCTCACTCAACAGCTATGTAAGTATTCATGGTAATTGCCTCAACCTTTCCGCGTAAGATGAATCATTGGCACCACATGGTCTATGAATAAAATCAATTAAACGTTGGCGATGGTGACAAAGAAAATCAAATCTGCCAAACATATGCAGATACATTTGTTTGGCGAGTACCCAATTTATTCCTATTTATGTCCACCACACGTAGCAGATACTTATTCCAATTCAAATGAAAATATTGCTTCCGTGTGTGGTTTATTCACCCAGTGTAGTTGTTTCAAATCATAGGTTACCATGTATCGTAATTTTGATCAAAACCATAAGACCAAGGCCATTACTCGTATATTAGTGTATGATGTGATGTCATATGTTATAATAATAAGATTCAAGTATAAACAGTATTCTATCAAATATTTTTCCCTTCCATTTATCCTAGACATTTTGAAGGGATTCCATTTAAAATTTGTCCCATAAAATATGAGCTGATATATACGCCTTCAGGGAATAAGTGTGGCTAGATTTGGAATGTATAGCCATTTGTAATGAGCCTTGCAATGTATAGCATTCAAATCAGCACTCGCATATAATATATCTGATATCATTTCTAACGAATGTTATTTGTTGTTATCACCTGGAGTTTCACTCTCACCAGATGCGGTGCATAAATATCAAGTCACGATATCGCCGGAAGCCATGTGCGGAAGCCCTCCTAACACAATAATATGTTGGAAGGGCTCTTTGGGTCATATATCGCACGAAAGATATTCCGGTAGCATATGGTATAAATACCGACGAATAAGAATCAGACCAACTGACCAACAGAAATAACATTAAAAATGCCTCATGTCTCATGGCAGTGTTTAAATATGTAGCTTGCAAACATTTTAAAAGTGGCTTAAAACAGGCATAGTGTCACTTTCAGCTTCCATGAGAGTTTATATTATCTTATAATTGGCATATGTACTATCATTTCATCACAGTCCATATTGATTCAGGTGAAGTATTATTATGTAACATATACAGTAAAAGATACAGAACAGATTGAAAGGTGGGTATACCTGACTTATATATGACAGCGCCTATTATGATAATGCTCATTTAATAGAATACCATGCATATTGTGAAACGATACAATTACTACGAGTTGAAAATGCTGCTCTTGATGCAAAATGGGTGTATATATATCAAAATATATATATATATATATATATATATATATATATATATATATATATATATATATATATATATATATATATAGTTAGTATAATAAACATTGTTATATGCATATATGTATATATTTAAATATATATATATAGTTTATATATATATGTGTTTGCATACAAATCTATATATATATATATATACATATATATGTACGTCATTAGCTGCTTTATATACATACTTATATTTGAATATATATGAATATATACACATGTTTATATATATAAAAATATATATATATATATATATATATATATATTACGTATGAATTGTGTATATAAATATATATATATATGTATATATATATATATATATATATATTGATATATGTATATATATATAAAGTATCTATAAATATAATATATATAAATGTATATATATACATATAATATATATATATGTATATACATTATATATACATATATATATAATATATATATATCTATGCATATATATCTATGTAATATAATAATATATATATAATATCTATATATATATATATATATATAATATATACATATATATATATATATATATATATATATATATATATATATTATATATATATATATATATATATATATATATATATATATATATATATATATATATATATATATATATATATATATATATGATTGGCTGCTTAATAAGCAAAGTTAAAAAGGGCAAATTACTAAATCAGTTACTTGAACCTTATATTGTTTGCACCGGTACTACTACTGGATTTTGCAATTCGGATTACGAAGCACATCAATATTTTGGCCTAGCCATAATGTGACATACCCATCACGAAACTTTAAGTGTCCTAACATCTGATTAACAATTAAGACTACAATGTGGCAGGTCATGTAGTGAAAATTGGAGTTACAACATAATCACATCTTATCGCGTTGTGTGACACAATGTCGGAGGTTAAAGTTGTAAATTGATAGATACAAGCATATGAACCGGTGTGGCTCGGGTGACCAGTAGATGTAATATCGCCCTGCATTGCTGTTGATGACGGTTTATCAGCACAGCTGTTCTGTATAGTCCGGCAGCTGATTACGAGATCACCAATCCCTATCTTGACTATCCAACCGTTTACTCGCCTCGCTCATATCCTAATCCCTCTTGCGACCCCACCCTAATTTCCACTGTGGCGTAAAAGAAAATTGATTTCCAAATTGTGTTTATAAGTCTGATTTCTACAATGCTCTGCATCCGTTGTTAGGCTTCATTTAAGAGTGTACCAATTTGAACCTGCGTTCTGATGAGAAGATGGACGAAAATAGACGGTAACTTTGCTAACTTAATGTGTCATAGAGTTGCTATGGAGGGGTATATTCGGGTAAAGTGTCACCACATTGACAATTTTATATGATACTAAATTTGTAGCTAAATTTTCATCACTCTCTGTGTTAATAGCTTTGGTTATCAGCACCTATTCATCGATGAACCTGTTGTGTAGCTAGCAGCAATATGGTTTACCCTAAGTATTAACATTGTAAAGCAGTAAGTGCCATAACATATTCATACATTAGTTTTAAGCCAACTATCACTAATTACACTGTTGAAACTAGGATACTGACTCAATTCAGCCGTTTTAGAATTCACGGTGGGCCAAAATATTCATTGGTTCGCCTTTAGTTTATTTTTGGGTATATCAGCATAATTGATAAATTTATAATTACAGTGTTTATGACATACTTTACCATATCTAGTAGACGATTAACCATGTCTAGTATTATTCAGTCAATAATAACTGTACGTTCATGTGTTCGATTCATGCTATTTATTAATAGTAAATGGATCAATTTATTAATAGTAAATGGATCAATTTGTAGTGTATAATATGCAAATAGGTTATGGCAACAAATCGATCGCCATATTTGATACCACATCGCTTCTGGTGCACCACAAAATTTATAACAGCCATTCCTATGCTTTGCAATGAGTCAATCACAAAGTCTGAATATAAGAAGTAGAGTAAAGTACAAATATCACTACGGAAAAATAGGTGTGGTTGATGCAGAGGCTATTCATTTGGCACTCTTTTTCAATCAGTCGGATCCAAACAGTGTATTTGTCGAAGGCAACACAAGCTATATAATTTACAAATATTGTGCTATGTATACACCTTCATATCTACATCAGAATATGTTTCGCACTGAATAACGAACCGAAAATATCATAGAATGATTGATTAGCATAATTTTGTATAGAGATATTATCATAAACAAATACATATTATATAATATGCATATTGCGACGTCAATGATTGCACGCTATATACGAGGAACAAACAGTTTTAAGTGATTGATTGCTTAATAAGCATAATTAACGAAGGTCATGAATCGATTAGGAGGCATATTCATAAGCTTACAGTGTACACACACTCTGGAAAGAAATAGTAGAAAGAAAGTAGATAAGATGTAGTATTTCAAACTAATGAATCGATGCTCTAGCCTTGTGATGAAATATGCTTGAACTTTACTTCTGTCATCTTAAAGGACTCCGGCAAGGATGATTCTATCTGTGGCCCAATATTGCATAGGAAGGTGTTCTGAAAAACAGACGTCTTATATGCTTAACATAGGTACCATGATTAAAAGGCACATCGTGAAAGGTCTGGAAAGATAAATTAGTTAATCGGTGGCCACAGATATATTGAACAGTTGCAGAGGTTTGACAAGTTCGTTGGTTATAATATTCAGGGGCATGTGCCAACAACGCAACAACAGAATTTGTTCCTTATCATCCGTGTACAAATAGCATTATAAAAAGTACTGCTGATCGTGTCGCACATGGTCTCTGTCACTATAAGCGACTCTAATTCCCGAATCCAACAACAACAACAACTGCTGAGCGTCTTCCTGCATTTTTTATATTGCGGTCGTCGAAACGTCATGTTGGATAAACAGAGCTGATTTTTCTTGGAATTAAACTGATGTCTAGCGGCTTAGGTATCATGTTGGTAGAAACGTTCTATTCCCGCTTTTGTAATTTTACTCCATTGGGCTTTGAAGCTGTAGTACAGTCAGTTGTTGTAAGGACGCAATACTGTATATATTTTACACAAATTCGGGGATCGTGCAGCTGACACTTTGTGTATAACGAAAACGCATCAAGCATTTAGGCCAGATTATAATGCTTAAGGTACGCAGTAAAGGGACGCTTGCTTTTCTCCATTGGTTTTGTGTGTTGCCTATGGTCCGTTATCCACTTTTTCATATAACTATCGCATCAACAACATGGTATACAGTCAAGCATTTTAGGAAATTATGTCGGGGTATGCTGCTTGTTGATATATGCGTATGTTCTAGAACTAGTATTAAAGGCAGCAAATGTTAACAGGAAAAAGATGTCATAAATAATTGTTTTTTTGCATGAGCCCAAGCATTGCTGACAAACTGCTTCCAATCGGATTCCTCGATGGTAACAGCTCTTTGCAAATCATCTTTGTCCCCTCGCTGGCATTTTGCTCCAATATTTCGATTGAATCCATTAACCTGCACCAGCGAAGCAATGACTTCTCAGAAGCATGGCACGTGGGATAGGCCCTCGGTTCTCACAGTGATAGTTTTCGATATCATCCAATTCAGCGGCATATTGTGTGACCATCCAAGTATCGATAAAACAAATGGATATGAACTCAAACTGACTAGACATATATTACAAATGCTTTAAAACATATTTAAGTTAATGTAGTGTCGGGTTGAGAAAAGTGCATGATTATGTCAATTTGTTAAAACAAAGTAAACACTACGTTGATCCTTGGAAAACATTTTTATCACTATCCGTGAATCAAATACTAACCCCCTGTTCAATGACTTATAATATATGAGAGTCATCAAAAAGATTTGACCCTTTAATCTTAACGTAATGCACACAAGTACATAGATGGTCAAGATGGTACATAAACAATCCTTGACAAGCATTCATTACTTTAAGAAATCGTAGTCAATGTAATTAATCGGTTATTCTGCAATTGCACACCCAATAAGCTTTACTTCGTATATCCAAGACAAATATCCAAATATACATGACGCTCAGTCGTGTAAGTTTCAAACAATGCATCATTTTTAGACAGGATATTTTCTGGGATGGCGCCATTGTCTCAATTTATGTTGTTGGCGTGGTCAACGATCTGCGAATCCGGTGAGTTTGTTCATGTTTCTGAACATTTATCTATTTATTCATCAAAGCAAAAGGGATATTCTGTTGTTTGTGTGACTACGAATATATATCAATATTTCAGAATGACAATTGGAAATATGGCGATATCGCCATGCTCGTGTGGCTTGATTAAAAGGCTAGTTCAAAGCCTTCGATATTGACGTTATGAACTAAAATGTATCACCGGCGTTTTCACTTTTGTGAGCCAACATCGCAAGGTGATTGATCGGTAGTTTTTTTACCCAAATTATGGAGTGAACCGATGATTATGTATTTAACACCGATATCACCTATTGGTCACCTGTTTTCCACCTATCATCTGCTATTGGGGAGAGATAAGTTTTAGCGGTGAAAAATTACCGATTGGGATTTTTAAACATGTTTAAAATTCTCGATCGGTGAAAATATTTGACAAATAACCGATTGACAACCTGTCTACAACCGATATCACCGATGGGCCACCGATAAGCAACCGATCAACTAATACTTACCGCCGATAGAAAAAAGATGAGAATTAAAATGTGGAAACTTCAATTGAAAGATGAGTTTTCCACAACAATATTGTCTCGTAAACAAAATGGAATCGCCAGTGCCATTTGCTTACCTTGTCGACCGAAATCTTAAACATATTCAAGTCTATCGCCTGGGATGGAAAAGGCCACTAAACGGCCAACAGCATTGAAGCCGTTAGAACGACAACTACAAATGTACCTAAAAGCACATGTCGTCGATCATTGTCTGAGGTCGGGTACTCTTGTTAGGTGACCATGCGTACATGATGCTATGAGCAGAATCAAATAGCTATACGAGGAGCATCGAAGCAGACCAATGACATAAATTTGCCCTTTATGACCTACGTAGAAGAAAGTACACATTTTCCCGACCATATCCCAGTGTAGCAGAGAATGAACCATCAAGTAACGGGTGAATGATAGATCCTGTTTTATCAATACTTAAGGGTCGTTATATGACCTCTTGATGAATCGCCTGACCAGGGTATCATATAGTGCTCATAGCTCACCAACAGCACATCTAAATACATGATATTAAGTTTATACAATACATTAACCCATGTGCACTGCATATATTGCCAAATGCATTGCTCGTTAATAATAGCATGTTGCCGTGAGGTGCAACATGCAAGCCATGTTCAACTTTGTCATATTAAATTATGGTTAAATATCAGCCATATCCAAAATGTGACAATTTTCCGCATAGCAACGTCTTATGCATCAAGCGTTAAACATATCACACCGCTTGAGAGTGATATATTCTCATTCACATGCATCACTGGTGGTTCATTGAACTGTAAATTACATCTTTTCTAAAGCTGTTACTGCAGTTACTTTGGTAACTTCCAGGGGAATGAAAACACATCGGAATAAGATTAGTAAAATAGCACCCTGATATCCGCCAATTATACTCCTGAAATAGTGATTTATATTCAGGAAAATAGCTGAATATTCCCATTATCATGATGGCCGAATAGATAGGTGCAAAAAAATGTCACCGGATTCCCAGGTCGCTGACCAAATAAAGCAACCTAGTTAAGATAATAGCACATGATATTGTGTGACGATGATGCATTGAAGGATACGGGACGTGCAAATGGATAATTGCCTTTCGAGATGACAGAATCGTAAATAGTGATAAATGTCCCTTAAAATAAGAATATTAAGGAATATCATTTTGCAACTACGATCTTTTATAATGATACGTGTTGATTTTGTATCCTCTGTGTACAATGTTATGAACGTGTTCGGCGGTCAAATCATGCTTTCCAGCAATAATATATATTTTCTTGTACAATATCGTCCTTTGTATGTTGTTCAAATATATTGCATGACAAATTTTCATAATGTATTTTTGCTTTCAATTATTATCAATCATTTATTCGGCATATTTTAATTGATACAATGAAATAGTTTTATGCGAATAAAAATCTTTTTGTGACTTTCTATTCCTGGTAATTACATTTGGTCCTCGAAAGGTCGTCCACGAAAGGTCAAGACACAAATTTATACGTTTAAATTCATCCTTTCGTGCCCATAAATATTTTCGAATATTTCCGGAATACGGAAATTCTTAAATCATTTTCATTCATCATGGATTTGAAACATAATATTTGTTGTAGATGTGATCATCGTAAACCATTGGTAGCATTTCATGATCTAATTCAATGTTGTAGATCGATGAATAAGGAGTAAAATTAGGTTTTCGGTCATAAAATTTTGAAAAAAAGTCAAATATTTTAATTTTTCAAATAAACATCTCCAACACACATGATTCAACATTATTTCGGCAATTTTGATCGAAGTATATATGTTTGTATGGAAAATATTGAGTTTTGCGGTTATGTCAACAAATGGTTAGCTGTTAAAATTTTATTTCGCTAGTATATTCATAATCCAGAGAAAACAATCGTGAAAGATTATCTTAGTACGTAACTAAAACTAGACAATTAAATATATGCATATATATATATATATATATATATATATATATATATATATATATATATATATATATATATATATATATATATATATATATATATATGCATATATATATATATATATATACATATATATATATATATATATATATATATATATATATATACATATATTTATATATATATATGTATATACATATATATAAAAATATATATATAGACATACTATATGCGGTAATGTTCTTCTTCCAGAAACTTCTGCAATGTTATGACGCAAAAATGTTTACATTTATAGATATATGCACACATACATATATAAATATATATGTATATATATATAAATATATATATATATATATATATTTGTATATATATATATATATATATATATATACCTATGTATATATATATACCTATGTATATATATATATATATATATATATATATATATATATATATATATATATATATATATATATATATATATATATATATGTATATATACATATGTCTGTGCCTGTGTCTGTGTGTCTGTTTGTATATCCACTTTTATTTGAATAGTTACCATAATATTCTACTTTTAGCTGCACACAAAACTTTTTTTATGGAGTGTTTGTCTTAAATTCACCCAGAATGGAAACTCAAATGGCTATATACAAAATGCTATGTAGTCAGGCAGCCTGTCCTTCCCCACCATATAGCACCCACTACCTCCCATATATCATTATGCCAGCATACTAGAGGTCCGCCCGAATCTCCCTGCATCGATTAACCGCATCGTTACATGTCACGTCAAACAAATGTAAACAAAGCATCATGTTGCGTCGATTGCTTGCACAGTGTAATGCATGCACGAGGAGGATATATTTACGTTATCGCATTGGCAATAAGCCAGAAAGTAACATCAATTGAAATCCCACGTTGCATGCTCCCGTTGCCTGATTTGTTTGGTCAGACAGACAAACATGCATGCCTTCTTGGATTTGAGCAGCCGGCCAAAATTACGTGCATTCTGTTCGGCTCAGGAAATCCGTGTTGGCTTCATGCAGCCAAGTAGGTAATACGCCGTTACCTGAAGCAATAGCAGAATATATTCAAATAATTGGTATGGTCGGTATAGAAAAAGTCGTAATGTACTATAATGTTGGTATGAGTTGAATCCAAGCTTCGTAGATTCTTAACACCATGCACAAAAGAAAGATAAGTTCATCGCAGTAGCCAAAGAAAACCAATGTAATGTATACTACCCTCCAAACATCTTGAATTGATCGACGTCCACAGGTCGTTCCATCCGGACACTCAGCTGAACGATCGCTTCCTCCTACAAAGACGATATATGATTGCCTGCAAACCATCATTCGTCCATTCAAGCGCGCCATACACATGCATATCAACAGTAAATATCAACAGTAAGACTGCTTACAACCAAAATGTATTCGCCCTAAGAACAATTCTCAATCAAATGGCCAAATGATAGTTAGAAAGATATGATATTAGAGAAGCCTAGTTGATAATAACACAGGTCGTCACAAATAACTTACGGCTGGTTTGGGACGATTTGAGCTGCGGTTAAGGCGTAATTCGCCTTGAGAAGGATTGCATCGCAGTTATGCAGAGACATTTGCCATGGCCAGGCTCCTTTTGCCGCATCCTGTCCTCCAACAATGCGACTGGAGCGCTCTCTGGCACAAGCTGAAACGCAAAGATCTTATAGTTAGCTAAACCTGGGATGTCAATAGAAAGTTACGTCAAAGATTTGTAGTACAGAGACTTACCGGCTGCTATACAGCAGGAGATAAATCAACGCTAGCAATTTCATGCATACTGTCATTTAAAATGACCCGGAAAAACGAACTTTCTTAAGCTGCGCACAATTTGGAAAATAGCTATGTTTGGGGCCCTGATAACATATGCAAAATATGAATGTCGCCTGTTTGTCAGGGCTGGTGCTCGTGTGAAAAGAGACATGTGGTGTTTGATAACGTAGGAAAACCTTCATCAGTTGAACACCTTATTGGATACCTCGTAAGATGATATAGCAGTTGTTTTGGTTGTAGCAATTCTCTTACTAAACCAGCATGGTGCAAGCAGTGAAGATGGCTCACAGTGACTAGTAATGTAATCAGCCCCTACCCAATCCCTCACCTCTCTTACACACACACACACACCACCACCACCACCATCTGCACCTACAACAACCTCGACCCAACCCCTTACCTGGCACACACATTGTCCACCGTACACATTCATACTGACATAAACAAACACAAACATGTGCATGACCACAAACACACATCAGCACGCGCAGATACAAGCGCAGACAGGCATAAATATATTCACAAAAAAAACCCTCCTCTTGCGCTCATACGTATAGCGATGACATTTCCCATTGCGCAAATCCGTACTTCGAAATTCTGCCGTCCTGGTCGTTTCAAAATTACCAGGACTTAAGACTGGTTGCATAATTTCTATAAAGAATGTATTGGTACATATCAATATGTTAAGCGGTAGTTATAAAATACTCAGTGTTCAACAAATCACCCTCGTAAACGAAAAATCTGTCTTACCTTATTTCAATGCACTTACTACTTCCGTATTAGTCCAAAATGAAATGCGTAATTCTTTTGACAAGCATATTATCTAGTTTCTCGCAAACGTTTTACTTCATTCATGACACAATAAATCATGTTAAGGCAAACAGTTTGAGGCAGCTGCAATGATATATCCAATGATATAGCCAAACACGCAAAATAATGGACTTTACAACGGCTACGTTGATTCAGCTGTGAAGGTTAATATATCATTTACATATTACTACAGCTATGACATTTGCAAATGAATATCATACCACAATACAACGAGCACAACTATGCCTATAATACCAAGCGATTGAGCACCAAGCATAAACGTTAGCTCAGTACAATATTGATTGGCAGAGAACAACTACAGCTTGCACCACAGGGAAATCACACGGATTATTATGTGGCTTCTATGCCGTCCACATTAACTGCCTGGCTGTGGCATTGATCCCCTCAGTCTGAGCTCGCACATCATACAAAAATAATCCCGGATGTTATGTGAACATGCCCTATGCATGATGCGATATCCATATTGAAGCCTTCATCACTGCTGGGGATGATATATATGACAATGCAGAGGTAAATTAAATTTCGTTCCAGTGAAAACACAAGAACTTGTATACAATATGTAATTTACGAAACAGTTTATCTTGCATAGGAATCAAATTCATCTTTATGCCACGATGTTGATGAAACGAATGCAGATTAGTACGAACACACAGCGCTATACCAGAACCTTAAACAGAAAGAGATTAGAAATGGTGTGAAACTAATTACCTCCTGTCACGGCTGTTCATTGTTATGTTAGAATCTGGTGGTGTCAGTGGCAGGCCGGTGGGTGGTTTGGTGGGTGGGTGGGTGGCGAACCTTCAATGGTGACATTAGATTGTAGATTTCGCTAAGAGTCAAACGACTGTGATGATAATTTCCGACAGAATGCAAGTTGTGTTAGAGCGCAGCAACATAGAAGCCTTCATCGGTAAATTGTAAACACTAGGTATAATACTCAGAGAGCCTTTAATAACCCAGTTTGTAATGCGGTCGCATAATGACGACGCGGACAGGAGAAAAAGTGAGGAAGTTTCTTATTGGCAGCATCCCAATCAATATTTCACATTCAGAAATGCTATTTTGTTATTTCAAACTCCTCAGGGTTCAATAAATCCTCCACTTTACTATGTCACATATATACAATTACGACGTCTCTAATAGAGTCACTGAACGCGGTCTTTTAACTTATCAGCTTTAATGCTGTTTCCAGCGAAGGACAGAAGGTAATTTCATCCAAGGTCATAGAGAGCATTATTGTGCTACTTCTAGGCGAGCAGGCGATGTAACAAAGATTAAATGACTTCTGAATTCTGGGTTAGTGTCCCTACACTGGGTAAATATAATCTTTGTTCAAAGGGGTAACTAGGCTTATTAAAATCAGTATACTGGTTGCTCCCAACTACCATTCGCTGAACGCCTACGACTGACAATCATTCGTTGCGTTTCAATGCCAACATAAAATAACATCGTTCAAGTTACGTATAGGAAGTGCAATAGAATTTAATGTGATACCAACGACATTTACACATAAAACAGTTCAAATAAGTCGCATTTTCTCTCTTCAATACAGCTTCGATCTGTATATCTGTGTTTATAAATATCAAATCCTAACGAACTTATCTCATTGCATTCTTTTGCACAATGCCAGAAAACGCCAAGTACATTCGTTATGTTAAGTTGCAATTAAGGTATTTCAATATTGGGGCTGTCCTTACCACCACTCCAACAAACAGTCAAAACCACTGAATTACATTGCTCGGTAATGGACAGTGACTAAACGCAGAGTTACATAAGAATATTCAACTAATCAGCCAGCCCCCATCACGCTTACACAACGGACATCTCTCTTGGTTGTAGTACTGCATATGGACGGCTAATCCAACAAATGGAATGTGAGTCGGCTACCAATAAAGTTACAGGTTGGTTATTTCTAAAGCGTTCATAAAAGTGTCACTGATCTGACTATGTGAGTGAATTATATATTTTTGTAGCGATTCTAGCCATGTGAGCATTTTACAGGATATCTGACGAGTCTCTAGAAAAATGAGAGGATTAACGGTATCCAGTAGGAATCGTACTTAAACCGTTGGTTATTGCCTCCAACCAGGTTTTTCCATCACAGCTTAAAAACCAATGCTCCTGGTAATGAATAGCTTTTTTTATAAAAAAAATGAGCAACGGTCAGTCATTGTAGTCGACTCCCCTGTTTATATTTGTTTTCTTCACCTGATATATGTGACGAAGATGGCGAATATCTCAGACTGGCTATCATATATTATCATGAAGAGAAGTTATTGGACCTCGGCCATTACCGTAGGATGCAGACATCGAGCTAAAGGCCAGACAGTGTTATTCATATTCTTCTTTTGCGTTTTGTATGCCCATCGTTAAAGATGTTTAGAATTCGAATTTTCTGTAAAACTGCATTGCATTGGTTACAAACAAAATAGACTATACTATGTTATAAATTGCCCCTGGATTGACCTTATATTAGTAGTAGATCTGTTAAGGTGATGTGGGGAACCCCAGGGGGAAAAGTGATGTTATTGGGGCCCAATCCAATTTGTACAATAACAGAACAGTCCGTTAGGATCATTTCGAAGACAGTATGTATACAGCGCCACTCGTTTTCCATTTGACCGAACGAAAAACGAATCGGTTTGGTGTTAACCGATATTTGTTGTCGCATATGAAACACGGTGTAGTTACGGTTTTGGTTTTGATAAACAAAAAACGAAAAGACGGTATATACTCGGACCCAAGTTGGAATAATCGAGGAGTTGCATTTTAAATACGCATGGCTGTTCAAAATAAATGTTTTGGTCAGACCTGCAACCCAAGATAATGAAATTGGATACAGACATCTGCCCAACAGCCATCTGCCATACCTTAGGTATATATTGAAGTTGTATGATATTTTCACACATGTATCTGTCTGCTTATTGCAATTTTATTGTGTAGGTTTACACACACACACACACACACACACACACACACACACACACACACACACACACACACACACACACACACACACACACACACACACACACACACACACACACACTCACATACACACACACACACACAGGTGTGTTTGAGGGTGTTGGGTTTTTGGGGGGTACAATTAATTAATCACTCTGTCAACTTGAGGTGTTTCAATACAGATCAATTTACATATATTAACCAGAATGAGGTTAAGAGGCATATCTGTTGCAAGCACAAATGTCTCACACATTCAATGAATAGTACCCGTTAGTCACATTTGCCATGCTCATAAGCATTGCTCCACACACATCAGATCGGACACGATCACGTGGATGAAGATCTTTTGATTTTGACCATAGCATTTGAATATGTGTCTCGACACATTATGCGTTAACGACACAAATGAGAATACAATATTACTTGTGTCGCGCAAACAAAGACTGTTTCCATAGCGTTTAAACAGCGAACATGTGAAAATAATGTCTGATACTGTTGCTATCCCCGCTTAGATCGTAGAAAATAGACATGTGCTGAATGTATGTTGTTCATCTACAATGAAGATGGTACAATTGAAGTCATGATATTCGATTAGCTTTAAGCTGATTGGCATTTTCGGCCAGCCGTAGGTTACACAAGATGTTTTGGGAATCTAGCAATTTAGAGTCGTCAGCCCCATAGGCATCCTAATTAGCACACTAATAAGCGGCTTTCAGCCAAAGTCATCTTCGAAAGGCGTGCGGGTCAAAAGAGGGCAGTTCAACGGTTGTGCGCATCCAGAAAGCATTTTTTCTCCTATATCTAAAGCAAAATGGCCTACTTGAATTAACGTTGTATCTCGGATATTCAAGGAATAAAATGGTTTGAATTGAAGGGATTTGCAGAAAGCGGGACGCCAGATACAAGAAATGTCATACAGACAATAGTAAGACATGAACTAATTACCACACAAATTTTACTGCGAAATGGCATTCGCAGCCTAACCATATAAGGCACAGGATAAGAATTCTTGCTGAATGTGCGGGATGGGTGTCGTTACGAATATCGTCAGAAGCTAACATATTATTCCATCTTTAATCCACATCTACCGTATGCAGCCACAACCGGACATAAATTTTATGCAAATTCACGTCACAGTGCTCGTTTGTGAAAGTGATTTTGCCGTGAATGGGTTTCATATATTTAATTTGCTGAAAGGTACGCAATGACAGTGTGTGCTTCTTACAGCTAGCTGTTACAACTGCAATGTACAAGCCTCTGTTGACAAGCTTCAACCTCTTACAACCCTTTAAACTTCGTATCGTCTGTTGTTCATCATCAATCCAAAGAAAAGCTGTTACATGCAGAATGGTGAAGCAAATCCTATTTTACCAGGAAGCCTCGACCCAACAATTGCCGGTGGTCGACTAAGCTTGATTAATAAATGCCCCTTTCTCGTGGTTGCCGCCTAATCATAGATAATTGGCCATCTGCCGCCCATTAACGCTAATCACATACTCTGTACTCTACATCACATTGCCCATCCGCATTCATTGGCAATGTAGAGGAAGCTATTTGTGCTCAAATAAGTAGTATCTTCATGTTACATAATATATCTACAAATAAACTCAAATCAACTTGTCCAAATGAGCGAGCACATATCTTGATTCAGCATCCCCTAAAACTGCCCCCTACTGGCTCGTATGCCATTTTCAACAATTTCCAAATTAGGGTTAATCTTGCTGACATCAGACTCGACCATACATAATTGTAAATAATCACGGCAACGATAATACTCTCTGTAATGGTAAATATCCCTTGTTGGAAAATAAGATTAGGTAGATTAGGCCCTCTGTATCCCTTTAACAGGAGCAACCTGTTGCCCGTGGGATGTTACTCATGTCGGTGAACAATGGGATCCTGGTGGTTAAGCGGAGAGGTCCTTGCAAGGGCATATGTGCAGCACATCATTTTGACGCTTATGTCACATAGACGGGAGGCTGGAATGGCCTGGTCCAATCAATCGGCTGATAGTGACTTGCCCTAGCATAATCATTTGCATTTTTATCGTTTTCGTCATCGTCCAAGTGTATTTCCCACCTGTTCATCATTTATTCTAGATATCGGCGGCTCAATCAGGCCATTCTTATCTTTCTGAGCGCCATATAACACAATGATACTCGTGTGCCATTAAACCCTTTACTAACTTACTTCCAATATTACTATCAAGTGCATAGTTAGCCTTATGTAGCCGCATTAACCCTTCATAAGTGTAATATTTAACATTCAATGAACAAATGATTACTTGATACATTATCTTAGGTATCATTCGTGGAAGCACTAGTGAACATCAATACGCGGCATGTGCGATAAAGGGTTGTGGCATTTAAATGAATGTCTCGTCCACAACATCACATTTTATATCTGTCCAGAGAGAATACAGTAGACGCACACAAAATTCGACATACATGTTCCTACTTTACTTCAAACATGGAATTGCCATTAAAAGGACGATATAAAACGTCTTTGAAAGCGCCTGATAAATTGTTAGCGAAACTATTGATGATAAATAACTTTTCTGTGCAGGCAAAAGATGCACGAGAACTCCTGCCACGCTATACAGGTATCACTGATGCCAACATCCCCGAGACAGGTTTACACCTTAACAACTCAAAGACTTGGTTAGATCTGCTTAAAAGTGAAATTAGACGGTAATGTAAATTTCTCGTTAATTAGCCTACAAATTGCCCCCGTTGGACATCCTGCTCTGTATGGACAGTCACATTAAATACACCATATCTCCTTTTGCACAGTAATGATGTACACGAAAATGGCGCCGCATATCGCCTTTCTGAACGACTGTGCAGAGACCACTATATCGCACAACAATACTTTTTTTTACCCAATTCTTTACAATTACAACACGTTAATTCATCATGATGAAGCTTAGTGGTAAAAGAACTTGCGCAGTATATTGAACTAAGGAATTGGATCAGAGAGATGTTATTATGTCTTTGCATAACTACCGATCTGATAGAAAGAGAAGCGATAACAAGGAGCCAATAAGGCGTGAAGACAATGTTCTCCAAAGGCATATTCAGCTCATATAATGAGCGGATAACGCCAAGTAATATGACGCAACAGTCATCTCTAGCGTGACGTCATATGAGAGAGACAGGCCGGTACGATGTCCTTTCATGATACAGCATGCTTACATGCCCTATAAGACCCGATGACCGTTGACAATCACATTATCCATTGTGTCATAAAATCAACATTCTTTATTATCAACGTGTCTGTTGAGTGATAGCCGCACCAACCTGATCACGCAGTTCCATCGTTAAGCAAAGGGCTTGCCTCATTTAGCACTGAAACTCATCGTATGCAATCATTATATGCTTGAAATTGATTTACATTGTAATTGATTGACATACAGTGATATCCCGCTCTTATCAGCTGAACATAAATATTAATCCGTTTACGCCATGTCAATGTTGGCGATAACATTAGTTAGACAAAATAACAAAAGTTACAATGTCGTCAAGATGTACCAGGTAGCAACGAAGTACATAGACTTAGAGGGATCTATCTAGTTTGACAATTAGGCAACTATACATTGTAATGCAACATGCGAAATATCTCACGAATTCCTGAAATCAATGTTTCACTATGGATGTAAATAACCAGAGATATGGCTTTATTGCTGATTAATATGTTAGCAATGCAATTTGATCACAAACGACACAGAGCATCGTGAATTAATGGTTCAGCTTGCGTCCATAAACAAAGGAGCATAATAAAATAAATCAGCCACTTATCTTAACAGATCAATCCCAGTTTATAGAAAGCGCATTAATACATTGATCAGCTTATATATCACTTAGTACTCGACCACTCGATTGTTTTCCGATGCTCTCTGAATCGACACCGACGCATCCAACCTTTCCGATGTAAATTGAACATATCCAAATGAACCACACAACAGAACGAAGCAAACCAAATACGATAAATATAAAGCTATTTCATAAGATTATCTGGCATGTCTCATTGGATGTTGTGTTATTACGCTAGCTATATCATACGAGAACAAAGTGCACGCGCCTCTGATGTTATTGTCTCCTGGATGCCTCTCTGTGATTGTATTTCACAAACACATTTCGTAGAATAACAGAAACACCTGTTGTAGCAAGTAATATAATACTGTGTTTGCTTTCATCTAACCTTTGAAGCTCATCCAGGCATGTGACTTCCAAAAGCCTTAAGGGCGTTTACAGGATATGTTCAAAGCTGCAGATGAATAGTTTTGTAGAATATTTCCAGCACAAAGTTCCAAGCATGGTATTCAGAGCATTAATGTCACGCAAGATTGGATACCACACTGATGTAGTGCCATGGAGGAAAACAAAGTAGGAGGTCTGGTTCAAGATGAAATGTTCGCTGTTTTGTGATAATCATCTGTTTACGGGAGCACAATGTGAGTGTGCGAGTGTTTACATGGAAATCTTGTTTAAAAAATTACTTGCTGCAGCGAGCAGAACAATGCCAATAACGAGCGGAATGGAAGTAACCACATTACCGACACTCAAACCTTACAATGCGATTATAGCGTGTAGCAAATATTTCATTCTATGACACCCATTTGTTCAGTTAAAGGTACGTGCTGCTGTCAACTAGTGTTAATTGCCTCTACGCTGCTTGGGTTTACGGATGATGCAGACGGAGTAGACATTCGCTTTCTCTTCGATTCTTTTCATGGCAAAGATTTCAAAATACATCCTCCGATACACAGGGCATGACGTATTCACTTTCCAATCTGCGATGAGTGTCAAGCTGAGATATATCATCGCCCTTCCATATGAAGATCGAACGTGACCGAAATCACACCAATTGTATTTTAAACAACACACAATATGACATGCGTGGGCAAGGAGGAAGAGATCACAAGATATGGAGATGGTATGCAATTAGTAATATATGATTTGGGCCAAAAACTAATTTTTGCGCTATTGATAATGTAATTGATAGGGTAGATGTAAATGCCATTACCATCGCCATAGGAAACGTATTAATCTAGTTGAGAGACATATATTAAAACATAATAATGTTCCACTCAACTGTACTCTTATTATTTTGCATCACCATGCTGGATGGAGATAGCCGATACTCGTTCCATATTCGTCTGATGCAAATTAAATACTTGCCACATCAGAATCTCGTCCCACGACGCCAATGCTCAGATCACACATGGAGCCTTCTATTAGCTCACAGTTTATAGGTTACTTTCATGCTAATGGACGAATCCCTTGCTCTGCACATTATCGATGTACGGAGGATTATTCATGGGTAATTAAGTGCAAAAGCTTTAGTAAAAAATAGGGTATAGACATAACGAGCGGTCTTTGTAAGCCTCAGCATCTAAATCTAATGACATTTATTTATCATTAACAACTATGAAAGTTGACTTCAATAGCTTAGACGAGGCTTTGATGTTGCATGTTATCTTCACCAAAAGCTATTTTCGTATGTTTTAACAAATGTCATTATCCAATGCTTGCGGCGTAATACAACAGATTGTACGGGTTTTTCTCGTTATCTGTTCCTCCATCTAAATAGTGATGTTACTGGATACAATAACAAATTTTGAAGGCTTCATTCATAACTAATCTGGTTATGATCATTAATCAGAATATCCATAGTGGTAAACTATAGACGTGAAGGAAATCGCATCCAATTTGGCAGCATTAGGAAACCATGAGTGCTAAATAATCAACCGATATCACACTCACGGCTTGTTCGGTTGCCACCTTAAATGCACCAAGAATGCTCATTAAAAGCTCTTTTGAGTATCTATAATGTTCGAAATGCCGTTAACCATATATAACGGCAGCATCATTACTTTGCTATCAATTGAGCGTCAACAACATCTACGAACTGATGGTTGTTGGGTTAACCTTACACTAACGTGCTCCATATCCATATATTACCAGTATGTATGTTCTAACACTCATAATAGAGTTCAAATATCAACGCGATTCTCACGTAACGTATTGCTCACTTTGGTGACCTCTACCTTGCCCTATACGTTATTTTGCTAAACTGTACTGATAACGTACAATTTAACTTATCCTTTCTTCAGTACAGGGAGCGACTATACAAACCGGACAGCACAGCTCCATAAAAAGATTTACCTGATTAAGGTATGACATAATATGTCTTTTAAGGTTATCATCATTAGCTTGGGTAATATATTTTGGTCTGGATTTAATGACGTAAGTTAATACCCAGTTAAAATGTGACCAGCATACGTAATGACTCTGGTAGAAGCAAAGTGCAAAGGTTTTTTTTGGTGGGTGGAGGGCGGGGTCTAGTATGAAAAAACGGCAATCATAGATTGTAATGAAACCGGCAAGCAAAATATAACACAAAATCTTGAAATTATTGTTCAATCGATTTAATATTGGACATTCTCAATCATCCCGACAACGAAGCCTCATCATCTCAAATCGATGCCTTTAGTTATGTATAAAAGGTCATATTGTATAGTAGCATGATAGCGATGAAGGCTTCATGCTGTTTTAACCTCACCATCACTATGCATTATATATCGATTGCAAACATAATGTTGTAGCATACGAAAAGTAATCATCCACTGATCTGAACAAATCAATCTTAGATCATTCTACTCAACTATACAAATATAAAACCGCCGTTTTGTAGCTGGGGATAATTGTACGCAAACTACCACAACCACCACTTTCACTATATATCAACAGCCACTGTATTTCTGTCGAACTTTACAAAGACCTTCCTTATGGGCATCAACGCATCTATTTAAGTTGCATATCGAAAAAGTTATCGACACAACCGATGGAAATTATTCTAAATGTATCATTGACAAGCCGACAATGGCAATCAATGCTGCTCTCTAATCAATTGCATACTTGATGTATAGCGCATTTCACCGACTCTAAAGAAGTAAAGTTACCTTGATTAGCGATCTCCAGAAGTTTCCACCTACCATCAATCCAAATGCTAGAGATATTCGTGAATTGCATGCAAACATATTCTGCATAAAGCATGGTATATGCAGTTCATGAAACCTGATGTTTATGCATTAGAGTTATAGATCAGATTATCTTGCGTGCCTCATTGTCTGATTACAATATAGCTGCATTACACTAGCTTAATCATACAAGCCTCTCTGTAGCTATCGTCTTGTGATGCCTTTCTGTGATATCTGTTGCTGATTGTGTTCCGCCGCTTTATTTGTTTGAGCTACAAAATCACCGTCTTAAGTAATAGCATACTGCCATGTGAGCTTGAAAGCTCATCCAAGGCATATGTCTTTGATATGTCTTTGTAGGCGTTTACAGCATATGCTCAAAGCAAAAGCAAAATATTTCTCAGGAATAATTGCAGCAGATATGCAAGTATATTTCTGTAATCAACGCAAAATGTTTTATTCAGAGCATGTATGCGAGCTCGGCAATTGCCCCGATGTCGTCGCAAAACTGCAAATAAAGCAACAAGTCATTTTCATGAATAAAAGCTCGCTTTGTGAGCTAATCATTGGTTCGTGTGAGAAAAAATTTTAGCTTAAAAGTATCCACCTGGAAGTTACGACCAGATTATTTCCGATAATGCTTTTACCTTGTAGATAGGCTGCCGCTGTGTGACTATCGATCGATCAAAAAAATGGTTCTTAATTTTTTTCCCCAGCTAATTGAATGATAAATAACTGGAGTGTTTTTAACATCTTATTACGGACACTCATTAGTTCAATTAAAGGTGCATGGCGTCTGTCAAAGAAGTGCTGCAGTGATAGATGCGCGGTTTTCTCTTTGATCATGTTTTTGACATCGATATTTAAATGCCTCCCAAGTTACACAGGGCATCACACATGCACTTCAAAATCTGACATGATTGACAGGCAGAAATATCTGGCTATACACGGCAGCGCTCTTTGCTGTTAAGGTCGAACACGACCGAAATCGTACTGATTGTAATATACAAAATGCCAGAATATGTACAGTATTGGCGAGAGTAACAGAGTAATATGGGGCTATTAACACTAGAAATGAATATTGCACGCTGTAACGACCACATTGTTTGCACAAATGATGGGTATAAATCTCTAATAGAAATATATGTGTAGGAGTTTAAACGAATGCATAGACAGCATTCGCAATTGTATAATGCTTTGAATCTGTAGTATTACAATGCGAATATGTCAGGCAAATAGCCTAGAAACTATATACATTTTAAGTGTGTACATAATGGTACTTAATCCACGATGACAGTTTCGTTTCACTGGCTTTGTAGTCCCAAGGATTTAGCAATTGATTAAACACGGCGTTGTTGAGTAGAAATCGACAAAAGATAAACCCTGATATGCATCATCTTCAATATTACGAATATGCTTGCAACACAGAATAACCAATTTATGTAGAAGATGAGCATCCTCTATGTGGCCCACGATGTCACTCAACGGGCTGATAGCAATTGTGCCAGCGGCTAATGTCGACAACGATAGGGTGCTAAATCAATCTTATTGATGTCAAAAAGAACTAGAATATTAGACCAGTTTACTAGTGTTTAACCCGAACTATGCATTGGTACCTTGTAGAGATAAACCCAGTAAATGCATTAGCAAAAGCCCATTCGATGCTTCGTCGTAGCTGCTTCACATGACTTTGGTGCGGGTCTAAGTAACTTAAATATCTCAATGTCACATTAAGTTTTGCTGAGCCTTTCGGTCTTATGTTTCGGTGGTTTAAGAATATAATATATCCTTATCTGCACTCAACTGAATTATTGTAATAGAGTAAATTGACATATGTCGTTAATTTTCAGGAAGCTGCAATTCATCTATATGCCGATCACCCATTACATTATTTCCTTGCTTGTCATGCCTGGAATGGCATGCTTTGCGATCAAAATTCGAGATATTTTATTATCCTTTTCGGCCTGGTTAAAACGGAACGGCAACATCAGCTGGAGGGAGTGCATCTGTCACATTAGATTGAATTAGTTATATTCTCCAAGGCTGCAGGTAAACTGACGCTAGGAACAATTGTCGTGCAATAGAGCCTGGATTCAAAGACATAAAATCTTCAATGATGACACAAGACGATGTCTCTTAATCCACTGGGTTTAGGTGTGTGGGGAACAGCGGATACACTTGGAATGCATTTTATCGCTAGAATGAGACATTTGGCTCAGTTGCTAGCATTTATGATATTCAGTATAAATGTAAGCAGGGTCGGGGTGCCAATTTTTCTTACTCTTGTAGGAAACATGAAATAGGTGAACGGATATATTTCCATCTGCTAGTTAAAGTGCAAATTGGGGCAGCTTTAAACAGCAGCTCGACCTCACAGATGTTGTGTATTGCCCACTTGGATGCATATATCTATTCCCTTTGAATTGTCATGGTTCACTGAACGTTTAACTAATAGTAGGAAGCAGTGACTCTGTATAATTCTCAAATGGTCATAATACAGACCTTGTCATATGTTAACTGTTGACTTGCCAATCGTGATGTTGATACTGCTTTGTTTTGTTCGCGTCTGTCATAATTCGGAGTTATGTTCAATTCGTGCAACCAACCATTCAGCAGTAAATACACAAAACCCGAAAACTGTACCCCTCGTGTCTGAAACGCCCCTATAAATAAGATCACTCACATATGACAATGACTGTATGACTGTTCTTTTGAAGAGATACTCGATATTTGGATGCAATGTAATCGCATGTGAAAAAGCAACCAGTGAAAGTCACGGCTGCTATAGGTCCATTCTAGATCACACTAATAGCCTCATTGATCGTGGTCTTAAAAGGCTAAAGCACTTAGTCACATAGAATGCACATAAATCACTATTGTTAGTATTCATAATGTTTGTTATGCCGTTATCTGTAACGCACATATGTCACTTCCAATGGAGCATCCAGGACACCTTCAAACTGATGGTTGTTGGGTTTTCCTAATGCCTATATGCCTCAAATATCCCCTGCAACAATCTACATCTTTCGTTGTACTGAGCCTTTTTGAACTAATATATATATATATATATATATATTTATATATATATATATATGTTTATTTCTTTATTTCACTAAAAGCCACACTGGTCGTGGTTGTAAAAGGCTCAAGCACTTAGTTTACAATGTTTATTATGCCGTTATCATTGACTGGTTATTTGTCACCCTGTATTTAACTATTCCTATGAGCATCCGCTGGTATGTTATGAAAGATTATCGTACCCAAACTACCACAACCACCATGTTGACCATATATCTTACGCCAAAGTGTATATTTGATGTCGAATTGTACTTTACTTAGACCTTATTACCGCCATCCGCCATAGCTCAAGGCACATACACAAACGCATCAAAGCTTATTTTCATAAGTGCTATCGGATAGACTCGTCTTCATGCACGCCACATATGAACAAGAGAAATTGTCTGCATAAAAGTGACTGGTAATTTGCAGGGAGGAATTCAGACATTATTTTTTCTGTGGCTGGAAATCCCTTCCACCTAAATGAGATGTCTTCGTCACATATTGTTAATACTAGAGTATCTAACGGCCACGTCCGACTTAAGTATGCGCAGGAGCAATCGACTTCATCACTGCCGCATCATTCATGGGAGGCGTGTGCCATGGCGATGTCATTTTGGCATTGAAACGTTTGACAGCCGTATATATTGCATATCTGATCATTTGATGTCACATTAGGTAGTATTAGACTACCAAGCAGGCCATGAATAAGATAAGGGTAATGGGGTTAAAGTCAATCACATAAATTACCCAAATCAGCATTAGCAAGACGAATTTCGTATTTTATATGTAGAACGGATCTGACACTCCCCTTTAGATGTATTACTTATAACATATAAGCTGCTGGAGCCAAAGAACAGCGTAGAAATGGTTGATTATTTGTTCATCTCTGCAGACAATCGCAGCAACATAGGGCCCATTTCACTTGAATATCGGCGAGACAATACATGAAATATCAAATTGAATGATAGTAAGGCTGCCGCCAATCGTATATCATATTGAGAGGAGCCATACAACCAGTAGCACAATTTCTTGGCAATGATTACTTTAATGCTGCTAATGTTTCACAACGAAATCAATAAAATCGTGATCTAGATGGAGGCTCCATGGCAGTAATTAATCAGCTACTACCGCCCCTCATCTCAGGTTATTATTTTGGAGATGCAAACATAATTTACGGTTTGTTTAGTCTAATAGATTTTTATGAATATACAGACGCGCATATAACTGGCAATTGTCCTGAGGTAAGAGCTCTTCCTAGTATAACTGATCATTGACGATCCACTGAAAACGATGATCACATTTTATAAAGCGTCAATGACCAAGGTTCTACTACGAACAGCTTTGTTAATATTTTCTTATGAGCGGTTGTTCATCTCCATATAATGGAGGATGATGGTCATATTTATTCCAGATTGATTCACGCTTCTTATATTTAGTTAGCCTCTGTTTGATAATATACTCGTGAGAGTTGATAATCACGATGGTCTCCTGTTTATGTTGTAATGTTTGGTTCGGTGTCTGCGTGTTGGGATTAAGCAACAAAATGAAAGGATGAAAGATGTATCTGCAATGAGCGTCTCTGTGGCTATGCATTGTAATGCCGACAGGTGTGGAGTACCATATTGAGCTGTTTAAAGGACAGCTGAATAAGGTACAAAAGATTAGCTTGTCGATTCATATCCTCAGTCTGATATCATTTCGTCATGTCGCAAACAGCCATATTACCATACTGATATTGCATATTCCATTATGGCATACCAACACGTCAATATATCACCCAGAGTAATCCTCCTAGAAGGGCTCTTCATACTGTCCTTACCATAACCTGTAGCAGTACTATCAGTCAGTGACTCTTATTAGCAGCTTTTTTGCATATTTCATTGGCAAGATCATGCTAAGAAGTGTTGTGTGGCATGGAAGAATTCATCATTTTTCTGTAGTGGCCTTGCTTACGAACTACTTACACAGGATATTAAGGGGTTAATTAAACATACCAATCATCAAATGAATACGTTGTGCATGAAAGCATAAAATTACTTATATGTCATTCCGTGATCATATTCATGACGATTAAGTTATTATTTGTTATCCTGTCGTACCCGATATGGCAATATGAATGGCGCAAAGTTTAATCTGTGCTTAGAAGTGTTCATTGCCAGCGAAAATAATCGGGACACTCTGTCGTATGTACAATGGCGGATTACCAGAAGCTGCATACAGTTATCAAATTTAAGGCTAACCAGATCACTGTGTTGAGAGTTCTTCCCCGTTTTGACAAGTTACGGGTGATGAAGATTTTGCCCTTCAGTCTAGGGCTCGAGATTGCGAAAAGCACTGGGCGTTAAGGGATAGGTTGCGCGTTACTCCTCTCAGCACATTTTAACATATGTTTCCTGAGAGAGTTTGACAAACGATCAGTCCCTTTAAACTCGGAAGGCCGATGCTGTGGGGGTGTAGCTAATGTGATGATGTTACACCAATATTCAAAAGGCAAATCGTCAGCAGCAAGCAAATTACCGGCCAGTCCGCTTTTTAGCAAAACAATGGAAATACTTGTTAGAGACACACTCAGAGAACACTTAGTTAAACATAACTTGTAATATATCTCAGCGTGTTTTTTTATGTGACAACTCATAGCTTACCAACCTTTTGTAATGATGTAAGTATGTTTGTTTAGACTTCCATAAGGCGTTTGGTAAAGTTTGTCACAAACGGTTACATATAAAATTTATGGCCCATGGAATCAGCGGTTGTGAATCTTTTCTTCATCTGGAATGATTCAGACAGTGCTGTTGACATAATGTGAAGAACATTTGCAGATCACCAACATTTGGTGAGGATCAAACACCGGCATGTAAATTACAACACAGCTGCATAATGCGTTGTACTTGGAAAATGATTGACAAATGCTTTTTAACCCCGAAAATGCAAAGAACTGCATATGGGTCGGGCAAATGACAAGTTTGAATACCAAATGGGCGTTTTGACTCTAGATGATGTGTCAGCAGAGGGATTTATATCTAGGGATTATCATTGATATATAGAAAAAGTTCAACTGCATGCTGCTAAGCTCGTAGCAGATATGTCTGGGTTCAGTTAAGCCCTACAAGACGTCTGAGTAGACGTCTTACTCTGTTTGAAAACGACGCAATGTTATATATTCTGAGATTGATTCAGAAAACTACCAAACACCAAACATACCCAAGTGATGAAGGTTTAGAATGCAATGATGTTCGCAGACAATTTTATCCCTTTGTGGTGGGGGATTTCATCCATGGTATTTAGTTATAGTTCGATAAATATGGAAGCTGTAGAAAGTCCGAAACACAGCAACAAGTTTGTTTTCAAGTTCAAGACAACTTATATCGCTCACGCTCAGAAATGATATATAGATGGCATTTCTTAAAGAATAGCATCGATCGGGGTAAGCTTTTTGGTGCGCCATGTCCTATTGTTGTACAGGCTCTTGATATATGTTTTTTTCTAGATGCGTAACACAGCACTTTACTCAAATGCATGTTTTAATGTGCGCTCAAAATATCGGAGCAGAACGGTATATATTTCTATTACCGTTCGACCGGAGCCATGTTTGGTTACAAACGAACACTGCGCTTGCTATGGCTAACAACTCTTAAAACACGGTGTCCCCCCGGGGACCTTTTACAGGTAGACAAAATGGGGTTGGATACTATGACTGCTGATTTGGGTTTTTGTGGTTTTTTTCAGCTTCACAGTTCTGAGACATTGGGCACTAAACCATTGGCTAGGACAAGATTAAGGAGCTGTGACTCCATGGAGTTGTTAACCATTCAAGATAGTTTTAGCCAATTAACTTAACTCTTTTAAAAACCGATTTGATTTGTAGTTTTAGGCCACATGTGTTAAGCAATGTTTTGACTGTACATAGTTAGAAATCATTTGTTGGTCTCCACTGGCACCTATAGCAATTAATTAGTGGGTTGCAGTCATTGTAAGTCATTGTAAATAAGCCGCTGCATGTTATTATTTATGTTTCCAACAAACGTCACAACCGGTGGCAGGTCCAGCTTTTATGAGTGTCATTACAAATTCATATAAACTTCATCCAATATATATCTAGAACGTGGCTATAAGATTACATACATCTTATCTAAAGGTTTCCCCAATTCTATTTATTGCGGCTTGCGACTGAAATATCTAAGGCATCTTAATCTAAATATTACCTTCATAAATAATCACCAAGACAATTTAGTTGACGGTTAAGGTCTGATTATGACGCATCAGGGAACGCAATATCCTCGTTAAGGTCTGTAATGTACTGTATCGAAAGCAATAACTGTGAGATATGTGGCTTTGAGAGTTTCAAACATCATTTGTGTCTTAGTCACACAATCTTAATTTGCGAGCTGTATGCTGTATAACAATGGTTAACGTTTCTAAATCAGAGTTCCCTATTTATTGGTCTTGGTTAGAAGAGTGCGTTAGGGGATGGCTCATACCAATGCAAAGCAATATATTACCTATGAATTTTCCCGATAAAAATCAATCCCTGTGCATATACTAAATGTATTATAGCATTTACTTTTTATCCAATTATCAAACAAATGTCACAGCTAACAACATGTTCGAATCAAGCGACGAACAAGACTTCTAAGATATTGAGTAAGAAAGTCGAAGCTAGCATGAAGTTGCAACACGTCACAGTCGTAGCAATACTCGGATGGTTACAGGTTCAGCTGCAATTTAGATTTGCTACATTAGTTTGACAATTTGAATGCAACGATGTTATTCCTGATCAAGTACACTTAAATAGACAAACTCCTGCCATGTTTGACAGAAAAACCCCATCACAATCGGCGATTTCTTCCATACACTCTAGACTACAGCGTCATGCTTCCAGTGACTTACTTGCTGATGTATCTTGCCTCTGTATGATCAAAATGACTTCATTATAGTGCCATGTTCATAGAAATGACAGCACAATATCAAGTTGCCGACTTTGGCCTTGAATTCTAAATATACAACGGATCATCTGAAGAATGTCGCAGCGACTGTATTAGTAATGATCCTCAATATATAGCAGGCAATTAATCCACGATTTGTTCAATGAAGAGGCTATGCATCTTGAATAGTCATGCCATTGAGACCATACTCTTTACTGCATTGTTGCAAATATTCAAAAAATCGAAACGTTTCTGCTCGAATCCAGCTTTTTGTGTTTAGGCGCGACAGTAATTGACCGTGCATAATGTTTCGTGACACTTATTCACATCAATGATGGAAATATATTTTATATGCTTCTCATTGGAGATATGCTACTTAATGAGTTACGATATAATAACACATACGTCAAGCTACAGCAAAACATGTTATAAAGAGTTTTTTCATGTCTGGATGGTCGCGAAAGCTAGTATTTTTCATTAAGGTACATGAAAGGCTTTCTTTTTGCTTAATCAGTATACCAATGGGTATTGTTTTCAAAGATTTGGTATATTGGTAGGTCCCCTTTTCTCAAATTTGGTTATCTAGATATGGTTAGGAATACCCCCACCCCTACCCACTCCACACAGCCCCCCCCCCCCCACACACACACAGAGATCAGGCAGCAGATCATAATTACGAATATTAATAGCGATTTTACCCATGCGCATATGGTAATCAGGGCTTGCAGAGAATGGGTATTGTAATTGGAAGTATGTACTGGTTCTAAGGGTGAGTCGATCAAAAGGAATGCACCCATGGACAGCTGAGTTAGTAGAGGAATCTCCCGCAACTATTCCACCAATTATTTGTGTGTGAGGTTTATACCAATGCAGCAAGTGAATACAATGAGAGAACTGTTAACAAAATACACATAATGTTAACTTTTACGCCACATGCACTCTGAGGTTCATATATAAGAGTACATTATTAACAGCAAGTCACTACCATGAGTTTAATTACATGTAGTAACGCCACATTGAATTGAATAGAATCACCCCCGGTTTGCCTTAACTCCATGGCAACTAAATGAAATGTATCAACAGTATCCGGTTAGAAGCCAAGTGCGAACTGTTCAAGGTAGCTTTGCGGTATGCACTTGGCTTTAATTATCGGTGTTGCACTTTGCTACATGTTCTTCCATCGATATTCTACCACGACCCAAACCGACCTCTTTACCTCTCGAGGTCGCCAGTGTATCATAACATCGTTCTCATTCTTATCGTTGTTAAAGGCTAGCTCCAGTATTTGAGTCACATTTTCAAATAATTCATAAGCGCCCCTGTCCTTCAAAGAAACATACAATATGACATTCTGGCATATTGTTCTTAAATGTTATCGTTAAAAGTCCTTGAGCCGCTATATAGAGTTATATACACACTAGTGTATCGTTGTGATATATATGCTGTAAGTCAATGATTGTACGAAAACACGTTTTGCTGTCATTTGGATGATGACAGAGTTCTTATCATTGTATAATCCGTTACAGTAAAAATAGAAATGACCAATACATTGTTCATCAGTCCATGTGTATTGTCGGCCGCTTATGTCATTTTCCAGTTCGCCTTACTTTCAAGCTTGATCAACTCATAACTTGTACGTATTGGGTTTCAGTTCGCTCTACAAAAGCCGCTTTTTTGGATGTGGTGAAATACTTGCTTCATTCGACAGTCACTCAACACCTGTACATAAACTCTAAAGAACACGTATTATCTTATAAGCTATCTCATATAAAAGCAGGAATATTGTGCATCTATTGAGCAATGATATGGTATTGGCGGTGCACGTTGCATTTAAACTCCCCGGCCGTTTGAAAGTGCAAACTGAACAAGCCGATTATATGCATAACTTCGTGCCAGTTCATATTACCTCATTTAATAGTATATCAAATTTAAGCTCAATGGTACACGCTGAGGAAAAAAACGAAAGTTCCAACCTTGCTGAACCTAGAGCGAGAAAGAGACGACAGGGGGTGATAGGAGACTGGAGGATTGATTATGAGGTGATATAATCTGAAGCAGTGCGTGTTGTTCATCGTTATGATATAATCAGAGACATTAGCTATGTGTGGTCGCATTCGGTATAGACCATTTGTCATTCTACTACCTATGCGATTACTGTAAATAAATAAATATCCAAAGCGTAGTTTTAGAGGTGAGCCTCCAAGTACGTGATCAGGGAATACTTATGTCTGTTGCAACAAAATTAACTGCCCTGTCTGTTGTTTAAATTGGTGCATTAATTTATGTGCATTCAATGTCTTTTTGCTCATAGCATATGAATGGTATGCAATAGTTTGCTGGTCTTTGGTTGTGGTCTGGACCAGTCAGTCAACCAATAAACTGAACACGAGCATCCGCTGGTGTTAACCACAACCTGTATTTTAAATACCATGTTGTACCGTTTCGTGGTATCTTTGACATAAAGGTGCTTATCATAAGCTAAGAGTGGATGTCTTTCGTACAAGTCATTCCTCACCCCACAGATGATCCGTTGACTGCTTGAAAACGATCAATGTTCCGTTGACTGCTTGAATGTGATCAATGATCCGTTGACTGCTTAAAGGTAATCAATGATCCGTTGACTGGTTGAATATGATTATTGATCCGGTGACTACTTGAATATGATCAATGATCCGGCGACTCATTGAATATGATCAATGATCCGGTTACTGCTTGAACATGATCAATGATCCGTTGATTGTTTGAATATGATCAATGATCTAGTGACTGCTTGAATATTGTCAATGATCCGGAGACTACTTTAATATGATCAATGATCCGGTTACTGCTTGAACATGATCAATGATCTGATGTCTGCTTGAATATTATCAATGATCCGGTGACTGCTTGAATATGACCAATGCTCCGGTGACTTGAGTGCTGTGAGAAGTGAGCATCCAATCGTTGAAAATGATGTAATATCTATTATATTTACAAAATGCAACTCTTCGGAACAGTTGTTTTTGTTGGTGCTTTAATTCGTTTCAATTAAACATATGGTCATGAATGAATGGTATGCTACAGCTGGTTTGGACTTTGGTTGCATTGATCCGTAGGTCAATAAATTGACTTAACACAAGCCTCCAGTTGTGGTAACCAACACGTACTTCTATATCACAAAATACCATAGGGTAACGTTCATTTGCCAGTAGCAATAAATGACAAAACAAAAGTACATTGCATCGAAAGACAATCGGTGAGTCCGCCTCAAGCTTTGGCCTTTGGCTTAGTGGCACTTTATCCCAATAAATACCAGCAAGAATGAAGAGGATAGTTTTATGAGTTGTTTGTTCATTACGAGTTTTATGCAGTGCAAACTATATATACATGATATGAGCATCAGCGATGATGAAATTCTAACTTCCTATTATTCCCGTTGATTTATGTAATTGCGTTTTTGTCGAGCAACAAAGGAGAACCAATCAAGGGTGATTTAAGTGAGAGTAGATTAGGACTTCATAGAGCATGGATATATATTTTGAATGCAAATAATGCATACACACATACGCAAGCAACAATGATAAAGTCGTTTAAAAATGCCATACATCTTTTTATGTCTCAAACATAAGTTTCGTTCTACTTTTCCCATCGGTGCCCTCCGTTTATCGAGATTTCTTAAAATGATATTCTACTTTTATCACCATTTATAGCAATCATAAATTTTATAATGTTTAGTGCAGTCTGTATCCTCAGAACCCATCCCTCGAATGTCGACAGTTTTTGTAGTAGTCAATTTCAAGGCTAAGTGGATTCGACATTGAGTTTGTCTGTGAATCTCGGCCCATTTATCCTAAATCGTTTAGAACGTTAAATGCAATTCTACTGCTCCAACGTTTTCTTATTGCCTTTCGTTACGGTCATTTTGCTAAGCTGTTATTGAGGACCTCCCATTACCTTGCCGTCAGCAAGGTCAGTATGGTAACACGGATGTCTTCTGTATTGATAGTAAATATTGACTATCAATTTATATAAAAATAGATAAGCTAAAATGGCTGTGAATTTAAGAAACTTTTCAATGTAGTAACGAATAGTGAAATGGAATGGAAATAAGCTATTTTGCAAAGGGTCAAAAAATGCATTGTTGACGACCCTCGAGTGGTTAAGGTTTTATGATTGGATTAAGCATGACTTTATTACATCGATGTAGTGCAAAGGAGATGCCTTGTATTGGTAAGAGAGAGGATGGTCCATAACAAAGACGTTATCATAGTCGATTATTCGACGCAATGTGTTGCCAAAAACATGAAGAATGGATATTTGGGTATTCAGGAATCCAATGAGTTACATTCAAAGCTAAAGTTCATGCATACTCTACAGGCCAATCGCATAAATCATCGGGCACTAACAATTGAACGAGTAATATTAGACCGCATTATTCTTATAGACATAAAAACCCTGACGATAAACCGATCAAATTAATCAATATAACTTGACAGCTTGTGTATACCACATAATGCAACCGCGTGGCTATACATATAGATATTGTCAAATTTATGTCAAGGTAATGTAACTCGAAGTTCAAATTTGAAGCGTTTGTCACTTACTTATGTTGATGTATTAAAACATTCAACAACCATACCACAAATATGTGATTACTGTTCCCCAAGTAAATTTCGCTTTTGCAATTTAGTACACCTCAAAGATGATCATTTAAAATACTCACGAACAACTTGCTTGCATCTTGTATTGATCGAGGACAAAAAGGAATGTCATTAATTTATGATGCCAGATAGCATTGACCAACGCAATTTTCGAAACAAGCGGTTTTGCGGTTTGGTTGCAAGAATCGACGAAGTGGCCTGTTGTCAAACGGACCGGTTGCTGATGGTGGTAAAATCGTGATGCCTCGTAATTTTGGGTGTACTTTCTGAGCCATGTTCTTCGTTAATTGGAGGTCACTGCTGACATTGGTTTCCCACAAACTGATCGAATACCTTAACAGACCATTACTCAACTGAATGGAATGATACATCATCTGACTCCATTATCTAAGAGTGCCTTTGTTTGCCCACGAAGTCGTGGAAACATAAGCACCTAATTCATCACACGAAATGTTACTAGGTACAGCGGGTATATTTAACTATGTAGCTTTTCAACGGTGGATATCTGGATAATACAATATTGAGCATATGCAATGTTTCCAAATACATGTTACAATTACAGTATCTGACTTGCTTCAGTGATAAATATTTGCAACCTCCAAGGATCCAATCCACGCCAAATCGCATGCTGCATTACTCCTATGAACAAATCAGTGTTCAAAAAGGTGTTTCCGTTTTGTCCACCATAGCCAGGTAGAAGTAAAATAGACTAAAGTCCCTCCGAAAGGGATTCGGATACGATGTTGACATGAATACTCTAACAAGCCTTGGGTCCTGTGATTGTATGATTGCAATAACAATAAACAAAAACGTGTTTGTTAGGGGCGCCTTGGTGGCTATTGTTTTCTGTACAACCGTTTTTATTGTTTGCAAACACCTCAGAGGATGAGCGTGTGTGAGGGAGTCGCTTATTTTGTATATTTCTACAGACATTTGTAACATGGCATCATATCATTCGCATAAAGTAGTATGTATCGAGAGTCGGGTGGCTGTGAAAGCCACTGTTGGCAGGCAGCTATGATCTGCAGCAGCACCAGCTAATAGCCGTTATGACAAAAGACGAGACGCGTGCGAAGTTATCTTGAACGGAATCCTGAGTGGATCATTTCTATAGGAAAATAGAACGTTGACATGTGCCGTTCTAGAAGTAGTTCGACGAGTACCTGAATATATTTAATCGGGCTTGTACAACAAGTTCTCCAACCTCTGCGTCAGGTGGATATTTGCACCATTTAATGAATGAGGCACAGACTCCTTCATCACCTGCATCATATGTGGAGAAGAACAGAGCAACTACCTTGGTATTCCTCTAGTTCCATCAACTCGGTTTTCTGATCCTCTTGCTGTTAACACAGAAAGAAAAATTTTAATGAAAATGCACAGCTCATACCATTCAACCAATCGCCTCTTTAATCATGCTATTTGGTACCAAAACCAAGCACGCTTAGTCCCATCACATTCAACACGAGACATTCTACTGCAACATGTCTGTGAATTAACCATGTACACAGACAAGCTCATCGGGAGGTATCTTCGTGGAGAAAACCTGCAAGGTGCCACGGAATGTCTTGCTGATGATGGAGCTGTTCATGAACTTGGTGCCCCCCAGACAGACATGGAGTGAGTTGAGAAGCCACGAGAGGAACTCAACACAGTCCCCTACAGCACACACACACAAACACACAAACACAAACGAGATTGTCACTATGCCAAGCATGGGCAATTCCAAAGAACATTTTAACACCAAGTCAAGTCCTAGGATGATTAGGAGGTCACTTAGTAACAATGGATTGATTTAGATCACTTTATGGTATGACACTGTGGATATTGTAGTTAAAAGTTGGTGATCCATAAGGTCTTTAGGCACCAGCCACTATCATTCATGAAATGTTGAAAAAATATTGATGTGACATCAAATTACAATTTGTCTACAAAAACCACTCAATATCAATAAAAATAATACAACGTGAAGTGATGCGAGAGTGTGAGACAGTGCCTCCCCTTTTGGTTTATCTGGAACCTCTTCTTGCTACATCTGACAACCGACTGCAGCATCTCATGGGGACTGGCGTGAGCGTTGAAGTTACGAGGATTACACAAATTCTTCAACAGTTCCCCAAACCTTCTTGCCAGCATGAACATTTGGTCACCAGGGGGCCGCTTGATGTGCTTATAGTTCTCTTCACGCAGGAAGTAGTTACGTAGTGGAGCTACGTGGGAGAAGGACTGGTGGGGGATCGAAGTCAGACAGGAGGGGTTCAGAGGAGGAAGGGGGAGAACAAATATTCGGTTCAATTCATGTCATGCAATTACCTGGCCTATGACTAGATTATCTATGAATTTTGCAGCACATGTTAGAGTGGTGAATATCAAGGGAATGACATCTGTATTAGTATCACAATGCCTCGGCTGGGGCCGCTTTAAGATTGCTGAATCCTTACCTGGAGTATAACATTGCAGTAGTCGTTAGCCTTGATGTTGTTCAGCCCAACAATACCTGCATTTAACAGGTAACATATACAATGATTATGTCCCATATCTGTTAGCCAACATAATGATTGACCCTGCATCATTCCAAGATAGACTGGTTTACATCAGTATTCATACAACATTAAAGAGCCCGTTAACTACACACCCCACTGTACAAAAGCAAAGCAATCTAATCAATCGACAGTGTGCTTTGACATTATTTAGTCACCATCTACCACACCTACCTGGCAAGTACGTAGTTTTGTCATATGCTCTGGAAAGCCTGCCCGTGGTTTCAATTATCTCTATTTGTTATTGTTTGAATGTGAGATTCAACACATACTGGGACATCAAACAAACATAATATCAAATTATCCCATCTTCATGTAAAATCAATTGCAATTGTAAAAGTATGAGCTGGAAATTTATATGAAGGTATCTAAAGCAGATGAATTCTAACCCATAAAGTGGTAAATGTGGAGCATAGGTTTATACCACTATGTCCTCCAGAGACTGTTCTATGATCTGGTAATTGTCAGGCAGGCAGTAGAATTTCTGAGTCTCCAAGTTGAGGAAAAAATGATGGCCATCTTGTACACTGTGAGTATATGCGTGTGATTTGATCCCTCTGCCTACATAGAAAGAAATCGATTATCCATCAATTTTACACATTTTAAAACAAACTAAAAGCAAACAAATATATTTTTGTAATCAGTTAACTTTCCGATATCGCATCCAAATTAATGCATATCAGTTGGGAAGAAGACTTTACTCACCTTGAAAGTATTTTCCTCACACCAAGCGGGCATGCACATTCAGATGTGAGAGGGATACAGAACACAGCTTCTCGAAGTCAAAATCAAGAAGTGATCTGAAACATAGCAATAATTTACTGATGATTCAGAATTTTATCCTATATAATATATATATCCTATACACAACTTCAGTAATTTAGGCTTTTTTATCATTATGTTACACCAGTAAGGACAATGACAATTTTCATTTATAATCTTAGTAGTGATTGCTAGACTTGTAGCAGTGCCAGTCTCACCAACAATATTGAACTAAAAACAAAACATTAAACAAAGTGTCATGAATGTATCATTATTAGAGATTACTTATGAGTGATGAACATATTTGAAATAGTATACACGCTAGTGCTAAGTGCTAGTCAATGTGCGAGTGCATTAATGTGTAAGTGCATGTTCGTCCACTGTTAATGGGTTTAAAATGACCATTTAGGCTTTCAATTGACAAAGATAAACGAGCAATCATCAGAGAACAGCACCAGACCTGTTTATAGTGTCAAGTTATGGGCAATTTCTGCTTCTGCTCCACACGAATGCTTCTTTTAGGAGCTGTAATGCATATGACAAATACATGAATGGTTAATTCAAAAGCAAAATACATATTTAGTCCAGCAGTTAACATTCCTTCCCAGTTCTCAACGGGATCTGAGTGTTGTGAATTCATCAACTGAGCAGCATACGGATCAGAGTGCTTACAGATGTTTGAAACATTGTCAACATATTCCTAATTGGTTAATTGTAAGCATCAATAGGAAAATCTACCAGTAGAGACAAATGATGACAGTAACAGGTAAGGCTGCACTAGGATTGTCATGCTTATATTAAGCAACGCATAAAAAGCTATATCTAAAGGACTATGTTGAAATTGAATAAACCAAATAAGCATCTCTACTCCAGGACTATGGCTAGTCCCCACTTCAGCAACTACAGGCAGCAAAGTAACATTACAAAAACGAAGGAGCATCGAAACGTTTCTATTCGATTCTAGCTGTTTGTGTTTAGGTGCGAAAGTAATTGGCCGTGCATAATGTTTCGTGACACTTGTTCGCATCAGTGATGGAAATATATTTGATATTCTTCTCATTAGAGACATGCAACTTTATGAGTTACGGTTTAAGAACACATACGTCATTGTATGAATGTCTTAACATGTGCACCTTATAAAATATATCCCGTGGCTCCAATGGAATTGCTCGATAGGCTTTTGCTACTGCAAAACAGGTTTTTTTCTCATGTCTTGATGGTCGCGAAAGGTAGCACATTCTCGTTTAGGTATATGAATGACTTTCTTAGGTGCTTAATCAGTTTATCAAAGATTAGGTATATTGATAGGTCACTTTTGAACGATCTAAATATGATTAGGAAAACCCCTACCACTACCCCAATCACACAAGGTTGCACGCACGCACGCACGCACGCACGCACGCACGCACACACACACACACACACACACACACACACAGACACACACACACACACACACACACACACACACACACACAGATCATCATGCAGCAGATCATAACTACGGAATTTTAAAGGTGAATTTAAGGCTATCAAAAACCCATGCGCATATGGTAATCAGGGCTTACAGAGAACGGGATTCGTAATTGGAAGCATGTACTTGTTCACCGTTATAACAAAAAATCAGAGACGTGCATTTTAAGCTATCTTTTTGAGCCTCCGGCTTTCGCAAGTCCGAGATCATATCAAAGCGGACCTGTGCCAACAGTCGTGAAGGTCAAAGAGTGTCATTGTATTTTTGCATGTCAATGTATGGTGTAATTTTTCTATGTCATTTCATTGATGTAATGAATTTTGATTAATAATATTCTGGGGGATGGCGTTCAATCAGTGAACAACTGACAATGTCATGCCATCCTCCAGAGATCAGTACTCGTTTTCGTTACCTATCAACATTTTCCATATACATTCCCAGTTGTTTTGTGCCGAAATAAATTTCATCCAAGTTTTGTTTTTCATTAGCTATTTGTGATTGCATTCGTTACAAACAATCCTACTAACTCTGTGATGACTGCTTGATAATGATCAAATATCCAAAGCGTAGTTTTAGAGGTGAGCCTCCAAGTACCTGATCAAGGAATACTAATATGTGTTGCGACAAAATTAACTGCCCGGTCTGTTGTTTTAATTGCTTATAGCATATAAATGGTATGCAATAATTTGCTGGTCGTTTGGTGATGGCATTGATCAGTAAGTCAACAAATAAACCGAACATGAGCCTCCGCTGGCGTTGACCACAACCTGTATTTTCGACTCGTGGTATCTTTGACGTAATGGTGCTTGTCATAAGCTAGGAGTGGTTGTCTTTCGTACAAATTATTCGTCACCCCACAGAAGATCCGTGGACTGCTTGAATATGATCAATGATCCAGTGACTACTTGAATATGATCAATGATCCGGTGACTGCTTGAATATGATATATGATCCAGTGACTGCTTGAAAAAGATCAATGATCCGTTGACTAAATGAATATGATCAATGATTTAGTGACTGCTTGGGTATGATTAATGATCCGGTGACTGCTTGAATATGATCAATGATCCGGTGATTGCTTGAATATGATCAATGATCCGGTGACTGCTTGAATATGACCAATGCTCCGGTGACTTGAGTGCTGTGAGAAGTGAGCATCCAATCGTTGAAAATGATGTAATATCTATTATATTTACAAAATGCAACTCTTCGGAACAGTTGTTTTTGTTGGTGCTTTAATTCGTTTCAATTAAACATATGGTCATGAATGAATGGTATGCTACAGCTGGTTTGGACTTTGGTTGCATTGATCCGTAGGTCAATAAATTGACTTAACACAAGCCTCCAGTTGTGGTAACCAACACGTACTTCTATATCACAAAATACCATAGGGTAACGTTCATTTGCCAGTAGCAATAAATGACAAAACAAAAGTACATTGCATCGAAAGACAATCGGTGAGTCCGCCTCAAGCTTTGGCCTTTGGCTTAGTGGCACTTTATCCCAATAAATACCAGCAAGAATGAAGAGGATAGTTTTATGAGTTGTTTGTTCATTACGAGTTTTATGCAGTGCAAACTATATATACATGATATGAGCATCAGCGATGATGAAATTCTAACTTCCTATTATTCCCGTTGATTTATGTAATTGCGTTTTTGTCGAGCAACAAAGGAGAACCAATCAAGGGTGATTTAAGTGAGAGTAGATTAGGACTTCATAGAGCATGGATATATATTTTGAATGCAAATAATGCATACACACATACGCAAGCAACAATGATAAAGTCGTTTAAAAATGCCATACATCTTTTTATGTCTCAAACATAAGTTTCGTTCTACTTTTCCCATCGGTGCCCTCCGTTTATCGAGATTTCTTAAAATGATATTCTACTTTTATCACCATTTATAGCAATCATAAATTTTATAATGTTTAGTGCAGTCTGTATCCTCAGAACCCATCCCTCGAATGTCGACAGTTTTTGTAGTAGTCAATTTCAAGGCTAAGTGGATTCGACATTGAGTTTGTCTGTGAATCTCGGCCCATTTATCCTAAATCGTTTAGAACGTTAAATGCAATTCTACTGCTCCAACGTTTTCTTATTGCCTTTCGTTACGGTCATTTTGCTAAGCTGTTATTGAGGACCTCCCATTACCTTGCCGTCAGCAAGGTCAGTATGGTAACACGGATGTCTTCTGTATTGATAGTAAATATTGACTATCAATTTATAAAAATAGATAAGCTAAAATGGCTGTGAATTTAAGAAACTTTTCAATGTAGTAACGAATAGTGAAATGGAATGGAAATAAGCTATTTTGCAAAGGGTCAAAAAATGCATTGTTGACGACCCTCGAGTGGTTAAGGTTTTATGATTGGATTAAGCATGACTTTATTACATCGATGTAGTGCAAAGGAGATGCCTTGTATTGGTAAGAGAGAGGATGGTCCATAACAAAGACGTTATCATAGTCGATTATTCGACGCAATGTGTTGCCAAAAACATGAAGAATGGATATTTGGGTATTCAGGAATCCAATGAGTTACATTCAAAGCTAAAGTTCATGCATACTCTACAGGCCAATCGCATAAATCATCGGGCACTAACAATTGAACGAGTAATATTAGACCGCATTATTCTTATAGACATAAAAACCCTGACGATAAACCGATCAAATTAATCAATATAACTTGACAGCTTGTGTATACCACATAATGCAACCGCGTGGCTATACATATAGATATTGTCAAATTTATGTCAAGGTAATGTAACTCGAAGTTCAAATTTGAAGCGTTTGTCACTTACTTATGTTGATGTATTAAAACATTCAACAACCATACCACAAATATGTGATTACTGTTCCCCAAGTAAATTTCGCTTTTGCAATTTAGTACACCTCAAAGATGATCATTTAAAATACTCACGAACAACTTGCTTGCATCTTGTATTGATCGAGGACAAAAAGGAATGTCATTAATTTATGATGCCAGATAGCATTGACCAACGCAATTTTCGAAACAAGCGGTTTTGCGGTTTGGTTGCAAGAATCGACGAAGTGGCCTGTTGTCAAACGGACCGGTTGCTGATGGTGGTAAAATCGTGATGCCTCGTAATTTTGGGTGTACTTTCTGAGCCATGTTCTTCGTTAATTGGAGGTCACTGCTGACATTGGTTTCCCACAAACTGATCGAATACCTTAACAGACCATTACTCAACTGAATGGAATGATACATCATCTGACTCCATTATCTAAGAGTGCCTTTGTTTGCCCACGAAGTCGTGGAAACATAAGCACCTAATTCATCACACGAAATGTTACTAGGTACAGCGGTATATTTAACTATGTAGCTTTTCAACGGTGGATATCTGGATAATACAATATTGAGCATATGCAATGTTTCCAAATACATGTTACAATTACAGTATCTGACTTGCTTCAGTGATAAATATTTGCAACCTCCAAGGATCCAATCCACGCCAAATCGCATGCTGCATTACTCCTATGAACAAATCAGTGTTCAAAAAGGTGTTTCCGTTTTGTCCACCATAGCCAGGTAGAAGTAAAATAGACTAAAGTCCCTCCGAAAGGGATTCGGATACGATGTTGACATGAATACTCTAACAAGCCTTGGGTCCTGTGATTGTATGATTGCAATAACAATAAACAAAAACGTGTTTGTTAGGGGCGCCTTGGTGGCTATTGTTTTTCTGTACAACCGTTTTTATTGTTTGCAAACACCTCAGAGGATGAGCGTGTGTGAGGGAGTCGCTTATTTTGTATATTTCTACAGACATTTGTAACATGGCATCATATCATTCGCATAAAGTAGTATGTATCGAGAGTCGGGTGGCTGTGAAAGCCACTGTTGGCAGGCAGCTATGATCTGCAGCAGCACCAGCTAATAGCCGTTATGACAAAAGACGAGACGCGTGCGAAGTTATCTTGAACGGAATCCTGAGTGGATCATTTCTATAGGAAAATAGAACGTTGACATGTGCCGTTCTAGAAGTAGTTCGACGAGTACCTGAATATATTTAATCGGGCTTGTACAACAAGTTCTCCAACCTCTGCGTCAGGTGGATATTTGCACCATTTAATGAATGAGGCACAGACTCCTTCATCACCTGCATCATATGTGGAGAAGAACAGAGCAACTACCTTGGTATTCCTCTAGTTCCATCAACTCGGTTTTCTGATCCTCTTGCTGTTAACACAGAAAGAAAAATTTTAATGAAAATGCACAGCTCATACCATTCAACCAATCGCCTCTTTAATCATGCTATTTGGTACCAAAACCAAGCACGCTTAGTCCCATCACATTCAACACGAGACATTCTACTGCAACATGTCTGTGAATTAACCATGTACACAGACAAGCTCATCGGGAGGTATCTTCGTGGAGAAAACCTGCAAGGTGCCACGGAATGTCTTGCTGATGATGGAGCTGTTCATGAACTTGGTGCCCCCCAGACAGACATGGAGTGAGTTGAGAAGCCACGAGAGGAACTCAACACAGTCCCCTACAGCACACACACACAAACACACAAACACAAACGAGATTGTCACTATGCCAAGCATGGGCAATTCCAAAGAACATTTTAACACCAAGTCAAGTCCTAGGATGATTAGGAGGTCACTTAGTAACAATGGATTGATTTAGATCACTTTATGGTATGACACTGTGGATATTGTAGTTAAAAGTTGGTGATCCATAAGGTCTTTAGGCACCAGCCACTATCATTCATGAAATGTTGAAAAAATATTGATGTGACATCAAATTACAATTTGTCTACAAAAACCACTCAATATCAATAAAAATAATACAACGTGAAGTGATGCGAGAGTGTGAGACAGTGCCTCCCCTTTTGGTTTATCTGGAACCTCTTCTTGCTACATCTGACAACCGACTGCAGCATCTCATGGGGACTGGCGTGAGCGTTGAAGTTACGAGGATTACACAAATTCTTCAACAGTTCCCCAAACCTTCTTGCCAGCATGAACATTTGGTCACCAGGGGGCCGCTTGATGTGCTTATAGTTCTCTTCACGCAGGAAGTAGTTACGTAGTGGAGCTACGTGGGAGAAGGACTGGTGGGGGATCGAAGTCAGACAGGAGGGGTTCAGAGGAGGAAGGGGGAGAACAAATATTCGGTTCAATTCATGTCATGCAATTACCTGGCCTATGACTAGATTATCTATGAATTTTGCAGCACATGTTAGAGTGGTGAATATCAAGGGAATGACATCTGTATTAGTATCACAATGCCTCGGCTGGGGCCGCTTTAAGATTGCTGAATCCTTACCTGGAGTATAACATTGCAGTAGTCGTTAGCCTTGATGTTGTTCAGCCCAACAATACCTGCATTTAACAGGTAACATATACAATGATTATGTCCCATATCTGTTAGCCAACATAATGATTGACCCTGCATCATTCCAAGATAGACTGGTTTACATCAGTATTCATACAACATTAAAGAGCCCGTTAACTACACACCCCACTGTACAAAAGCAAAGCAATCTAATCAATCGACAGTGTGCTTTGACATTATTTAGTCACCATCTACCACACCTACCTGGCAAGTACGTAGTTTTGTCATATGCTCTGGAAAGCCTGCCCGTGGTTTCAATTATCTCTATTTGTTATTGTTTGAATGTGAGATTCAACACATACTGGGACATCAAACAAACATAATATCAAATTATCCCATCTTCATGTAAAATCAATTGCAATTGTAAAAGTATGAGCTGGAAATTTATATGAAGGTATCTAAAGCAGATGAATTCTAACCCATAAAGTGGTAAATGTGGAGCATAGGTTTATACCACTATGTCCTCCAGAGACTGTTCTATGATCTGGTAATTGTCAGGCAGGCAGTAGAATTTCTGAGTCTCCAAGTTGAGGAAAAAATGATGGCCATCTTGTACACTGTGAGTATATGCGTGTGATTTGATCCCTCTGCCTACATAGAAAGAAATCGATTATCCATCAATTTTACACATTTTAAAACAAACTAAAAGCAAACAAATATATTTTTGTAATCAGTTAACTTTCCGATATCGCATCCAAATTAATGCATATCAGTTGGGAAGAAGACTTTACTCACCTTGAAAGTATTTTCCTCACACCAAGCGGGCATGCACATTCAGATGTGAGAGGGATACAGAACACAGCTTCTCGAAGTCAAAATCAAGAAGTGATCTGAAACATAGCAATAATTTACTGATGATTCAGAATTTTATCCTATATAATATATATATCCTATACACAACTTCAGTAATTTAGGCTTTTTTATCATTATGTTACACCAGTAAGGACAATGACAATTTTCATTTATAATCTTAGTAGTGATTGCTAGACTTGTAGCAGTGCCAGTCTCACCAACAATATTGAACTAAAAACAAAACATTAAACAAAGTGTCATGAATGTATCATTATTAGAGATTACTTATGAGTGATGAACATATTTGAAATAGTATACACGCTAGTGCTAAGTGCTAGTCAATGTGCGAGTGCATTAATGTGTAAGTGCATGTTCGTCCACTGTTAATGGGTTTAAAATGACCATTTAGGCTTTCAATTGACAAAGATAAACGAGCAATCATCAGAGAACAGCACCCAGACCTGTTTATAGTGTCAAGTTATGGGCAATTTCTGCTTCTGCTCCACACGAATGCTTCTTTTAGGAGCTGTAATGCATATGACAAATACATGAATGGTTAATTCAAAAGCAAAATACATATTTAGTCCAGCAGTTAACATTCCTTCCCAGTTCTCAACGGGATCTGAGTGTTGTGAATTCATCAACTGAGCAGCATACGGATCAGAGTGCTTACAGATGTTTGAAACATTGTCAACATATTCCTAATTGGTTAATTGTAAGCATCAATAGGAAAATCTACCAGTAGAGACAAATGATGACAGTAACAGGTAAGGCTGCACTAGGATTGTCATGCTTATATTAAGCAACGCATAAAAAGCTATATCTAAAGGACTATGTTGAAATTGAATAAACCAAATAAGCATCTCTACTCCAGGACTATGGCTAGTCCCCACTTCAGCAACTACAGGCAGCAAAGTAACATTACAAAAACGAAGGAGCATCGAAACGTTTCTATTCGATTCTAGCTGTTTGTGTTTAGGTGCGAAAGTAATTGGCCGTGCATAATGTTTCGTGACACTTGTTCGCATCAGTGATGGAAATATATTTGATATTCTTCTCATTAGAGACATGCAACTTTATGAGTTACGGTTTAAGAACACATACGTCATTGTATGAATGTCTTAACATGTGCACCTTATAAAATATATCCCGTGGCTCCAATGGAATTGCTCGATAGGCTTTTGCTACTGCAAAACAGGTTTTTTTCTCATGTCTTGATGGTCGCGAAAGGTAGCACATTCTCGTTTAGGTATATGAATGACTTTCTTAGGTGCTTAATCAGTTTATCAAAGATTAGGTATATTGATAGGTCACTTTTGAACGATCTAAATATGATTAGGAAAACCCCTACCACTACCCCAATCACACAAGGTTGCACGCACGCACGCACGCACGCACGCACGCACGCACACACACACACACACACACACACACACACACACACACACACACACACACACACACACACACACACACACACACACAGATCATCATGCAGCAGATCATAACTACGGAATTTTAAAGGTGAATTTAAGGCTATCAAAAACCCATGCGCATATGGTAATCAGGGCTTACAGAGAACGGGATTCGTAATTGGAAGCATGTACTTGTTCACCGTTATAACAAAATCAGAGACGTGCATTTTAAGCTATCTTTTTGAGCCTCCGGCTTTCGCAAGTCCGAGATCATATCAAAGCGGACCTGTGCCAACAGTCGTGAAGGTCAAAGAGTGTCATTGTATTTTTGCATGTCAATGTATGGTGTAATTTTTCTATGTCATTTCATTGATGTAATGAATTTTGATTAATAATATTCTGGGGGATGGCGTTCAATCAGTGAACAACTGACAATGTCATGCCATCCTCCAGAGATCAGTACTCGTTTTCGTTACCTATCAACATTTTCCATATACATTCCCAGTTGTTTTGTGCCGAAATAAATTTCATCCAAGTTTTGTTTCATTAGCTATTTGTGATTGCATTCGTTACAAACAATCCTACTAACTCTGTGATGACTGCTTGATAATGATCAAATATCCAAAGCGTAGTTTTAGAGGTGAGCCTCCAAGTACCTGATCAAGGAATACTAATATGTGTTGCGACAAAATTAACTGCCCGGTCTGTTGTTTTAATTGCTTATAGCATATAAATGGTATGCAATAATTTGCTGGTCGTTTGGTGATGGCATTGATCAGTAAGTCAACAAATAAACCGAACATGAGCCTCCGCTGGCGTTGACCACAACCTGTATTTTCGACTCGTGGTATCTTTGACGTAATGGTGCTTGTCATAAGCTAGGAGTGGTTGTCTTTCGTACAAATTATTCGTCACCCCACAGAAGATCCGTGGACTGCTTGAATATGATCAATGATCCAGTGACTACTTGAATATGATCAATGATCCGGTGACTGCTTGAATATGATATATGATCCAGTGACTGCTTGAAAAAGATCAATGATCCGTTGACTAAATGAATATGATCAATGATTTAGTGACTGCTTGGGTATGATTAATGATCCGGTGACTGCTTGAATATGATCAATGATCCGGTGATTGCTTGAATATGATCAATGATCCGGTGACTGCTTGAATATGAGCGATGATCCGGTGACTTGAGTGATGTGAGAAGTGAGCCACTAATCGTTGATAAAGATGGGATATCGGTTTTACAAAATGCAACTCTCTGAAACAGTTGTTTATGTTGGTGCTTTAATTCGTGTCCATACAACTTATGTTCATGAATGAATCGTATGCTACAGCTGGGTGGGGCTTTGGTTGCATTGATCAGTCGGTCAGTAGATTAACTTAAAACAAGCCTCCAGTTGTGTTAACCTACACGTACTTCTCTATCACAAAATACCATGGGTAATCACGTTTATTTGCCAGTAGCAATAACTGACCAAAAAACACATTGTATCGAAAGACAATCAGCGAGTCCGCCTCAAGCTTTGGGCTTTGGCTTAATAGCACTTTATCCCAATAAATACGAGCTAGAGAGAAAAGGATGGAATGCAATTTCCTGAACAGTTTGTTCATTATGAGTTTTATATAGGGCAAACAATGTATACATGATATGAGCATCAGCGGTGGTGTAATTCAAACTTCCTATTACTCCCATTGATTTTATGTAGTTGTTTTTTTGTCGCGTGACAAAGACGTCCCAATTGAGTGTGCTAACTTGCTTCTCAAACAATCTAAATTTACCAAAATGACACCATAAGATCCAACGAATGTCTACAAACTCAATATTAGATATGCGTTACAACGAGAGGACACAAATAAAGGTATGGATATCATGAAGCAGAACATATCGTGGGGTCATCTTCGTCATTTACATCAATATACCAACGCAATGTATCCACGTGCAGTCCATATGAGTGTACAAAATAGGCATATGAGATCATTACGAAAGATCCAATATCGGTAATGTATAAGCCCAAAAGGCAGAAAATCCAAATGTAACGATACCACGTATTTTGCGTTAGTAATGCATACGCAATATCTCGCGCAACATGGGTACAATGATTGATCCCATAAGCATCCATCGAATTCATGAATATCAACCACAACTGTGGTGGGCCTGCGAGATATCTTTTTCAAGGCGCAGCTGGACTGCCATCATTACTTGACTATTATGCATTCTCAACTCGGGATTTTAGCAATTCTCAATGCGAGAACAGGTTAACATCAAGTACAGGTAGCTTTATAATGGAGAGAAGGATCAGATTAGTACAAATAATACTTAGCAATCTGTGTAATTCAGCTAAATGTTCTATTCAGAGAGTTGTGAGCGTAGCATTATCATGGAACGCCATATAGAATATTTGAAAATCCTTTTTGATGCATTTTCAAGTTGACGCCACAAAAGTTTTTGATTCTGTAAACACATTCCTACACCCACCCTTGTTATTGATCGTTAATCAGTAAGCCGTTGTATAAACAAGATAAACATTTGCACAAATTGTTATATTGTGTATCGGCATAGAGTTTGTAGATGGCGGCCGAAACGTATGTTACGATTGTCAACATTGTCATTTATGATATGGCATATTGTATAACTACCTTAAAATTGATGCAACTACGTTGTATTTAAGATAAGCTCCTTCACAAAAAAATGATATGGCTAATGCCTTTCAGATTAAGATGTTTTCCATAGACTAGCTAGAAAAATGAACCTTGATCAATGGTAAATGTAAAGATGCATTCATTTATGATGTTCATATTGCAATTTCCTAATTAGTGCCGGACGCAAACAAGGTGTTGAGCAAACAACATCCACCATGAAAAGACTGCTTCGTCTTAGTTAACGTATATGCATCGATCATATTTAATTTCCAAATGCACTTCATAAATTTTCTCGAAGCCAAAATTCATGATTAAAACCATGTTTCACAATTGGCGATCAGTCAGATTATAAATAATACATATTTGTTCGGATACGAATTCTCAGTCGGTGAAAATTGAACATATCAGTCCTAATACACTTCAACCCGTAGTCTTGTTAAATGATGCATCGGAAGCTTGGAGAAACTCATGCATTTCATTTTTCTTAGAAGCTGCTTATTATGAAAAATTACGGTTATGACGAGAACGGAAAAGAAAATGCTTTGTGAACTGTTACTTAATAACATAGACGCCATGGTTAAGGTAGGACTTGCAGCTCTAAATTTATTATGAATCCTTTGATAACATGGACATTTCTTTATCAGCAACATGTGGACATCTTGATCTCTTCATCAGTTATAAGTGACAGCTGATCGTGTATATCAATCTTTACTGCTAAAGTGCAGTTGTGACCTCAATGCTAATCATTTGCCACTAGACAATACGTCAAGTAAAACCTTTTATTCCAATTATAAATAAATATATTCTCCAGTCGAATGTCTGTGGTCGTCTTAAAATTGTTCATGGAATTAAAAACCA
>CM067347.1:3884699-3917729 GCA_034190875.2 Urechis unicinctus
ATTATGCCAGTATCTAACGAAAACTGATATCGAACCGTTTACAAACCAAGTTGATTTCAATGTACATTCAGGGTAGCTTTTTGACACCAAACTACACCAAGATGTCCGTTGAATTTTCTAATGAATTGTGAACATGGTATACATTTGGAAACAAGCTATAAGGGCAATCTTAGCCGAAAAATGTCATATGCGCCTGCAAATTAGTTATGACGTGTGTTAATGTTGACTTGTGCCTGATTGGATGTGCTCAGTCACTTGTTAGCATATCTTCGTTTGCAGGCTACAAGCTGATTACGGAGTAATATATGTTTCGAACTCGAAACTCAGAAGCGCATTTGGTATATTTGAAGTTGGACGCTAATACATCCATTTGTTAATAAAAAAATGCAGGATAATAGGAGCTCATATTAGAGTCGGTTTTGGAAAACTGAAATAAATTAAGATTTATGTTTATGCATGTTTTGAGTGCGCACTATAATTTCTAAGGCAATCGAATATAATTAGAACAAAGATTAGTCTGGCAGCCTAGACAATTTAAATGTTTTGCCGTTTTCTTCGGCATACAATACATCATTACCTCGACATTCATTCCCTCTTTAGCCTGATACGTTCATGTGTTCGATTCATGCTATTTATTAATAGTAAATGGATCAATTTATTAATAGTAAATGGATCAATTTGTATTGCTTAATATGCAAATAGGTTATGGCAACATATCGATTGCCATATTTGATACCACATCGCTTTTGGTGTACCACAAAAATTTATAACAGCCATTCCTATGCTTTGCAATGAGTCAATCACAAAGTCTGAATATAAGAAGTAATGTACAAATATCACTACGGAAAAATAGGTGTGGTTGATGCGGAGGCTATTCATTTGGTACTCTTTTTCAATCAGTCGGATCCAAACAGTGTATTTGTCGAAGGCAACACAAGCTATATATTTCCCAAATATTGTGCTTTGTATGCACCTTCATATCTCTATCTGAATATGTTCTGAACTCAATAACAAATAGAAAAATATAATAGAATGATTGATTAGCATAATTTTGTATAGAGATATTATCATAAACAAATACATATTATATAATATACATATTGCGATGTAAAATTAGGTGAGAGATTTTTGGACGTCAATGATTGCACGCTATATACGAGGAACAAACAGTTTTAAGTGATTGATTGCTTAATAACCATAATTAACGAAGGTCATGAATCGATTAGGAGGCATATTCATAAGCTTACAGTGTACACACACTCTGGGAAGAAATAGCAGAAAGAAAGTAGATAAGATGTAGTATTTCAAACCAATTAACCGATGCTCTAGCCTTGTGATGAAATATGCTTGAACTTTACTTTTGTCATCTTAAAGGACTCCGGCAAGGATAATTCCCTTTGTGGCCCGATATTGCATAGGAAGGTGTTCTGACAAACAGACGTCTTATATGCTTAACATAGGTACCATGATTAAAAGGCACATCGTGAAAGGTCTGGAAAGATAAATTAGTTAAATCGGTGGCCACAGATATATTGAACAGTTGCAGAGGTTTGACTTGTTGTGCTAACAACGCAAAGACAGAATTTGTTCATTATCTTCCGTGTACAAATAGCATTACAAAAAGTACTGCTGAGCATCTTCCTGCCTTTTTTATATTGCGGTCGTCGAAATGTCATGTTGGATAAACAGAGCTGCTTTTTCTTGGAATTAAACTGATGTCTAGCGGCTTAGGTATCATGTTGGTAGAAACAGGAGAATTCGCGCTATTTCCCCGTGTCATAGGCTCTCTCATATCACAACGTTCTATTCCCGCTTTTGTAATTTTACTCCATTGGGCTTTGAAGCTGTAGTACAGTCAGTTGTTGTAAGGACGCAATACTGTATATATTTTACACATATTCGGGGATCGTGCAGCTGACACTTTGTGTATAACGAAAACGCATCAAGCATTTAGGCCAGATTATAATGCTTAAGGTACGCAGTAAAGGAACCAAGGGACGCTTTCTTTTCTCCATTGGTTTTGTGTTGCCTATGGTCCGTTATCCACTTTTTCATATAACTATCGCATCAACAACATGGTATAAAGTCAAGCATTTTAGGTAATTATGTCGGGGTATGCTGCTTGTTGATATATGCGCATGTTCTAGAACTAGTATTAAAGGCAGCAAATGTTAACAAGAAAAAGAAGATGTCATAAATAATTGTTTTTTCGCATGAGCCCAAGCATTACTGACAAACTGCTTCCAATCGGATTCCTCGATGGTAAGAGCTCTTTGCAAATCATCTTTGTCCCCTCGCTGGCATTTTGCTCCAATATTTCGATTGAATCCATTAACCTGCACCAGCGAAGCAATGACTTCTCAGAAGCATGGCACGTGGGATAGGCCCTCGGTACTCACAGTGATAGTTTTCGATATCATCCAATTCAGCGGCAGTTTGCTATCTCCACTCTCTTCATATTGTGTGACCATCCAAGTATCGATAAAACAAATGGATATGAACTCAAACCGACTACAAATGCTTTAAAACATATTTAAGTTAATGTAGTGTCGGGTTGAGAAAAGTGCATGGTTATGTCAATTTGTTAAAACAAAGTAAACACTACGTTGATCCTTGGAAAACATTTTTATCACTATCCGTGAATCAAATACTAATCCCCTGTTCTATGACTTATAATATACGATAGTCATCAATAAGATTTGACCCTTTAATCTTAACGTAATGCACACAAGTACATAGATGGTCAAGATGGTACATAAACAATCCTCGACAAGCATTCATTACTTTAAGAAATCGTAGTCAATGTAATTAATCGGTTATTCTGCAATTGCACACTCAATAAGCTTTACTATATATATCCAAGACAAATATCCAAATATACATGACGCTCAGTCGTGTAAGTTTCAAACAATGCATTATTTTTAGACAGGATATTTTCTGGGATGGCGCCATTGTCTCAATTTATGTTGTTGGCATGGTCAACGATCTGCGAATCCGGTGAGTTTGTTCATGTTTCTGAACATTTATCTATTTATTCATCAAAGCAAAAGGGAGATTCTGTTGTTTGTGTGACTACGAATATATATCAATATTTCAGAATGACAATTGGAAATATGGCGATATCGCCATGCTCGTGTGGATAGATTAAAAGGCTAGTTCAAAGCCTTCGATATTGACGTTTCAATGCACTTACTACTTCCGTATTAGTCCAAAATGAAATGCGTAATTCTTTTGACAAGCATATTATCTAGTTTCTCACAAACGTTTTACTTCATTCATGACACAATAAATCACATTAAGGCAAACAGTTTGAGGCAGCTGCAATGATATATCCAATGATATAGCCAAACACGCAAAATAATGGACTTTACAACGGCTACGTTGATTCAGCTGTGAAGGTTAATATATCATTTACATATTACTACAGCTAAGACATTTGCAAATGAATATCATACCACAGTACAACGAGCACAACTATGCCTATAATACCAAGCGATTGAGCACCAAGCATAAACGTTAGCTCAGTACAATATTGATTGGCAGAGAGCAACTACAGCTTGCATCACAGGGAAATCACACGGATTATTATGTGACTTCTATGCCGTCCTCATTAACTGTTTGGCTGTGGCATTTATCCCCTCAGTCTGAGCTCACACATCATACAAAAATAATCCCGGATGTTATGTGAACATGCCCTATGCATGATGCGATATCTATATTGAAGCCTTCATCACTGCTGGGGATGATATATATGGCAATGCAGAGGTAAATTAAATTTCGTTCCAGTGAAAACACAAGAACTTGTATACAATATGTAATTTACGAAACAGTTTATCTTGCATAGGAATCAAATTCATCTTTATGCCACGATGTTGATGAAACGAATGCTGATTAACACGAACACACAGCGCTATACCAGAACCTTAACCAGAAAGAGATTAGAAATGATGTGAAACTAATTACCTCCTGTCACGGCTGTTCATTGTTATGTTAGAATCTGGTGGTGTCAGTGGCAGGCCGGTGGGTGGGTTGGTGAGCAGGCGATGTAACAAAGATTAAATGACTTCTGAATTCTGTGTTAGTGTCCTTACACCGGGTAAATATAATCTTTGTTCAAAGGGGTAACTAGGCTTATTATTATCAGTACACTTGTTGCTCCCAACTACCATTCGCTGAACGCCTACGACTGACAATCATTCGTTGCGTTTCAATACCAACATAAAATAACATCGTTCAAGTTACGTAAAGGAAGTGCAATAGAATTTAATGTGATACCAACGACATTTACACATAAAACAGTTCATTACCACCACTCCAACAAACAGTCAAAACCACTGAATTACATTGCTCGGTAATGGACAGTGACTAAACGCAGAGTTACATAAGAATATTCAACTAATCAGCCAGCCCCCATCACGTTTACACAACGGACATCTCTCTTGGTTGTAGTACTGCATATGGACAGCTAATCCAACAAACGGAATGCGAGTCGGCGTTCATAAAAGTGTCACTGATCTGACTATGTGAGTGAATTGTATATTTTTGTAGCGATTCGAGCCATGTGAGCATTTTCCAGGATATCTGACGAGTCTCTAGAGAAATGAGAGGATTAACAGTATCCAGTAGGAACCGTTCTGAAACCGTTGGTTATTGCCTCTAACCACATTTTGCCATCACAGCTTAAAAACCAATGCTCCTGGTAATGAACAGTTGTGCGCATCCAGAAAGCATTTATTCTCCTCTATCTAAAAGCAAAATGGCCTACTTGAATTAACGTTGTATCTCGGATATTCAAGGAATAAAATGGTTTGAATTGAAGGGATTTGCAGAAAGCGGGACGCCAGATACATGAAATGTCATACAGACAATAGTAAGACATGAAATTATTACCACACAAATTTTACTGCGAAATGGCATTCGCAGCCTAACCATATAAGGCACAGGATAAGAATTCTTGCTGAATGTGCGGGATGGGTGTCGTTACGAATATCGTCAGAAGCTAACATATTATTCCATATTTAATCCACATCTACCGTATGCAGACACAACCAGGCATAAATTTTATGCAAATTCACGTCACAGTGCTCGTTTGTGAAAGTGATTTTGCCGTGAATGGGTTTCATATATTTAATTTGCTGAAAGGTACGCAATGACAGTGTGTGTTTCTTACAGCTAGCTGTTACAACTGCAATGTACAAGCCTCTGTTGATAAGCTTCAACCTCTTACAACCCTTTAAACTTCGTATCGTCTATTGTTCATCATCAATCCAAAAAAAAGCTGTTACATGCAGAATGGTGAAGCAAATCCTATTTTACCAGGAAGCCTCGACCCAACAATTGCCGGTGGTCGACTAAGCTTGATTGATAAATGCCCCTTTCTCGTGGTTGCCGCCTAATCATAGATAATTGGTCACCTGCCGCCCATTAACGCTAATCACATACTCTGTACTCCTACATCACATTACCCAGCCGCATTCATTGGCAATGTAGAGGAAGCTATTTGTGCTCAATTAAGTAGTATCTTCATGTAACATAATATATCTACAAATAAACTCAAATCAACTTGTCCAAATGCGCGAGCACATATCATGATTCAGCATCCCCTAAAACTGCCCCCTACTGGCTCGTATGCCATTTTCAACAATTTCCAAATTAGGGTTAATCTTGCTGACATAAGACTCGAGCATACATAATTGTAAATAATCACGACAACGATAATACTCTCTGTAATGGTAAATATCCCTTGTTGGAAAATAAGATTAGGTTGATTAGGCCCTCTGTATCCCTTAAATAGGAGCAACCTGTTGCCCGTGGATTGTTACTCATGTGGGTGAACAATGGGATCCTGGTGGTTGAGCGGAGAGGTCCTTGCAAGGGCATATGTGCAGCACATCATTTTTACGCTTATGTCACATAGACGGGAGGCGGGAATGGCCTGGTCTAATCAATTGGCTGATAGTGACTTGCCCTAGCATAATCATTTTTATCGTTTTCGTCATCGTCCACGTGTATTTCCCCCCTGTTCATCATTTATTCTAGATATCGGCTGTTCATCAGGTCATTCTTATCTTTCTGAGCGCCATATAACACAATGATACTGGTGTGCCATTAAACCCTATACTAACTTACTTCCAATATTACTATCAAGTGCATAGTTAGCCTTATGTTGCCGCAGCAACGCAGGCCGTTTGTATAAAGAAACGGGCTGTTGAACGGACGAACCAGGATTTAGAGATGATTTGTGGCTTTATATCGGCAGGGTTAAGATTCGTCGATGAGGAAATTCTAAAACAAATGCCTCAACATGCGAATAAAGGGCGATAATCAGACATATTAACCCTTCATAAGTGTAATGTTTAACATTCAATGAACAAATGATTACTTGCTACATTATCTTAGGTATCATTCGTGGAAGCACTAGTGAACATCAATACGCGGTCATGTGCGATAAGGGGTTGTGGCATTTAAATGAATGTCTGGTCCACAACATCACATTTCATATCTGTCCAGAGAGAATACAGTAGACGCACACAAAATTCGACATACATGTTCCTACTTTATTTCAAACATGGAATTGCCATTAAAAGCACGATATAAAACGTCTTTGAAAGCGCCTGATAAATTGTTAGCGAAACTATTGATGATAAATAACTTTTCTTTGCAGGCAAAAGATGCACGAGAACTCCTGCCACGCTATACAGGTATCACTGATGCCAACATCCCCGAGACAGGTTTACACCTTAACAACTCCAAGACTTGGTTAGATCTGCTTAAAAGTGAAATTAGACGGTAATGTAAATTTCTCGTTAATTAGCCTACAAGTTGCCCCCATTGGACTTCCCGCTTTGTGAGAACAATCACATTAAATATACCATACCTCTTTTTGCACAGTAACGATGTACACAAAAATGGCACGGCATACCACCTTTCTGAACGACTGTACAGAGACCACTATATCGTTAAACAAGACTTTTTTGACCATTTCTTTACAATTAACACACGTTAATTCATCATGATGAAGCTTAGTGGTAAAAGAACTTGCGCAGTATATTGAACTAAGGCATTAGATCAGAGAGATGTAATTATGTCTTTGCATAACTACCCATCTGATAGAAACAGAAGCGATAACAAGGAGCCAATAAGGCGTGAAGACAATGTTCTTCAAAGGCATATTCAGCCCATATAATGAGTGGATAACTTAAAGTAATATGACGCAACAGTCATTTCTAGCGTGACGTCATATGGGAGAGACTGGCCGGAACGATGTCCTTTCATGATACGGCATGCTTACATGCCCTATAAGACCCGATGACCGTTGATAATCGCATTATCCATTGTGTCATAAAACCAACATTCTGTATTATCAACGTGTCTGTGGAGTGATAGCCGCACCAACCTGATCACGCAGTTCTATCGTTAAGCACAGGGCTTGCCTCATTTAACATTGAATGTTATCGTATGCAATCATTATACGCTTGAAATTGGTTTACATTGTAATTGATTGACATCCAGTGATATACTACTCTTATCAGATGAACATAAATATTAATCCGTTTCCGTCATGTCAATGTTGGCGATAACATTAGTTAGACAAAATAACAAAAGTTACAATGTCGTCAAGATGCATCAGGTAGCAACGAAGTACATAGACTTAGAAGGATCTATCTAGTTTGACAATTAGGCAACTATACATTGTAATGCAACATGCGAAATATCTCACGAATTCCTGAAATCAATGTTTCACTATGGATGTAAATAACCAGAGATATGGCTTTATTGCTGATTAATATGTTAGCAATGCAATTTGATCACAAACGACACAGAGCATCGTGAATTAATGGTTCAGCTTGCGTCCATAAACAAAGGAGCACAAGGAAATAAATCAGCCACTAATCTTAACAGATCAATCCCAGTTTATAGAAAGCGCATTAATACATTGATAAGCTTATATATCACTTAGTAATCGAGCACTCGATTGTTTTCCGATGCTCTCTGAATCGACACCGACGCATCTAACCTTTCCGATGTAAATTAAACATATCCAAATGAACCACACAACAGAACGAAGCAAACCAAATACGATAAATATGAAGCTATTTCATAAGATTATTTGGCATGTCTCATTGGATGTTGTGTTATTACGCTAGCTATATCATACGAAAACAAAGTGCACGCGCCTCTAATGTTATTGTCTCCTGGATGCCTCTCTGTGATTGTATTTCACAAACACATTTCGTAGAATAACAGAAACACCTGTTGTAGCAAGTAATATAATACTGTGTTTGCTATCATCTAACCTTTGAAGCTCATCCAGGCATGTGACTTCCAAAAGCCTTAAGGGCGTTTACAGGATATGTTCAAAGCTGCAGATGAATAGTTTTGTAGAATATTTCCAGCACAAAGTTCCAAGCTTGGTATTCAGAGCATTAATGTCACGCAAGATTGGATATCACACTGATGTAGTGCCATGGAGGAAAACAAAGAAGGAGGTCTGGTTCAAGATGAAATGTTCGCTGTTTTGTGATAATCATCTGTTTCCGTGAGCACAATGTGAGTGTGCGAGTGTTTACATGGAAATCTTGTTTAAAAAATTACTTGCTGCAGCGAGCAGAACAATGCCAATAACGAGCGGAATGGAAGTAACCACATTACCGACACTCAAACCTTACAATGCGATAATAGCGTGTAGCAAATATTTCATTCTATGACACCCATTTGTTCACTTAAAGGTACGTGCTGCTCTCAACTAGTGTTAATTGCTTCTACGCTGCTTGGGTTTACGGATGATGCAGACGGAGTAGACATTCGCTCTCTCTTCGATTCTTTTCATGGCAAAGATTTCAAAATACATCCCCCGATACACAGGGCATCACGTATTCACTTTCCAATCTGCGATGAGTGTCAAGCTGAAATATATCAACGCCCTTCCATATGAAGATCGAACGTGACCGAAATCACACCAATTGTATTTTAAACAACACACAATATGACATGCGTGGGCAAGGAGGAAGTGATCAAAAGATATGGAGATCGTATGCAATTAGTAATATATGATTTGGGCCAAAAACTAATTTTTGCGCTATTGATAATGTAATTGATAGGGTAGATGTAAATGCCGTTACCATCGCCATAGAAAACGTATTAATCTAGTTGAGAGACAGATATATTAAAACATAATAATGTTCCACTTAACTGTACTCTTATTATTTTTTGCATCACCATGCTGGATGGAGATAGCCGATACTCGTTCCATATTCTTCTGATGCAAATTAAACACTTGCCACATCAGAATCTCGTCCCACGACGCCAATGCTCAGATCACACATGGAGCCTTCTATTAGCTCACAGTTTATAGGTTACTTTCATGCTAATGGACAAATCCCTTGTTCTGCACATTATCGATGTACGGAGGATTATACATGGGTAATTAAGTGCAAAAACTTTAGTAAAAATAGGGTATAGACATAACGAGCGGTCTTTGTAAGCCTCAGCATCTAAATCTAATGACATTTATCTATCATTAACAACTGTGAAAGTTGACATCAATAGCTAAGACGAGGCTTTGATGTTGCACGTTATCTTCACCAAAAGCTATTTTCGTATGTTTTAACAAATGTCATTATCCAATGCTTGCGGCGTAATACAACAGATTGTACGGGTTTTTCTCGTTATCTGTTCCTCCATCTAAATAGTGATGTTACTGGATACAATAAAAAAATCTGAAAGCTTCATTCATAGCTGATGTGGTTATGATCATTAATCAGAATATATGTAGTGGTTAATTATAGACGTGAATGAAATCGCATCCAATTTGGCAGCATTAGGAAACCATGAGTGCTAAATAATCAACCGATATCACACTCACGGCTTGTTCGGTTGCCACCTTAAATGCACCAAGAATGCTGATTGAAAGATATTTTGAGTATTTACAATGTTGGTAATGCCGTTAAGCATATATAACGGCAGCATCATTACTTTGCTATCAATTGAGCGTCAACAACATCTACGAACTGATGGTTGTTGGGTTAACCTTACACTAACGTGCTCCATTTCCATATATTACCTGTATGTATGTGCTAACACTCATAATAGAGTATACGTTATACGTTATTTTGCTAGACTGTACTGATAACGTAAAATTTAACTTATCCTTTCTTCAGTACAGGGAGCGACTATACAAACCGGACAGCACAGCTCCATAAAAAGATTTACCTGATTAACGTATGACATAATGTCTTTTAAGGTTATCATCATTAGCTTGGGTAATATATTTTGGTCTGGATTTAAAGAAGTAAGTTAATACCCAGTTAAAATGTGACCAGCATACGTGATGACTCGGGTAGAAGCAAAGTGCAAAGGTTTTTTTTTGGTGGGTGGGGGGCGGGGTCTAGTATGAAAAAAATCGGCAATTATAGATAGTAATGAAACCGGCAAGCGAAATATAACACAAAATCTTGAAATTATTGTTCAATCGATTTAATATGGGACATTCTCAATCATCCTGACAACGAAGCCTCATCATCTCAAATCGATGCCTTTAGTTATGTATAAAAGGTCATATTGTTTAGTAGCATGATAGCGATGAAGGCTTTATGCTGTTTTAACCTCACCATCACTATGCATTATACATCGATTGCGAACATGATGTTGTAGCATACGAAAAGTAATCATCCACAGATCTGAACAAATCAATCTTAGATCATTCTATTCAACTATACAAATATGAAACCGCTGCTTTGTAGCTGGGGATAATTGTACGCAAACTACCACAACCACCACTTTCACTATATATCAACAGCCTCTGTTTTTCTGTCGAACTTTACAAAGACCTTCCTTATGGGCATCAACGCATCTATTTAAGTTGCATATCGAAAAAGTTATCGACACGACCGATGGAAACTATTCTAAATGTATCATTGACAAGCCGACAATGGCAATCAATGCTGCTCTCTAATCAATTGCATACTTGATGTATAGCGCATTTCACCGACTCTAAAGAAGAAAAGTTACCTTGATCAGCGATCTCCAGAAGTTTCCACCTACCATCAATCCAAATGCTAGAGATATTCGTGAATTGCATGCAAACATATTCTGCATAAAGCATGGTATATGCAATTCATGAAACCTGATGTTTATGTAGTAGAGTTATAGATCAGATTATCTTGCGTACCTCATTGTGTGATTACAATATAGCTGCATTACACTAGCTTAATCATACAGGAATAAAGTGCATGCCTCTCTGTAGCTATCGTCTTGTGATGCCTTTCTGTGATATCTGTTGCTGATTGTGTTCCGCCGCTTTATTTGTTTGAGCTACAAAATCACCGTCTTAAGTAATAGCATACTGCCATGTTAGCTTGAAAGCTCATCCAAGGCATATGTCTTTGATATGTCTTTGTAGGCGTTTACAGCATATGCTCAAAGCAAAAGCAAAATATTTCTCAGGAATAATTGCAGCAGATATGCAAGTATATTTCTGTAATCAACGCAAAATGTTGTATACAGAGCATGTATGCGAGTTCGGCAATTGCCCCGACGTCGTCGCAAAACTACAGATAAAGCAAAGTCTTTTTCATGAATAAAAGCTCGCTTTGTGTGCTAATCATTGGTTCGTGTGAGAAAAAGTTTAGCTTAAAAGTATCCACCTGGAAGTTACGATCAGATTATTTCCGATAATGCTTTTACCTTGTAGATAGGCTGCCGCTGTGTGACTATCGATCGATCAAAATAATGGTTCTTAATTTTTTTCCCCAGCTAATTGAATGATAAATAACTGGAGTGTTTTTAACATCTTATTACGGACACTCATTAGTTCAATTAAAGGTGCATGGCGTCTGTCAAAGAAGTGCTGCAGTGATGGATGCGCGGTTTTCTCTTTGATCCTGTTTTTGACATCGATATTTAAATGCCTCCTAAGTTACACAGGGCATCACACATGCACTTCCAAATCTGCCATGATTGTCAGGCAGAAATATCTGGCTATACACGGCAGCGCTCTTTGCTGTTAAGGTCGAACACGACCGAAATCGTACTGATTGTAATATACAAAATGCCAGAATATGTACAGCATTGGCGAAGGTAACAGAGTAAGATGGGGCTATTTACCATAAGAAATGAATATTGCACGCTGTAACGACCACATTGTTTGCACAAATGATGGGTATAAATCTCTAATAGAAATATATGTGTAGGAGTTTAAACGAATGCATAGACAGCATTCACAATTGCATAATGCTTTGAATCTGTAGTATTACAATGCGAATATGTTAGGCAAATAGCCTAGAAACTATATACATTTTAAGTGTGTACATAATGGTACTTAATCCACGATGACAGTTTCGTTTCACTGGCTTTGTAGTCCCAAGGATTTAGCAATTGATTAAACACGGCGCTGTTGAGTAGAAATCGACAAAAGATAAACCCTGATATGCATCATCTTCAATATTACGAATATGCTTGCAACACAGAATAACCAATTTATGTAGAAGATGAGCATCCTCTATGTGGACCACGATGTCACTCAACGGGCTGACAGCAATTGTGCCAGCGGCTAATGTCAACAACGATAGGGTGCTAAATCAATCTTATTGATATCAAAAAGAACTAGAATATTAGACCAGTTTACTAGTGTTTAACCCGAACTATGCATTGGTACCTTGTAGAGATAAAACCCAGTAAATGCATTAGCAAAAGCCCATTCGATGCTTCGTCGTAGCTGCTTCACATGACTTTGGTGCGGGTCTAAGTAACTTAAATATCTCAATGTCACATTAAGTTTTGCTGAGCCTTTCGGTCTTATGTTTCGGTGGTTTAAGAATATAATATATCCTTATCTGCACTCAACTGAATTATTGTAATAGAGTAAATTGACATATGTCGTTAATTTTCAGGAAGCTGCAATTCATCTATATGCCGATCACCCATTACATTATTTCCTTGCTTGTCATGCCTGGACTGGCATGCTTTGCGATCAAAATTCGAGATATTTTATTATCCTTTTCGGCCTGGTTTAAACGGAACGGCAACATCAGCTGGAGTGAGTGCATCTGTCACATTAGATTGAATTAGTTATATTCTCCAAGGCTGCAGGTAAACTGACGCTAGGAACAATTGTCGTGCAATAGAGCCTGGATTCAAAGACATAAAATCTTTAATGATGACACAAGACGATGTCTCTTAATCCACTGGGTTTAGGTGTGTGGGGAACAGCGGGAACACTTGGAATGCATTTTATCGCTAGAATGAGACATTTGGCTCAGTTGCTAGCATTTATGATATTCAGTATAAATGTAAGCAGGGTCGGGGTGCCAATTTTTCTTACTCTTGTAGGAAACATGAAATAGGTGAACGCATATATTTCCATCTGCTTGTTATAGTGCAAATTTGGGACGATTTAAACAGCAGCTCGACCTCACCGATGTGCTGTATTGCCAACTTGGATGCATATATCTATTCCCTTTGAAATGTCATGGTTCACTGAACGTTTAACTAATAGTAGGAAGCAGTGACTCTGTATAATTCTCAAATGGTCATAATACAGACCTTGTCATATGTTAACAGTTGACTTGCCAATCGTGATGTTGATACTGCTTTGTTTTGTTCGCGTCTGTCATATTTCGTACTCAAGGTACCTGCATAAACAATAATTGTGATACATAAATTTAAACTGTAGTGCTACATTCAACGGAAAAGAAATAAAACTGTTACGATACTAAAATAGCTTGTATCATTAAATAAATCATTTCATCATCAAATTCATCAATCATAATTTCATTGTTTTTAACACAAAACAATGTATTTAAGATACAGACCAAAGCATTCTGTTCATCTGTTAACGACTCTTTCTTGATAATCTGTGTGATATTGAACCCCACCTCATTATGTACATTAATGTTATATTTGTGTCTAAGGTAAGCAATATTGCGACCCAAAGGTGAAAGGGCATTAGAACAAGCATGTTTGATCACATACTTAACTACTGCATTGTCACTGTGATTCATTTGAACAATCATTTTCAGCGTTTGTATGCATAAGGAAACGCTAATGTGTAGTTGGCCACTTAATGGCCCCAGTACCCAAGTATGCGAAGCAATTGGAAGGTTGAGTATTCGCCTAACAGCCTTATTCCACTGAACACATATTTTTCTATAACCATCAGAATCGATGGTCCATAACTGGGAGCCATAAAAACTGCAGCAATAGGAATTGAATAATTTGCACAATGTGTTTGTATGCAACTCTCCAAAGTTCCCCATCATTTTGTTAAAAGCAACATCAAACATAGAACATTTTGATGTGCAATCACTATAATCATTCAACTTGTTATCAATGACGTTCCCCAAGTGTTTAATAGTTGTAGCCCATTCAATAGTAGAGCCATACAATATCACCTTAACAAATTCATTTACTGCCCTGCCATATTTTATGCATTTTGTTTTCAAAGGAATAAAAACTACATTATATTCATCAGCAAATCGTTCACATATTTTCAACATATCTTTCAGTGCAGTGAGACTTGGACTGAGTAAGGTAATGTCATCAGCATAACCAAGCGCACCAACATATTCGCTGCCTATATGACAGCCTAGTCCAGACTTTTTTAACCTTTGTATCAGCTTTTCAATGTACACAGTAAATAATATCGGTGATATGACACCACCTTGCTTAACACCATTTGATACATGACACTCTTTTGATAAGCATGCATTCCATTCAACAGATAGAGTCTGTCTTGAATAGCTATCCATAAGAAACCTAACTATAAGCGGAGACACTTTACGCTGCAATAGCAATTTGAATAATTTTCCATAATGTACCCTGTCAAAGGCTTTACTAGCATCTAACAGACAACTGAAAACATCACTATTTCTTTGTGTATAATAACTTATTGTTTTTTTGTATACAGTCGTACAAAGGATTGTAGAATGTCCCTTTTTGAAGCCAAATTGAAGATCAGACGTACATAAAAGATTGCCATACTGTTTAAGAATTATCATATCTAAAACTAATTGAACTACATAATGCAATTCCCCTGTAATTATCACTACAACTTAATGATGATCGCATATCGTTTGGTATCGAAACAATCGTTGAATTTAATAAATTATCAGCTGTATGGCCATGTGAAATCATAGCATTGAATAGTTTACATAAGAGACCAGCAAGTTTGGGCGTCCCGTTAATCAAATGGTCAGAATAAAGCTCACGATTGCCATCGCTTTTGTTACTCTCCAACTTTCCTATACATTCAGATAAAACAGATGATGTAATAACATCATATCTTGCACTGTCATAACTAATACCAACATTAACCGCTTTCATTACATCACGCATTTCATTATCGTTTGTGGGAACACTATTGAATAACGCCGAGTATTTATCAAGAAAACGGTTTGCAATAGGCACTGGTCCACTTGCATTATCTACCACAGTAGGTACACTCTTACAGTTTGGATTGATCTTTTTTAGTTCACGCCAAAAGTCTGTATTACTACATGCGTTTTCAGCCAGTTTTGCCTTCTTTATATCGAACTCATTTTTTGGCTGCGCGTATGGCATAATGATATTTATGACGTGACTGCTTCATTATGTCATACACAGTGCCTTTGTTAGGTTTGCCATACTCGATCCAAATCCAATGCCAGAAAAGTGATCGTACTTTCTCTGGTTTTACAATCTCTAACCATCCCGCAATTTTCCTTGAAACAGGCTTCTTTGACGGAGAATAGTTTCTTTACCAGCTTGAGTACAACAGCCAACAATTGATTTACAAAATGCATCAATGGCGGTTTTGTGATTGCTATCACGGCACCACTTATCGGTGCATTGAAACACAGCATGTGATACAGACACACCATCAAGCAAAATATCCAATTCACTCTTGTACCGATTAACATCTACCTCTGTTGCCTGACTCCAAAATAGCCGATCATCTCGCAAGAATCCCCGACTATCTGTAGACATAACGTTGTCAATATTTACATCTATTGTGATGAATATAGCAATATGATTGGACGGGCTTGTTGGGTCACGACCAACATTACTGCCTAGCATCTTACTGAAAACATTATCACTAACTAGAAAATGGTCGATACAAGACATCTGATTTAAAGCAAAATGTATGGATGATTGAAATTCCAATTACATTGACTATCTGTACTCAACTGATATGAAGTTTGTGAAGAATTAGCTTGCTGCGCATAATGATAACACGAGTAACTATTGATTTACTATTGTTTCGCAATGCAACAGGTTATCAAAGTATCACATAAATTGCTTAAACAACTGTTTCGTTTGATCTTATATGGGACATGCTCAAAACATCCCTATGATTGCACATTATGATCACAATCCAAGACCATAAGTTATGTTTACGACTGGTGATAAGGTTACATTGCTGTAAGACGTTATCGATGAAAACGTTGTCCAATATTATCATTACAATCACAATATATCATAAATCGGCAGTTGATAAAAAAAATAGAACTTCACAACATAACCGTCCACCGATCTGCACAAAACCTTTTGAGATCTATAAAGATGTATTTATCAACTATGTTGACTTGCGCCTCCCGACTATAGATCGATTAATAAGTAGACCATTTCCGGCTAAATTGTTGCAATTCAATGAAGCAGACAGATAGATAAGGCACTTTCTCTTTGAAAATAGTGCGCGACGTGCTGGAAAATGGCTGGCTATGCATCTTCAGAGAGATTGTATCACGTTTACAGGAAGAGATGAAGAGTGATGAGGTATCTTGGATTGATGATGGTGAACTTCTCTTTCAAATGCTCGTGACAAATCCAAGCAGACTTTTCCTGAGAATGCACTAGTCGCAATTTAGTCTGCCATTGTTAAATACGCTCAAGTGTATTCCATGGCAAGCTTAGGACTGATAGATGTGGGTGGCTTTCCTCCGATTTGTTGCAATTTGGAGCACATGCATTGACATTGCGTAGCCAGTACCCACTAAGTGTTCACGAGGGTCACAACATATATGTCTTTTCTCGAAATGTTTCGATGAACGAGCGATAAAAACGCGCGTCTCCCCACGGATTGAACATAACAATTGCCTTCGTCCACCCCCGTCTACTCACAGCAAGTTACGGTTCCTTGATTGAAGAAATCCCGGAAATACCTGATACAATCAAACAAGAAGATAGAGACATTGGTGAATTGCAAGTCATCATATCATTGCCGTCCGCTGATAGCATGAACCGAGTCATAAGCAGCGAGGTGGCGGGCAATCTGAAAATAAAGGAGCACTGCATGCTTTTGTTCGCATCTTCCACGACTGCTAACATGATAAAGCAAATCACTGCACACGTCCATCCTGAGCGGAGCTGCACAAACCATGTAATATGCAATTCGTGAAACTTATGTATATTTAGCTGCGTTATAGATCAGTTTCCCTGACGTGTCTCGGCTGATTGTAGTGCTATTACCATAGTTATTTCATACCAGAATAAAGTGCCCGTAACTCTGTGGGTATCGTCTAATGTATGTCTCTCTGGGTTATCGGTTGCTGAATGCATTCCGCAACCTCCTTCATCAGATCTACAAAAGCACCGGCCATCACAAGTAATTGCATTCTGTGTTTCTGCCCTGTGAGCTTTGAAGATCATCCAGGCATGTGACTTCCAAATGTCTTTGTAGGCATTTACAATGTATTGGAGAGCGTGGCCGAGTAATAGGGAGCGTTGGAGAACACAGAAAATGAATATGGCAAACTGTACAACTGATGGGTGTCAGTCTTTAATTTTGATATGTGTCTATACGAAGCTACTTATTATGAATACTTTGAAGCACCTTGAATATATTCGAGTTCTGACCAGAATATGTATGGCACATGGTAAGGGGACTTTTTTGTGTATCTGCATGAACATAATGGTACCTGGTTCATCATTATTGTCTCTGGTGTCGTGGGGTCAACCTTCTCAAAAGGGTGTAAGAATTAATTAATGTACATTGTTAATCAAAAGTATTGAGGCAAAGTAATTTTATATCTCGCAATCCTACTCATCAGCAGTGCATGTCTTGTGACGAGCAGAGTAAGGAGGAATTGGTTGTGTGGTTTGAATAATCCACCAAGCAGTAAGCAAGTCTTATATAATGTCGAAAGTTGTCAGATGCAGTTTCAATTATGGATCAATATTGCTACTTCTGAGGGAGGACGCTGTCTGAGGACAATGTGGCATTCTGCATTAATCCGCACCATGTTAAGCCATAATAAGGTGTCAGCCCGTTTATGGAACAGATAAAGCATATTCATGGCTCCATGAAAGGTGCCACTAATCGATATTCAGTATATTCTGTCTTTTAAGCAAAACCGCTAAGTGGGAGATGGTTACGATACTTACCCATATATCATCATTTCGCGGTATGATGTTCTTCATGAAATGTGAACTATTGTGTGATATCAGGTGCAGTAATTGGGAGCTTGGGCATTGTGAATCAAAGCATTCCTTCATTTGAAGCACTCGGAACACTGCGTTGATGGGGGAAGATCGACAAAAGATAAATACTATATATATTTGCTTAGTCAATCATGCTGATGTCAACACAAACGAAATGTAGACATATTAACTTGTGCATTACCGAAACTATGCATTAATATTGTGGGGTATCGCTAACACCCAGTGAAAGCATTATCAAAAGTCCCGTTGGTGCTTCACGGTCGTTGCAGCATATAGCTTTGGTGCGTGTCCAAGTAAGTGGGTGCATTCGTCATATAAGATGGAATGATGTCATCGTTACGGGAGGGGAGGCGATATCATCCAAGGCCGAAGATAGAGGGACGCTAGCAATATGTATCGTGCAAGGGTGCATGAGTGCGATCGTAACACGGAAATCAAATCATCAATGTCAATTTCTTTTAATGTTGGAGTGACTGGGTTCAACTGTGTGAGAAGGAGCGGGTACACTTGGAATGTATCACCATCGCAAGAATGTGATGTGTGGTTCCGTATACATCTTAAACAATATTCAGGATAAATATTCGCAGGTTCGGGGTAACAATATTTCTTCCTCAAATAAAGAAGAATGAACTAGGTGTTTCCGAGCCATAATTATGACGGGTGCATTTATACACCGCTTGTTGTAGCGCAAACAAATTAGCCTTTATCTATTCCCTTGAATACTATGCCAAGCCGAACGTCTAACTTACCGTAGAATGCAGTGACTCTGTATATGTCTTAAATGGTACAGATATGTCATAATGCAGACCTTGGCATGTGATAAATTGCTACTTTATTTCACCAAAAACCACACTGGTCGTGGTTGTAAAAGGCTCAAGCACTTAGTTTACAATGATTATTATGCCGTTATCTATGACTGCTTATTTGTCACCCTGTATTTAACTATTCCTATGAGCATCCGCTGGTATGTTATGAAAGATTATCGTACCCAAACTACCACAACCACCATGTTGACCATATATCTTACGCCAAAGTGTATATTTGATGTCGAATTGTACTTTACTTAGACCTTTTTACCGCCATCCGCCATAGCTCAAGGCACATACACAAACGCATCAAAGCTTATTTTCATCGGATAGACTCTACTTCATGCACGCCACATATGAACAAGAGAAATTGTCTGCATAAAAGTGACTGGTAATTTGCAGGGAGGAATTCAGACATTATTTTTTCTGTAGCTGGAAATCCCTTCCACGTCCAACTTCAGTATGCGCAGGATCAATCGACTTCATCACCGCCGCATCACTCATCGGAGGCGTGTGCCATGACAATGTCATTTTGGCATTGAAACGTTTGACAGCCGTATATATTGCATATCTGATCATTTGATGTCACATTAGGTAGTATTAGACTACCAAGCAGGCCATGAATAAGATAAGGGTAATGGGGTAAATGTCAATCACATAAATTACCCAAATCAGCATTTTATATGCAGAACGGATCTGACACTCCCCTTTAGATGTATTACTTATAACATATAAGCTGCTGGAGCCAAAGAACAGCGTAGAAATGGTTGATTATTTGTTCATCTCTGCCGACAATCGCAGCAACATAGGGCCCATTTCACTTGAATATCGGCGAGACAATACATGAAATATCAAATTGAATGATAGTAAGGCTGCCGCCAATCGTATATCATATTGAGAGGAGCCATACAACCAGTAGCACAATTTCTTGGCAATGATTCCTTTAATGCTGCTTAAGTTTCACAACGAAATCAATAAAATCGTGATCTAGATGGAGGCTCCATGGCAGTAATTAATCCGCTACAACCGCCCCTCATCTCAGGTTATTATTTTGGAGATGCAAACATAATTTACGTTTTGTTTAGTCTAATAGATTTTTATGAATATACAGATGCGCATATAACTGGCAATTGTCCTGATGTAAGAGCTCTTCCTAGTATATCTGATCATTGACGATCCACTGAAAACGATGATCACATTTTATAAAGCGTCAATGACCAAGGTTCTAATACGAACAGCTTTGTTAATATATTCTTATAAGCGGTTGTGCAGTTGTCTTGGCCGGCCTAGTACATTGAACTAAATGCAGCTGACATTTAATCACAATAGATCACGTTCAATATAAGCAAGAGGCCAGGAGGGTCGGGATCGGCCCAATACATTACCATCCTCGCAGATGTAGCTAGTGATATTCTTGGTAATGTAACTTGTTATTGGGGCTTTGCTATTCTGTCTGTGTTCATCGATGCAAAGTGACCATTAAGCCTGTTTGATCTATGTAAAAATACGCAGAGCATAATATCAGATATATCATTGTCACGTGACTTTCAACAAGATTGGGGTATTTGTGTCAAAGTCAGTCACATAAATTGACCAAATCAGTGTTAGCAATCTGAGTGTTGTATTATGCAAGTAGTTATGCCAGTCCAGCAGCCATTAAGTGCAATCTCGCTCCGTTTCAAACGGATGTTTCCTGTGTTTTCTACGTCGAGATTCTTCATTAAAGCCGGAGCACATCATAGTAATTGACTCATTGCTCTGAAACCATTTAACGCCGTTTCTCTCAACAGTAAACACAATGATGTTGGCACTTGCATTTACAAATTCGCAGTTGATAAAGAAACATCTATCAACAAACATTACATTGTCTGTGACTAAGTCGATAACAAATTTTATAACCAAATAAATTCGGCGTCCCCCAATTTGATTCCTAAACAAACCATGCGTGGACAGTGAATTTAATTCTTCGCATAGCAATCTGTATGGATATAAAATAATTCGAGCGTGTGGAGTGGCACTAAATGTAAGTACAACTTAAGGAAGGGAAACTAGTACCATGCTTAACTTAGAACTGGGTATGTACTTCATATTGCCAATATTCATTTTGACGTTGTTCAGGCAAGCAGAACTAAGTAGATCTGAAAGAAGTTGTGAGTCGCTATATAGATGATAAGGTTCCATGATAGATTAATGCCGCGCCATGCAACCAACGGCCAAATTTATTCGTAATGATTCCTATATTGCTGCTTAAGTTTCATTAAAAACTGAGTTGTATCCTGATATCGGCAGTAATTGCATAGCGCGGCGTTAATTTATTTAAGATGCACATTGTTGTTTAATGCTTAATCGAATGGCTTTATCTATTTGACATCCCTGCCATTCATGTGGTCGTCACTAAGACAACAGCAATGCTACCATTTTTTGCAAATGATGATTTATAATATCACCCACAAATAAAAGGGAACAGCTATTAGACGGCATTGAACGACATTCGAGCAAATGCCGCCATATTGACCCAACAGATTGACCCTTAGATATATCCAAACACGTTTGCTTGTACAATCTAAAGTTTACCTTATGGAGTAGGCAAAACGTCATCCCACAAGTAACTTTTACAAACATAAATTACAAACTTCTTGTTTAAGATAATGAGGTGATTGTATGTGATCTAAACGTTATGCTATGTCATCAGATCAACTAGCATATATAGTCAATCACGGTCCAAAACAACAATACTGTTTGTTGCACGTTTATCTACTGATATTCTATTTGTAGAGTTTCAGGATACGATGGGGTCGGAAGGCATTTAATGTGACAACCATTTCTTATCAGTATCTTATTTATGACGTTAACCAGAGTGTGTACTGTTTAGCAAATGTCTGCTGTATAAAGGTCAAAATAGCATTTCAAATTATCTACAAAAAATCGCTCAAGTCATTGCACTTGTTTCAACTAGAACACTCTTATTAAACATGAGAATAAAGGGACATTCTATTAATAAAAACATAAACGGACAAACAGCGATAACCTTTATAGGATAAATGACCCGGGTCGTTCACATATTGCTGGTATATACAACAACTGGCATCACAAAGCGCGTAATCAGAGAGTTAAGATAAGCATCATGCTAGGACCACCATAGTCAGTAGTCTATTGCTTACCAAGTAAGAGAGATCAATAAACGAGATCACTTGGTGCCGGAAAACAGAATATAGGTCCCATGTTTTCTGCTGACATTTATATTCATCCTAACAAGTATAAAATGCCTTGTTAATGGGTTTTATAATGGTCAGTTGGATGCTTATATAGTAATCTCTTTGGGGCTGCAGTATTTTATGGTAATTGGAGTGGCGCACGTTTGCAACTCATCCTTATCGTCAATTGCCATTAAGGTTTTATCTGCCATGTTGCCTGCTTTCGAGGAAGGGCTTCAACGACTATTTCATGGCGCATTACGCCCGTGATTGGAACTTTTTAAATGTGGAAATTCAATTGGCACATGGCTATGGTGATCGATATTCTTTTGATAATAATCAGGACTGTTGCTGAGAAAACGTTAACATCAATAAACCAAGGAGTATGGAGTAAAAATGTATCCAGTGCGTTCTTTTTACGACTGCATTATTTCACGCAATACACATAACACACACTGGTTCATCATGCCTTAAATCTTGGGTCGATTCATTTACATTGTGTAGCCATGAAAGCTAGTTCATAATGAATCGTTCCATTCCTAGCGGTTTTGTATATTCTTAAGAGGCGAAAAAATACAAACTGTAATTTGCAAAATATTAGTTAAGAATCGCGTGTCACATGAACATCAATTGTATGTCGGGATGATCTTTGCTCTGCAATTTAGGTTAGTTATCCAATTTGCTCGGTTAGCTTTGTACAAATTGTAACGGAGCCGCTGTACCTTTTGTATAAATTTACATTGGTATTATCACATAGGTAGTTCGTATTTCTAAACTTTATCCTCATATAATGGAGGATGATGGTTATATTTATTCCAATTCGATTCACGCTTCTTATATTTAGTTTGCCTCTGTTTGATAATATACTCAGGAGAGTTGATAATCACGATGGTCTACTATTTATGTTGTAATGTTTGGTTCGGTGTCCGCGTGTTGGGATTAAGCAACAAAATGAAAGAATGAAAGATGTATCCGCTATGAGCGTCTCTGTGGCTATGCATTGCAATGCCGACAGGTGTGGAATACCATATTGAGCCGTTTCAGGGACAGCTGGATAAGGTACAAATGATTAGCTTGTCGATTTATATCCGCAGTCTGATATCATTTCGTCATGTCGCAAACAGCCATATTACCATACTGATATTGTATATTCCATTATGGCAAACCAACACGTCAATATATCACCCAGAGTCATCCTCCTGGAAAGGCTCTTCATACTGTCCTCGCCATAACCTGTAGAAGTACTATCAGTCACTGACTCTTATTAGCAGCTTTTTGGGGGGGCATATTTCATTGGCAAGATCATGCTAAGAAATGTTGTGTGGCATGGAAGAATTTATCATTTTTCTATAATTGTAGTGGCCTTGCTTACGAACTACTTACACAAGATATTAAGGGGTTAATTAAACATTCAAATCATCAAATGAGTCTTGGGCTCGAGAATGCGAAAAAGCACTGGGCGTTAAGGGATAGGTTGCGCGTTACTCCTCTCAGCACATTTTAGCATATGTTTCCTGAGAGAGTTTGACATACGATCGGTCCCTTTAAACTCGGAAGGCCAATGCTGTGGGGGTGTAGCTAATGTGATGATGTTACACCAATATTCAAAAGGCAAATCGTCAGCAGCCAGCAAATTACCGGCCAGTCCGCTTTTGAGCAAAACAATGGAAACACTTATTAGAGACACACTCACAGAACACTTAGTTAAACATAAATATATCTCAGCGTGGTTTTTTGTGTGCTTACCAACCTTTTGTAATTTCTAAAGGATGTTTGTTTAGACTTCCAAAAGGCGTTTGGTAAAGTTTGTCACAAACGGTTACATATAAAATTTATGGCCCATGGAATCAGCGGTTGTGAATCTTTTCTTCATCTAGAATGATTCAGACAGTGCTGTTGACATAATGTGAAGAACATTTGCAGATCACCAACATTTGGTGAGGATCAAACACCGGCATGTAAATTACAACACATAATGTGAAGAACATTTGCAGATCACCAACATTTGGTGAGGATCAAACACCGGCATGTAAATTACAACACAGCTGCAAAACGCGTTGTACTGGGAAAACGATTGGCAAATGCTTTTTAACCCCGAAAATGCAAAGAACTGCATATAGGTCGGACAAATGACAAGTTTGAATACCAAATGGGCGATTTGACTCTAGGTGATGTGTCAGCAGAGGGATTTATATCTAGGGATTATCATTGATATAAAGAAAGAGTTCAATTGCATGCTGCTAAGCTCGTGCAGATATGTCTGGGTTCGGTTAAGCCCTACAAGACGTCTAAGTAGACGTCTTACTCTGTTTGAAAACGACGCAATGTTATATATTTTGTGATTGATTCAGAAAACTACCAAACACCAAACATACCCAAGTGATGAAGTTTTAGAATGCAATGATGTTCGCAGACAATTTTATCCCTTTGTGGCGGGGGATTTCATCCGTGGTATTTAGTTATAGTTCGATAAATATGGAAGCTGTAGAAAGTCCGAAACACCGCAACAAGTTCGTTTTCAAGTTCAAGACAACTTATATCGCGCACGCTCAGAAATGATATATTGATGGCATTTCTTAACGATTAGCATCGATCAGGGGTAAGCTTTTTGGTGCGCCATGTCCTATTGTTGTACAGGATCTTGATATATGTTGTTTTCTAAATGCGTAACACAGCACTTCACTCAAACGCATGATTTAATGTGCGCTCAAAATATCAGAGCAGAACGGTATAAATTTATATTACCGTTCGACCGGAGCCATGTTTGGTTACAAACGAACCCTGCACTTGCTATGGCTAACAACTATTAAAACACGGTGTCCCCACGGGGACCTTTTACAGGTAGCCAAATGGGGTTGGATACTATGACTGTTGATTTGGATTCTTTCAGCTTCACATTTCTGAGATATTGGGCACCAAACCATTGGCTAGGACAAGATTAAGGAGCTGTGACTCCATGGATTTGTTAACCATTCAAGATAGTTTCAGCCAATTAACTTAACTCTTTTAAAAACCAATTTGATTTGTAGTTTTAGGCAACATGTTTTAAACAATGTTTTTACTGTACATAGTTAGAAATCATTTGTTGGTCTCCACTGGCACCTAACGCAATTAATTAGTGGGTTGCAGTCATTGTAAGTCTTTGTAAATAAGCCGCTGCATGTTATTACTTATGTTTCCAACAAACGTCAGAACCGGTGGCAGGTCAAGCTTTTATGAGTGTCATTACAAATTCATATAAACTTCATCCAATATATATCTAGAATGTGGCTATAAGATTACATACATCTTATCTAAAGGTCGCCCCAATTCTATTTAGTGCGGCTTGCGACTGAAATATCTAGGGCATCTTAATCTAAATATTACCTTCATAAATAATCACCAAGACAATTTAGTTGACGGTTAAGGTCTGAACATGACTCATAAGGGAACGCAATATCCTCGTTAAGGTCTATAATGTACTGTATCGCAAGCAATAACTGTGTGATATGTGGCTTTGAGAGTTTCAAACATCATTTGTGTCTTAGTCACACAGTCTTAATTTGCGAGCTGTATGCTGTATAACTTTGGTTAACGTTTCTAAATCAGAGTTCACTATTTATTGGTCTTGGTTAGAAGGGTGCGTTAGAGGATGGCTTATACTAATGCAAAGCAATATATTACCTATGAATTTTCCCGATAAAAACCAATCTCTGTGCATATACTAAATGTATTACAGCATTTACTTTTTGTCCAATTATCAAACAAATGTCACAGCTAACAACATCTTCGAATTAAGCGATAAACAAGACTTCTAAGATATTGAGTAAGAATGTCGAAGCTAGCATGAAGTTGCAACACGTCACAGTCGTAGTTATACTCAGATGGTTACAGGTTCAGCTGCAATTTAGATTTGCTACATCAGTTTGACAATTTTCTTTTGCCTGAGTGGTGCTTCATGAGTCCAAAATACAATACAAATAGTTTTACTGATGCAGCGTGGTCATGAAGCAGCAAATAAATATCAATTTCTACATTGCCACATTTTCTAAGTGCGCAATGAAAACATTTTGAAACCGCGCATTTTGAAAATCTTGCAGCGAAAAAGTTTTTGTAGTGACTATGTTTGATGTTTAATCTTTTAATTCATACCTTTTAAGGAGTAGATATTTGTCTTATATGTAACGAATGCAACGATGTAATTTCCTGATCAAGTACACTTAAATAGACAAACTCCTGCCGTGTTTGACAGAAACACCCCATCACAATCGGCGATTTCTTCCATACACTCTAGACTACTGCGTTATGCTTCCAGTGACTTACTTGCGGATGTATGCTGCCTCTGTATGATCAAAATGGCTTCATTATAGTGCCATGTTCATAGAAATAACAGCACAATATCAAGTTGCCGACTTTGGACTTGAATTCTAAATATACAACGGATCATCTAAAGAATGTCGCAGCGACTGTATTAGTAATGATCCTCAATATATAGCAGGTAATTAATCCACGATTTGTTCAATGAAGAGGCTATGCATCTTGAATAGTCATGCCATTGAGACCATACACTTTACTGCACTGTTGCAAATATTCAAAAAAATCGAAACGTTTCTGCTCGATTCTAGCTTTTTGTGTTTAGGCGCGACAATAATTGGCCGTGCATAATGTTTCGTGACACTTATTCACATCAATGATGGAAATATATTTTATATGCTTCTCATTGGAGATATGCTACTTAATGAGTTACGGTTTGATAACACATGCGCCAAGCTGCAGCAAGTGAATACAATGAGAGAACTGTTAACAAAATACACATAATGTTAACTTTTACGCCACATGCACTCTGAGGTTCATATATAAGAGTACATTATCAACAGCAAGTCACTACCATGAGTTTAATTACATGTAGTAATGCCACATTGGATGGAATAGAATCACCCCTGGTTTGCCTTAACTCCATGGCAACCAAATGAAATGTATCAACAGTATCCGGTTAGCAGCCAAGAGCGAACAGTTCAATGTAGCTTTGCGGTAGTCACTTGGCATTGAATAATCGGTTTTGCACTTTGCTACATGTTCTTCCATCGATATTCTACCACGACCCAAACCAACCTCATTACCTCTAGAGGACGTCGGTATATTATAACATCGTTCTCATTCTTATCGTTCTAAAAGGCTAGCTCCAGTATTTGAGTTAGTCACGTTTTCAAGTAATTCATAAGCGCCCCCTGTCCATCATAGAAACATACTAGATGACATTCTGGCATATTGTTCTAAAATGTTATCGTTAAAAGTCCTTGGGCAGCTATATAGAGTTATTTACACACTAGTGTATCGTTGTGATATATGTGCTGTAAGTCAATAATTGTACGAAAATACGTTTTGCTGCCAGTTGGATGATGACAGAGTTCTTATCATTGTATAATCCGTTACAGTAAAAATAGAAATGACCAATACATTGTTCATCAGACCATGTGTATTGTTGGCCGCTCGTGAAACATATTGATCCTTTCTAGCGATCGACAGTAGCCAAATTCTCTCGCTTCAATTGTCATTTTCCAGTTCGCCTTACTTTCAAGCTTGATAAACGCATAACTTGTACGTATTGTGTTTCAGTTCGCTCTACGCTTTTTTGGATGTAATGAAATACTTGCTGCATTCGACAGTCACTAAACACCTGTACATAAACTCTAAAGAGCTCGTATTATCTGATAAGCCATCTCATATAAAAGCAGGAATATTGTGCGTCCGTTGAGCAAATGATATGGTGTTGACGGTGCACATTGCATTTAAACTCCCCGGCCGTTTGAAAGTGCATACGTTATTGAGAACACAACTTTAAACAAGACGATTATATGCATAACTTCATGCCAGTTCATATTACCTCATTTAATAGTATATCAAATTTATGCTCAGTGGTACACGCTGAGGAAAAAACGAAGGTTCAAACCTTGCTGAACCTAGAGCGAGAAAGAGACGACGGGGTGATAGGAGACTGGAGGATTGATTATGAGGTGATATGATCTGAAGCAGCGCGTGTTGTTCATCGTTATGATATAATTAGAGACATAAGCTATGTGTGATTGCATTCGGTATAAACCATTTGTCATTCTGCTATTCCAAAGCGTAGTTTTAGAGGTGAGCCTCCAAGTACGTGATCAAGGAATACTTATGTCTGTTGCAACAAAATTAACTGCCCTGTCTGTTGTTTAAATTGGTGCATTAATTTATGTGCATTCAATGTCATTTTGCTCATAGCATATGAATGGTATGCAATAGTTTGCTGGTCTTTGGTTGTGGCCTTGATCAGTCAGTAAACCAATAAACTGAACACGAGCATCCGCTGGTGTTTACCACTACCTGTATTTTAAATACCATGTTGTACCGTTTCGTGGTATCTTTGACGTAAAAGTGCTTATCATAAGCTAAGAGTAGATTTCTTTCATACAAGTCATTCCTCACCCCACAGATGATCCGTTAACTGCTTGAATACGATCAATGATCCGGTGACTGCTTGAATGTGATTAATGATCCGTTGACTGCTTGAATGTAATCAATGATCCGTTGACTGCTTGAATATGATTAATGATGCGGTGACAGCTTGAATATGATAAATGATCCGTTCACAGCTTGAATATGATAAATGATCCGGTGACTGCTTGAATATGATCAATGGCCAGGTGACTGCTTGAATATGATCACTAATCCGGTGGCTGCTTGAATATTATCAATGATCCGGTTACTGCTTGAACATGATCAATGATCCGTTGACTGTTTGAATATGATCAATGATCTAGTGACTGCTTGAATATTGTCAATGATCCGGTGACTACTTGAATATGATCAATGATCCGGTTTCTGCTTGAACATGATCAATGATCTGATGTCTGCTTGAATATTATCAATGATCCGGTGACTGCTTGAATATGACCAATGCTCCGGTGACTTGGGTGATGAGAGAAGTGAGCTTCCAGTCGTTGAAAATGATGTAATATCTATTTTACAAAATGCAACTCTTCGGAACAGTTGTTTTTGTTGGTGCTTTTATTCGTTTCAATTAAACAAATGGTCTTGAATGAATGGTATGCTACAGCTGGTTTGGGCTTTGGTTGCATTGATCCGTAGGTCAATAAATTGACTTAACACAAGCCTCCAATCGTGTTAGCTAACACGTACTTCTATATCACAAAATACCATAGGGAATAACGTTCATTTGCCCGTAGCAATAACTGACAAAAAAAGTACATTGCATCGTAAGACAATAAGCGAGTCTGCCTATAGCTTTGGCCTTTGGCTTAGTGGCACTTTATCCCAATAAATACCAGCAAGAATGAAGAGGATGGAATGCAATTTTATGTTTGTTCATTACGAGTTTTATGCAGTGCAAACAATATATACATGAAATGAGCATCAGCAATGATGAAATTCAAACTTCCTATTATTCCTGTTGATTTATGTAATTGCGTTTTTGTCGCGCGACAAAGGCGAACCAATTAAGTGTGATTTAAGTGAGAGTGGATTAGGACTGCATACATACACACATACGCAAGCAACAATGATAAAGTCGTTTAAACATGCCTTACATCTTTTCATGTCTCAAACATAAGTTTCGTTCTTGTTTAATAATATCAATTTCCACCCAAGCTTTCTCATATGGGATGAAGTAAACGCCCATCACTACCTGTTCAATGTTTTGCCATTTAGGCAAAAATAGTGTTCGGTTCTAGTTACACATTTTTCTACTTCATTTTGCACCATCTACGTCACAACACTTTGATTCATATCTTTGCAGATGCTAATCTAATTTTTCAATAACTTACTTGTTACCCAATCAAAATTTTTCAACATGACACTATAAGATCCAACGAATGTGTACGAACTCAATATTAGATATGCGTGACAACATGAAGATCAAGAGGTCACAATTAAATGTATGAATATCACGTAGCAGAACATATCGTTGGGTCATCTTCGTCATTTACATCAAGATACCATCGCAATGTATCCACATGTAGACCATATCAGTGTATAAAAGAGGCATATACCTATTCTTATCATACAGCACCTTCCGTGGCACAATATGTATGATTGTAACGCTTATATTGTATTTTCCACTTAATGAATGATTGCATAATTAACGCGTAGACTTTCCTTTTTCTAACGCATTGTCCTGTTACAAACATAAGTTTGGATTCGCCAACACCCTTAGCTGTTTAATTTTTCCATCGGTGCCCTTCGTTTATCGAGATTTCTAAAAATGATATCCTAGTTTTATCACCATTTATAGCAATCATAAATTTTATAATGTTTAGTGCAGTCTGTATCCTCGGAACCCATCTCTCGATTGTCGACAGTTTATGTAGTAGTCAATTTTAAGGCTAAGTCGATTCGACATTGAGTTTGTCTGTGAATCTCGGCCCATTTATCCTAAACCGTTTAGAACGTTAAATGCAATTCTACTGCTCCGAAGTTTTCTTATTGCCTTCCGTTACGGTCATTTTTCTAAGCTGTTATTGGGGACCTCCCATTACCTTGCCGTCAGTAAGGTCAGTATGGTAACACGGATGTCTTCTGTGCTGATAGTAAATATTGACTACCAATTTATAGAAATAGATAAGCTACAATGGCTGTGAATTTAAGAAACTTTTCAATGTAGTAACGAATAGTTAAATATAATGGAAATAAGCTATTTTGCAAAGGGACAAAAAATGCATTGTTGACGACCCTCGAGTGGTTAATGTTTTATGATTGGATTAAGCATGACTTTATTACATCGATGTAGTACAAAGGAGATGCCTTGTATTGGAGAGAGAGGACGGTTCATAACAAACACGTTATCATAGTCGATTATTCGACGCAATGTGTTGCCAAAAACATGAAGAATGGATATTTGGGTATTTAGGAATCCAATGAGTTACGTTCAAAGCTACAGTTCAAGCACACCCTACAGGCCAATCGCATAAATAATCGGGCACTAACAATTGAACGAGTAATATTAGACCGCATTAATCTTATAGACATAAAAACCCTGACGATATACCGATCAAATTAATCAATATAACTTGACAGCTTGTGTATACCACAAAATGGAACTGCGGGGGTATTAATATAGATATTGTCAAATTTATGTCAAGGTAAAGTAACTCGAAGTTCTAATTTGACGCGTTTATCACTTAATGATTACTTATGTTGATGTATTAAAACATTCAACAACCATACCACAAATATGTGATTACTGTTCCACAAGTAAATTTCGCTTTTGCAACTTAGTACACCTCGAAGATGATCATTTAAAATACTCACGAACAACTTGCTTGCATCTTGTATTGATCGAGGTCAAAAAGGAATGTCATTTATTTATGATGCGAGATAGGATTGACCAACGCTATTTTCGAAACAAGCGGTTTTGCGGTTTGGTTGCAAGAATCAACGGAGTGGCCTGTTGTCAAATCGACCTGTTGCTGATGGTGGTAAAATCGTGATGCCTCTTAATTTTGAGTTTATTTTCTGAGCGATGTTCTTCGTTAATTGGAGGTCACTGCTGACATTGTTTTCCCACAAACTAATCGATTACCTTAACAGACCATTACTCAACTGAATGGAATGATACATCATCTGACTCCATTATCTAAGAGTGCCTTTGTTTGCCCACGAAGTTGTGGAAACATAAGCACCTAATTCATCACACGAAATGTTACTAGGTACAGCGGTATATTTAACTGTGTAGCTTTTCAACGGTGGATATCTGGATAATACAATATTGAGCATTTGCTAGGTTTCCAAATACATGTTACAATTACAATATCTGTTTAATTGACATTACATCTATTGCATAGTTCAAGTTTCACCTTGGGAAAGGTCAACAAAAACACATACGCATGACCTTGAAATAGAGAATGATGTAAGGAGGCAGTCTGGTGATGACGAAGCGTTTCATGGTCGAGTTCTTGTATGTCTTGTACTCCTTCTCAAGGACGCAGTTGAACTTATTGAGCACGTTGAATATGGCCACCTGTGGAATGATATTCTACTGCTTGACACCGTCAGGGTAGAGAGGGGGTGGGGGGGAGGTCACAGGTGAGGTATAGAAATGGGGTGTCCCGAACCGTCTCTGTACAGCCAGATCGTTATGGCATCGTAAATGTCAACTAAATAGTTTATTATTACCATCAGCCATTCCTCGTTGAAACCATTTAATGAATGAGACACCGACTCCTTCATTACCTGCATCATATGTGGATAAGAACAGAGCAACCTACCTTGGTATTCCTCCAGTTCCATCAACTTGGTTTTCTCATCCTCTTTCTGTTAACATAGAAAAAACTTAATGAAAATGCACAGCTCATACCATTCAACCAATCGCCTCTTTAATCATGCTATTTGGAACCAGAACCAAGCACGCCTAGTCCCATCACATTCAACAAGAGACATTCTACGGCAACATGTCGGTGAATTAACCATGTACACAGACCAGCTCATCGGGAGGTATCTTCCTGGAGAAAACCTGCATGGTGCCACGGAATGTCTTGCTGATGATGGAGCTGTTCATGGACTTGGTGCCCCCAAAACAGACATGGAGTGAGTTGAGAAGCCACGAGAGGAACTCAACACAGTCCCCTGCAACACACACACAC
>CM067347.1:3917829-4002227 GCA_034190875.2 Urechis unicinctus
TAAAGCAGACTGGAAGATAGTGTCCGAAAGCACTATCTTTTACCACGTGGAAATGCTATAAGGCAGCAACATTATGAAAGGTAAAGCAAATATAATTAACTAGTATAAAATGTCAATTATATCGCCATAATGGATTTATAGCGATTCGCAACACCAAACATAACTATCATTTGAGCGAGCAACACAGTGAGCATGGAAAACGCAGTACGACAGTACATGGATACATTACTGGTCTATTTCACAGCTATGTACTCTGTATTCTGTGGTTGCTCAATGATGATACAACATTGACACCTGCGACCAATTATGCACGACGTTTGAACATCTTATGTAAGATGCAATGTTAGAATAATTTCGGGAATATTTGCGATATAACCCGACACAGCCGACTGTAACAGTTTAGGAAATGTATTAATTCCTAAAAAGCGGCTAAGCAGAAGAAACTGGCATATTTATCGAGCGCTAGTTTTTGTCGAACTATCAGTAAGCAATGGGTGGATAATAAAATAGCGACACAAGACACACATTTACGACACATATATATATATATATATATATATATATATATATATATATATATAGATATATATATATATATATATATAGATATATATATATATATATATATATATATATATATATATATATATATATATATATATATATATATATATATATATATATATATATATATATATATATATATATATATCTAAATATGTATATATATATATATATGTATATATATGTCTGTATATATATATATATATATATCTCTATATATATAAATCTATATATATCTATATATATATATATATATATATATCTCTATATATATATGTGTCTATATGTATATATGTGTGTGTATATATGTGTATATATATGTGTGTGTGTCGATGTGTGTGTCGATGTGTGTGAGTGTCTGTGCTGAGGGGTGACGTATGCGCATGCTAATGTATGCGGATGCTTGTTTGCCTTTATGCGTGTGTGTGTTTGTGTGCTGATGTTATTAAGTTTGTTGGAGACAAACAACCAATAATATTTGGAGGCGGACAAGATTTGTCGGGTGCATTGTGCGTACTGCAAATTAACATGCAAACTGTACCTACCAGCTATTTTGGAGCATTTCTACACGCGTATAAGTTTGACACGGCATCTATATACATTGAATTAGTATATGCACAACATTGTTGGTTAACATGGTAGAACAATTTATTTATCCCGTATGAAAAAGCAGGCTAGATGTCTACAAACATTCGTCCATTAGTAATGACAAATGGATTGTTTGCAAGGTGCTTAGCGCTGTAATGTCTTTTTGGTAGCTTACATTGATTGAAGATCAAAAGTGCCTCACACACAATGGTATTATCTTATGAATAACCAAAATTGTCTCAAAGGACGAATCAGAAGTCGTCGACAAAGCAATGACGGTGTTATTAAATTAGTGATACGTGACAAATAAAGAACAATTATGATAGCTGCCAGAAATGGGCACCCCATTCACACTGTGTATTTGGATGCTGTTGATAGCATAATCTATAAGCCAAAATATCCTTCTTTGATTCGGGAAATATATTCATATTAAAATATATCAGAATGCAAAATGTCGATTGAGCATGCATGCGCCCTATGAGAGTTATGCATACCACCCTTAGCGTTTTGCATGATCATCAATAGCTATCTATGGCTCAGACAAGATGTAGGTTCGATGCATTGGTTTTTAATTCCATGAACAATTTTAAGACGACCACAGACATTCGACTGGAGAATATATTTATTTATAATTGGAATAAAAGGTTTTACTTGACGTATTGTCTAGTGGCAAATGATTAACATTGAGGTCACAAATGCACATAAACTTTAGCAGTAAAGATTGATATACACGATCAGCTGTCACTTATAACTGATGAAGAGATCAAGATGTCCACATGTTGCTGATAAAGAAATGTCCATGTTATCAAAGGATTCATAATAAATTTAGAGCTGCAAGTCCTACCTTAACCATGGCGTCTATGTTATTAAGTAACAGTTCACAAAGCATTCTCTTTTCCGTTCCGAGTCGACCTTGTCTGCAGCTGTTCTCGTGGAATGCGATCTCGTCATAACCGTAATTGTTCATAATAAGCAGCTTATAAGAAAAATGAAGTGCATGAGTTTCTCCAAGCTTCCGATGCATCATTTAACAAGACTACGGGTTGAAGTGTATTAGGACTGATATGTTCAAGTTTCACCGACTGAGAATTCGTATCCAAACAAATATGTATTATTTATAATCTGACTGATCGCTAATTGTGAAACATGGTTTTAATCATGAATTTTGGCTTCGAGAAAATTCATTAAGTGCATTTGGAAATTAAATTTGATCGATGCTGGTGGTGCTTACTCTAAATGTCCAAATTATATAGGAGATAATATGTTCCGTATGGGCATACATATGCAGTCTATTGTCCTTAAAATAGTAAGCAGGTGTAAAGTTTTTTGAGTAATTTACAATTGTCTGCGTCACACACCAAACTTCAATTTTAAAATTCGTTCCCTCTGTCTCATGAGAAATGATAATAGCTATTAAACATGTCATCACATCCAAACTGGCACATTTAGCATATACGTTAACTAAGACGAAGCAGTCTTTTCATGGTGGATGTTGTTTGCTCAACACCTTGTTTGCGTCCGGCACTAATTAGGAAATTGCAATATGAACATCATAAATGGATGCATCTTTACATTAAACATTGATCAAGGTTCATTTTTCTAGCTAGTCTATGGGAAACATCTTAATCGGGAAAGGCATTAGCCATATCATTTTTTTTGTGAAGGAGCTTATCTTAAATATAACGTAGTTGCATCAATTTTAAGGTAGTTATACAATATGCCATATCATAAATGCCGCCATCTGCAAACTCCATGCCGATACACAATATAACAATTTGTGCAAATGTTTATCTTGGTTATATAACGGCTTATTGATTAACGATCAATAACAAGGATGGGTGTAGGAATGTGTTTACAGAGTCAAAAACTTTTGTGGCGTCAACTTGAATATGCATCAAAAAGGATTTTCAAATATTCTATATGGCGTTCCATGATAATGCTACGCTCACAACTCTCTGAATAGAACATTTAGCTGAATTGCACAGATTGCTGAGTATTATTTGTACTAATCTGATCCTTCTCTCCATTATAAAGCTACCTGTACTTCATGTAAACCTGTTCTTATCTGTTTTTTGCACAGTTTCGCTAATATAGCATTCAACAGAAGTTGATTGTATTTCATAGAGAAAGTTTTAAAAATGCATAAACATGAGCATGTTGGTCAAAGCAGTCCGTCATATAACCCACTGTTGTTTTATGTTATACGTGGCATCAGCGCCAGGCATATATTGTTAACTGGGGAAAAAAAGGGGAAAGAATGTCATGGTTGGGTGATCTTAATTCCTCGTTGATGTAATGATAGTATAACAAATTAATGGATAGCGTGTGCAACAGTAAGCCCATTCCATACGATTATGCTGCGCAGAACAAAGCTGGTAATCTCCTCTGAACATTTCGTATATACCCCAATTATGTCCAATCAGCCGATCGCTTATAATAAATATACTTGTGTGAAAAATGAAACTGTGCATTACATCAATTAAAATGTTATCTTAATTAGTGATAATTCCAGCATTTAAAATTTTCGCTATTGTTCATCACATAAGCGCGAGCGACGTGAACTCGAATTAATGTTTTGCAGTTTTATCAAGGTTTGTGCACACTGACCCATAACTTTTGAGACGATATCAAGTCACTGGTAGTGCATTGGACCGTCCACGTTCTTTGCTCTCCATTCACAACCCACACGATATCATGAAAGTATGGAATACCTGCTGTTATTCAAGTGACATGAAATTTTCCAAAATCATGTTTTACTCTGCACCCCATAAGACTTTTGATTTTTTAAAACATATGTGACAATATATACTGAAATAGTAGTAAATTTGTTAATTGTGATTTTTTGTGATTGAATTTAATGTATGTATATTTATTACCACTATAATGCACATGGATGATGATAAGCAAATACATATTATACAGCATGCGATCTATGATACTATGTCATCTGTCAAAATGAGGAGAATGGGTTCTATGTCATTGATTTTGCAATATCTACAAGGATACAGAAAGATCCAATTGACTCGCAGGGCAAAATTTAGAAGTCTGCGAATGTTTTTCAGTCAAGTTGATCAGATGAATATTCTGAAAGAACAAGGATGCTATCATCAGATAAGTAAGGGCGAGCAGGACAATATGAAGATCTGATATTATTGAAAGATTAGCGACGTACTTGAAAAACAGAAAATGGAAAACTAAAAGATCATTTTGGGACAATAAAGAAATTTATATAAAAACAACCCCAGTAGCATTTTACAGCTGTACACAGTTAAAACAGAAAACTAACCAAACATTTATACCCTTATGAGTGCAAAACTGCAGCTTCACTTAAGAGTTAATTTTTATTAGTATTCGCTGATGGGTAAAGCAGGATTCCCGGAACCAAATAGATTCTTCAATCGTGCCTATAAGAAACAACTTGACAGAATACCTTTAAGTCCCAACATTGTGCACTTCTTAAAACCAAACAAGGCCACGATAAACTCTATCAACGGCTTTCAGAGAAACTCCAGACCTCTTTGTGTCATATTCCAACGGTTAATTGATGTATGAAATGCGCAAGGTGATGCAACCATAAATGAACTTTCTCCTCTCCTTTTGTTAATTCTTGTTACTTATACCCAAAGCTTATGTGAGGCTACAACAGGTTTATCAACGAACAAGTGCTGATAACCCAAGGTATCCACGAAGCAATCAACCCAGAAAGTGATGAGCATTTAGCTACAACTTTAGATAGTCAAAGTAGGGATTAGCGGTTTCGTAATCAGTACTTAGCTCAACTGGGCTGCCTGGAAAAACAAGTCAAAGCCTACTGCTTGTATCTAATTAAACACTTAAACCTCATTCACAATTATGATATGTGCTGTAAATATTTCACGCATATAAGGAAAGCCTATGCGTTAATTATGCAATCATACATATTGTGCCACCAGAGGGTGTTGAGTGATAAGAAACACCCTGTTGGAACACTATGCGCAATTGATATGCAAACCATACGAATACAATTGAGGTTACGAGACGCCTAGTCGCATTGAGAATTGCTAAAATCCCGAGGTCGAGAATGCATAAAAGTCAAGTAATGATGGCAGTCCAGCTGCGCCTTGAAAAAGATATCGCGCAGGCGCACCACAGTTGTGGTTGATATTCATGAATTCGATGGATGCTTATGGATCAATCATTGTACCCATGTTGTGCGAGATTTTGCGTATGCATAACTAACGCAAAATACGTAGTATCATCACATTTGGATTTTCTGCCTTTTGGGCTTATACATTACCGATATCTCTGAAATTGGATATTTCGTAATGATCTCATATGCCTATTTTATACACTCATATGGACTGCACGTGGATACATTGCGTTGGTATATTGATGTAAATGACGAAGATGACCCCACGATATGTTCTGCTTCATGATATCCATACCTTTATTTGTGTCCTCTCAATCTTACCGTTGTAACGCATATCTAATATTGAGTTTGTAGACATTCGTTGGATCTTATGGTGTCATTTTGGTAAATTTAGATTGTTTGAGAAGCAAGTTAGCACACTCAATTGGGACGTCTTTGTCACGCGACAAAAAAGCAATTACATAAAATCAATGGGAGTAATAGGAAGTTTGAATTACATCACCGCTGATGCTCATATCATGTATACATTGTTTGCCCTATATAAAACTCATAATGAACTAACTGTTCAGGAAATTGCATTCCATCCTTTTCTCTCTAGCTCGTATTTATTGGGATAAAGTGCTATTAAGCCAAAGCCCAAAGCTTGAGGCGGACTCGCTGATTGTCTTTCGATACAATGTGTTTTTTGGTCAGTTATTGCTACTGGCAAATAAACGTGATTACCCATAGTATTTTTTGATAGAGAAGTACGTGTTGGTTAACACAACTGGAGGCTTCTTTTAAGTTAATCTACTGACCGACTGATCAATGCAACCAAAGCCCCGTCCAGCTGTAGCATACAATTCATTCATGAACATCAGCTGAATGGACACGAATTAAAGCACCAACATAAGCAACTGTTTCAGAGAGTTGCATTTTGTAAAACCGATATCCCATCTTTATCAACGATTAGTGGCTCACTTCTCACATCACTCAAGTCACCGGATCATCGCTCATATTCAAGCAGTCACCGGATCATTAATCATATTCAAGCAATCACCGGATCATTGATCATATTCAAGCAGTCACCGGATCATTGATCATACCCAAGCAGTCACCAAATCATTGATCATATTCAATCAGTCAACGGATCATTGATCTTTTTCAAGCAGTCAGGATCAATATCGGATCACCGTTCATTGATCATATTCAAGTAGTCACTGGATCATTGATCATATTCAAGCAGTCCACGGATCTTCTGTGGGGTGACGAATAATTTGTACGAAAGACAACCACTCCTAGCTTATGACAAGCACCATTACGTCAAAGATACCACGAGTCGAAAATACAGGTTGTGGTCAACGCCAGCGGAGGCTCGTGTTCGGTTTATTTGTTGACTTACTGATCAATGCCATAACCAAACGACCAGCAAATTATTGCATACCATTCATATGCTATAAGCAATTAAAACAACAGACCGGGCAGTTAATTTTGTCGCAACACATATTAGTATTCCTTGATCAGGTACTTGGAGGCTCACCTCTAAAACTACGCTTTGGATATTTGATCATTTTCAAGCAGTCATCACAGAGTTAGTAGGATTGTTTGTAACGAATGCAATCACAAATAGCTAATGAAACAAAACTGTTGAAAATGTTGATAGGTAACGAAAACGAGTACTGATCTTTGGAGGATGGCATGACATTGTCAGTTGTTCACTGATTGAACGCCATCCCCCAGAATATTATTAATCAAAATTCATTACATTAATGAAATGACATAGAAAAATTACACCATACATTGACATGCAAAAATACAATGACACTCTTTGACCTTCACGACTGTTAGCACAGGTCCGCTTTGATATGATCTCGGACTTGCGAAAGCGGAGGCTCAAAAAGATAGCTTAAAATGCACGTCTCTGATTTTGTCATAACGGTGAACAAGTACATGCTTCCAATTACGAATCCCATTCTCTGTAAGCCCTGATTACCATATGCGCATGGGTTTTTGATAGCCTTAAATTCACCTTTAAAATTCCGTAGTTATGATCTGCTGCATGATGATGTGTGTGTGTGTGTGTGTGTGTGTGTGTGTGTGTGTGTGTGTGTGTGTGTGTGTGTGTGTGTGTGTGTGTGTGTGTGTGTGCGTGAGTGCGTGCGTGCAACCTTGTGTGATTGGGGTAGGGTAGGGGTTTTCCTAATCATATTTAGATCGTTCAAAAGTGACCTATCAATATACCTAATCTTTGATAAACTGATTAAGCACCTAAGAAAGTCATTCATATACCTAAACGAAAATGTGCTACCTTTCGCGACCATCAAGACATGCAGTAGCAAAAGCCTATCGAGCAATTCCATTGGAGCCACGGGATATATTTTATAAGGTGCACGTGTTAAGACATTCATACAATGACGTATGTGTTCTTAAACCGTAACTCATAAAGTTGCATGTCTCCAATAAGAAGAATATCAAATATATTTCCATCACTGATGTGAACAAGTGTCACGAAACATTATGCACGGCCAATTGCTTTCGCACCTAAACACAAACAGCTAGAATCGAATAGAAACGTTTCGATGCTCCTTCGTTTTTGTAATGTTACTTTGCTGCCTGTAGTTGCTGAAGTGGGGACTAGCCATAGTCCTGGAGTAGAGATGCTTATTTGGTTTATTCAATTTCAACATAGTCCTTTAGATATAGCTTTTTATGCGTTGCTTAATATAAGCATGACAATCATAGTGCAGCCTTACCTGTTACTGTCATCATTTGTCTCTACTGGTAGATTTTCCTATTGATGCTTACAAATAACCAATTAGGAATATGTTGACAATGTTTCAAACATCTGTAAGCACTCAGATCCGTATGCTGCTCAGTTGATGAATTCACAACACTCAGATCCCGTTGAGAACTGGGAAGGAATGTTAACTGCTGGACTAAATATGTATTTTGCTTTTGAATTAACCATTCATGTATTTGTCATATGCATTACAGCTCCTAAAAGAAGCATTCGTGTGGAGCAGAAGCAGAAATTGCCCATACCTTGACACTATAAACAGGTCTGGTGCTGTTCTCTGATGATTGCTCGTTGATTATCTTTGTCAATTGAAAGCCTAAATGGTCATTTTAAACCCATTAACAGTGGACGAACATGCACTTACACATTAATGCACTCGCACATTGACTAGCACTTAGTGTATACTATTTCAAATATGTTCATCACTCAAAAGTAATCTCTAATAATGATACATTCATGACACTTTGTTTAATGTTTTGTTTTTAGTTCAATATTGTTGGTGAGACTGGCACTGCTACAAGTCTAGCAATCACTACTTAGATTATAAATGAAAATTGTCATTGTTCTTACTGGTGTAACATAATGATAAAAAAGCCTAAATTACTGAAGTTGTGTATAGGATATATATATTATATAGGATAAAATTCTGAATCATCAGTAAATTATTGCTATGTTTCAGATCACTTCTTGATTTTGACTTCGAGAAGCTGTGTTCTGTATCCCTCTCACATCTGAATGTGCATGCCCGCTTGGTGTGAGGAAAATACTTTCAAGGTGAGTAAATTTCTTCTTCCCAACTGATATGCATTAATTTGGATGCGATATAGGAAAGTTAACTGATTACAAAAATATATTTGTTTGCTTTTAGTTTGTTTTAAAATGTGTAAAATTGATGGATAATCGATTTCTTTCTATGTAGGCAGAGGGATCAAATCACACGCATATACTCACAGTGTACAAGATGGCAATCATGTTTTCCTCAACTTGGAGACTCAGAAATTCTACTGCCTGCCTGACAATTACCAGATCATAGAACAGTCTCTGGAGGACATAGTGGTATAAACCTATGCTCCACATTTACCTCTTTATGGTGTAGAATTCATCTGCTTTAGATACCTTCATATAAATTTCAAGCTCACACTTTTACAATTGCAATTGATTTTACATGAAGATGGGATAATTTGATATTATGTTTGTTTGATGTCCCAGTATGTGTTGAATCCCACATTCAAACAATAACAAATAGAGATAATTGAAACCACGGGCAGGCTTTCCAGAGCATATGACAAAACTACGTACTTGCCAGGTAGGTGTGGTAGATGGTGACTAAATAATGTCAAAGCACACTGTCGATTGATTGGATTGCTTTGCTTTTGTACAGTGGGGTGTGTAGTTACCGGGCTCTTTAATGTTGTATGAATACTGATGTAAACCAGTCTATCTTGGAATGATGCAGGGTCAATCATTATGTTGGCTAACAGATATGGGACATAATCATTATATATGTTACCTGTTAAATGCAGGTATTGTTGGGCTGAACAACATCAAGGCTAACGACTACTGCAATGTTATACTCCAGGTAAGGATTCAGCCGAGGCATTGTGATACTAATACAGATGTCATTCTCTTGATATTCAACACTTTAGCATGTGCTGCAAAATTCATAGATAATCTAGTCATAGGCCAGTTAATTGCATGACATGAATTGAACCGAATATTGTTCTCCCCCTTCCTCCTCTGAACCCCTCCTGTCTGACTTCGATCCCCCACCAGTCCTTCTCCCACGTAGCTCCACTACGTACTACTTCCTGCGTGAAGAGAACTATAAGCACATCAAGCGGCCCCCTGGCGACCAGATGTCATGCTGGACAGGAGGTTTGGGGAGCTGTTGAGGAAGTTGTGGAATCCTCGTAACTTCAAGGCTCACGTCAGTCCCCATGAGATGCTGCAGTCGGATGTCAGATGTAGCAAGAAGAGGTTCCAGATAACCCAAAAGGGTGGGCCACTGTCTCACACTCACGCATCACTCCACGTTGTATTATTTTTATTGATCAGAGTGGTTTTTGTAGACAAATTGTACTTTGATGTCGCATCAATATTTTTTCAACATTTCATGAATGATAGTGGCCGGTGACTAAAGACCTTATGGTTGAAGGCCCTGCCACTGATCACCAACTTTTAACTACAATATCCACAGTGTCATACCATACAGTGATCTAAATCAATCCATTGTTACTAAGTGACCTCCTAATCATCCTAGGACTTGGCTTGGTGTTATAATGTTCTTTGGAATTGCCCATGCTTGGCATAGTGACAATCTCGTTTGTGTTTGTGTGTGTTTGTGTGTGTGTGCTGTAGGGGACTGTGTTGAGTTCCTCTCGTGGCTTCTCAACTCACTCCATGTCTGTCTGGGGGGCACCAAGTCCATGAACAGCTCCATCATCAGCAAGACATTCCGTGGCACCATGCAGGTTTTCTCCAGGAAGATACCTCACGATGAGCTGGTCTGTGTACATGGTTAATTCACCGACATGTTGCAGTAGAATGTCTCGTGTTGAATGTGATGGGACTAAGTGTGCTTGGTTTTGGTACCAAATAGCATGATTAAAGAGGCGATTTGTTGAATGGTATGAGCTGTGCATTTTCATTAAGATTTTTCTTTCTGTGTTAACAGCAAGAGGATCAGAAAACCGAGTTGATGGAACTATAGGAATACCAAGGTAGTTGCTCTGTTCTTCTCCACATATGATGCAGTTGATGAAGGAGTCTGTGCCTCATTCATTAAATGGTCTCAACGGGGAATGGCTGATGGTAATAGTAAACTATTAGGGTTGACATTTACGATGCCATAACAATCTAGCTGTACAGAGACGGTTCAGGACACCCCATTTCTATACCTCGCCCGTGACCTCCCCCACCCCCTCTCTACCCTGACGGTGTCAAGGAGGACAATATCATTCCACAGGTGCCCATATTCAACGTGCTCAATAAGTTCAACGGCGTCCTTGAGAAGGAGTACAAGACATACAAGGACTCGACCATGAAACGCTTCGTCATCACCAGACTGCCTCCTTACTTGATTCTCTATTTCAAGGTCATGCATATGTGTGTTTTTGTTGACCTTTCCCAAGGTGAAACTTGAACTATGCAATAAATGTAATGTCAATTAAACAGGTGTTGTCATTAGGGTAGAAGCTCAGTTGTTTACAAAGTTATTCCCTGTGATGGACTGAACTTTTGTTTTGAAATATGTGTATTTGATTTCATAACAGAGATTCAACAAGAACACTTTCATCTTGGAAAAGAACAACACAATCGTCAATTTCCCAGTCAAGTTAATGTGCAACCCTGTCTCCTATGACATATCTTATTGACGTTTAGATGTTGAACATTGGATTGTGACAAATATGTATAGATAAATATGGTGAATTGAGGAGTTCAACAATGCACATATTGTCCAGAGGTAGTAGTATGAGGGATTTGTTGATGGTGTACTGACGTGTAGGGGGATTGACTTTGGGGAGTTACTGGCGCCAGAAGTACGTGCTAATCACAAGAAGAGCACCACATATGACCTCATCGCCAACATAGTTCACGACGAGGAACCTGACGCTGGGAAAGGCACATACAAGGGACATGTACTGCATAAGGTGAGGACAGCATCACTTTAACTCCTGCTTCAATGCGGACTTATACAGAGACCTTATTCCATGCCGTGTAAGACTTTCATTCATAAATGTGTGTGTGTTGGATAGGGGAATGGCAAGTGGTATGAACTGCAAGATCTTCACGTGGTTGACATCTTGCGTCAGATGATCACACTCACAGACTCCTATGTTCAGGTAATGCATCGAATATTGAAATTTATCCACAATTTGTTTAATATCAGCATAGGTGATTGTCCGTTGGTAAGATCAACATTTTTATCTGATGGAGGAGGTGCTGTTTGTGGTATTGAAATTGGTTGAGAGAGCATTACTTTTGTGTGTCTAGATCAACGAGCTACAGGAAGAGAAATCCTCATCTTAAGTAGCACAGGTCTCATTAATCAGCTCACTAAGGCATCATCTGCCATTTACATTTTTATCTCTTTGTTAATGTGAAATATCATTTATGAGTAGTCAGCAAATACAGAGCCACAACGTGGAAGTTTGTTGTTGTCTTGGCTTCTACTTCCTGTAAATATATAAACCATATTCACGCATGCAGTCGCATCCCATGCTTTGGTCTTATATTTCGTCATTTTGCGATGGGATAATACTTGGCAAATGTTGTTTTACATAAATTTCAATGACAGTAAGTACATTGTGGGGTCATAACACGTAATTGTACATGCCTTCATCAGCAATCGTTATACATTTACCAAGTAATTCTTGTTCAATTTTAGACTCGATTAAACGACAACTTTTGTCAAGATACTAACCTTAATTTGATAAGTTGATGAGTTAAATTTCTGGCACACGAATTCCAAACCTGTTGCATATACAATATATATATATATATATATATATATATATATATATATATATATATATATATATATATATATATATATATATATATATATATATTATATATATATATATATATATATATATATATATATATATATATATATATATATATATATATATATATATATATATATATATATATATCATATATATATATATATAAATTTTCACAAAAGTATATGATCCGTTATTTGTTGCAAAATGTTACTATTCATTGATATACACATGTTGGATCCATACTTCCTATCCCTAACCTTGCGAACGCACCATTTCATTATATACGTCCTGCAGGGCTAACCTACTGTACTACATCCGTACAAATATCCACCTGACGCAGAGGTTGGAGAACTTGTTGTACAAGCCCGATTAAATATATTCAGGTACTCGTCGAACTACACCTAGAACGGCACATGTCAACGTTCTATTTTCCTATAGAAATGATCCACTCAGGATTCCGTTCAAGATAACTTCGCACGCGTCTCGTCTTTTGTCATAACGGCTATTAGCTGGTGCTGCTGCAGATCATAGCATAACTGCCAACAGTGGCTTTCACAGCCACCCGACTCTCGATACATACTACTTTATGCAAATGATATGATGCCATGTTACAAATGTCTGTAGAAATATACAAAATAAGCGACTCCCTCACGCACGCTCATCCTCTGAGGTGATTGCAAACAACAAAAACGGTTGAATTGTACAGAAAACAATAGCCACCGAGACGCCCCTAACAAACATGTTTTTGTTTATTGTTATTGCAATCATAGACTCATAGGGCCCAAGGCTTGTTAGAGTATTCATGTCAACATCGTATCCGAATCCCTTTCGGAGAGAATTTAGTCTATTTTACTTCTGCCTGGCTATGGTGGACAAAACGGAAACACCTTTTTGAACACTGATTTGTTCATAGGTGTAATGCAGCATGCGAGTTGGCGTGGATTGGATCCTTGGAGGTTGCAAATATTTATCACTGAAGCAAGTTTGTAATTGTAACATGTATTTGGAAACCTTGCATATGCTCAATATTGTATTATCCAGATATCCACCGTTGAAAAGCTACATAGTTAAATATACCGCTGTACCTAGTAACATTTCGTGTGATGAATTAGGTGCTTATGTTTCCACGACTTCGTGGGCAAACAAAGGCACTCTTAGATAATGGAGTCAGATGATGTATCATTCCATTCAGTTGTGTAATGGTCTGTTAAGGTAATCGATCAGTTTGTGGGAAAACAATGTCAGCAGTGACCTCCAATTAACGAAGAAGATCGCTCAGAAAATACACTCAAAATTAAGAGGCATCACGATTTTACCACCATCAGCAACAGGTCGATTTGACAACAGGCCACTTCGTCAATTCTTGCAACCAAACCGCAAAACCGCTTGTTTCGAAAATTGCGTTGGTCAATCCTATCTGGCATCATAAATTAATGACATTCCTTTTTGTCCTCGATCAATACAAGATGCAAGCAAGTTGTTCGTGAGTATTTTAAATGATCATCTTTGAGGTGTACTAAATTGCAAAAGCGAAATTTACTTGAGGAACAGTAATCACATGTTTGTGGTATGGTTGTTGAATGTTTTAATACATCAACATAAGTAAGTGACAAACGCTTCAAATTTGAACTTCGAGTTACATTACCTTGGCATAAATTTGACAATACCTATATGTATACCCCTGCAGTTCCATGTTGTGGTATACACAAGCTGTCAAGTTATATTGATTAATTTGATCGGTTTATCTTCAGGGGTTTTATGTCTATAAGAATAATGCGGTCTAATATTACTCGTTCAATTGTTAGTGCCCGATGATTTATGCGATTGGCCTGTAGAGTGTGCTTGAACTTCAGCTTTGAATGTAACTTATTGGATTCCTGAATACCCAAATATCCATTCTTCATGTTTTTGGCAACACATTACGTCGAATAATCGACTATGATAACGTCTTTGTTATGGACCGTCCTCTCTCTTTCCAATACAAGGCATCTCCTTTGTACTACATCGATGTTATAAAGTCATCCTTAATCCAATCATAAAACCTTAACCGCTCGAGGGTCGTCAACAATGCATTTTTTGACCCTTTGCAAAATAGCTTATTTCCATTGCATTTCACTATTCGTTACTACATTGAAAAGTTTCACAGCCATTGTAGCTTATCTATTTTTATAAATTGATAGTCAATATTTACTATCAGCACAGAAGACATCCGTGTTACCATACTGACCTTACTGACGGCAAGGTAATGGGAGGTCCTCAATAACAGCTTAGCAAAATGACCGTAACGAAAGGCAATAAGAAAACGTTGGAGCAGTAGAATTGCATTTAACGTTCCAAACGATTTAGGATAAATGGGCCGAGATTCACAGACAAACTCAATGTCGAATCCACTTAGCCTTGAAATTGACTACTACAAAAACTGTCAACATTCGAGGGATGGGTTCTGAGGATACAGACTACACTAAACATTATAAAATTTATGATTGCTATAAATGGTGATAAAAGTAGAATATCATTTTTAGAAATCTCGATAAACGGTAAGCAACGAGGGGAAAAGTAGACGAAACTTATGTTTGAGACATAAAAAGATATAAGGCATGTTTAAACGACTTTATCATTGTTGCTAGCGTATGTGTGTATGCATTATTTGCTTTCAAAAAATATATCCATGCTCTATGAAGTTCTAATCTACTCTCACTTAAATTATATTCAAGCAGTCTGCGGATCATTGATCATATTCAAGCAGTCTGCGGATCATTGATCATATTCAATAAGTCACCGGATCATTGCTCATATTCAAGTAGTCACCGGATCATTGATCATATTCAAGCAGTCACCGCATCATTAATCATATTCGAGCAGTCAACGGATCATTGATCTTTTTCAAGCAGTCAACGGATCATCTGTGGGGTTGAGGAATGGCTTGTACGAAAGACATCCACTCCTAGCTTATGATAAGCACCTTTACGTCAAAGATACCACGAAACGGTACAACATGTTATCTAAAATATAGGTTGTGGTTAACACAAGCGGATGGAGGTCCTCAATAACAGCTTAGAAAAATGACCGTAACGAAATGCAATAAGAAAACGTTGGAGCAGTAGAATTGCATTTAACGTTCTAAACGATTTTGGATAAATGGGCCGAGATTCACAGGCAAATTCAATGTCGAATCCACTTAGCATTGAAATTGACTAGTACAAAATCTGTCGACATTCGAGGGATGGGTTCTGAGGATACAGACTACACTAAACATTATAAAATTTATGATTGCTATAAATGGTGATAAAAGTAGAATATCATTTTTAGAAATCTCGATAAACGGAGGGCACCGATGGGAAAAGTAGAACGAAACTTATGTTTGAGACATAAAAAGATGTATGGCATGTTTAAACGACTTTATCATTGTTGCTTGCGTATGGGTGTATGCATTATTTGCTTTCAAAATATATAGCCATGCTCTATTAAGTCCTAATCTACTCTCACTTAAATCACACTTGATTGGTTCTCCTTTGTCACTCGACAAAAACGCAATTACTTAAATCAACGGGAATAATCGGAAGTTAGAATTTCATCGCTGATGCTCATATCATGTATACATAAAACTCGTAATGAACAAACAACTCATAAAACTGCATTCCATCCTCTTCTTTCTGGCTGGTATTTATTGGGATAAAGTGCCACTAAGCAAAAGGCCAAAGCTTGAGGCGGACTCACCGATTGTCTTTCGATGCAATGTACTTTTGTTTTGTCAGTTATTGCTACTGGCAAATGAACGTTATTCCCTATGGTATTTTGTGATATAGAAGTACGTGTTGGTTAACACAACTGGAGGCTTGTGTTAAGTCAATTTATTGACCTACGGATCAATGCAACCAAAGTCCAAACCAGCTGTAGCATACCATTCATTCATGACCATATGTTTAATTGTAACGAATTAAAGCACCAACAAAAACAACTGTTCCGAAGAGTTGCATTTTGTAAATATAATAGATATTACATCATTTTCAACGATTGGATGCTCATTTCTCACAGCACTCAAGTCACCGGAGCATTGGTCATATTCAAGCAGTCACCGGATCATTGATAATATTCAAGCAGACATTAGATCATTGATCATGTTCAAGCAGTAACCGGATCATTGATCATATTAAAGTAGTCACCGGATCATTGATCATGTTCAAGCAGCAACCGGATCATTGATCATATTAAAGTAGTCTCCGGATCATTGACAATATTCAAGCAGTCACTAGATCATTGATCATATTCAAACAATCAACGGATCATTGATCATGTTCAAGCAGTAACCGGATCATTGATCATATTCAATGAGTCGCCGGATCATTGATCATATTCAAGTAGTCACCGGATCATTAATCATATTCAACCAGTCAACGGATCATTGATTACCTTTAAGCAGTCAACGGATCATTGATCACATTCAAGCAGTCAACGGATCATTGATCGTTTTCAAGCAGTCAACGGATCATCTGTGGGGTGAGGAATGACTTGTACGAAAGACATCCACTCTTAGCTTATGATAAGCACCTTTATGTCAAAGATACCACGAAACGGTACAACATGGTATTTAAAATACAGGTTGTGGTTAACACCAGCGGATGCTCGTGTTCAGTTTATTGGTTGACTGACTGGTCCAGGCCACAACCAAAGACAAGAAAACTATTGCATACCATTCATATGCTATGAGCAAAAAGACATTGAATGCACATAAATTAATGCACCAATTTAAACAACAGACAGGGCAGTTAATTTTGTTGCAACAGACATAAGTATTCCCTGATCACGTACTTGGAGGCTCACCTCTAAAACTACGCTTTGGATATTTATTTATTTTCAAACAGTCATCGCATAGGTAGTAGAATGACAAATGGTCTATACCGAATGCGACCACACATAGCTAATGTTTCTGATTATATCATAACGATGAACAACACGCACTGCTTCAGATTATATCACCTCATAATCAATCCTCCAGTCTCCTATCACCCCCTGTCGTCTCTTTCTCGCTCTAGGTTCAGCAAGGTTGGAACTTTCGTTTTTTTCCTCAGCGTGTACCATTGAGCTTAAATTTGATATACTATTAGAACATGTAGCAAAGTGCAACACCGATAATTCAAAGCCAAGCGCATACCGCAAATCTACCTTGAACAGTTCGCACTTGGCTGCTAACCGGATACTGTTGATACATTTCATTTATTTGCCATGGAGTTAAGGGAAACCGGGGGTGATTCTATTCCATTCAATGTGGCGTTACTACATGTAATTAAACTCATGGTAGTGTCTTGCTGTTAATAATGTACTCTTATATATGAACATGTGCATGTGGTGTAAAAGTTAACATTATGTGTATTTTGTTAACAGTTCTCTCATTGTATTCACTTGCTGCATTGGTATAAACCTCACACACAAATAATTGGTGGAATAGTTGCGGGAGATTCCTCTACCAACTCAGCTGTCCATGGGTGCATTCCTTTTGATCGACTCACCCTTAGAACCAGTACATACTTCCAATTACAATACCCATTCTCTGCAAGCCCTGATTACCATATGCGCATGGGTAAAATCGCTATTAAAATTCGTAATTATGATCTGCTGTCTGATCTCTGTGTGTGTGTATGTGTGTGTGTGTGGGGGGGGGGGGGGGTGTGGAGTGGGTAGGGGTGGGGGTATTCCTAACCATATCTAGATCAGCCAAACTTGAGAAAAGGTGACCTACCAATATACCAAATCTTTGAAAACAATACCCATTGGTATACTGATTAAGCAAAAAGAAAGCCTTTCATGTACCTTAATGAAAAATACTAGCTATAACATGTTTTGCTGTAGCTTGACGTATGTGTTATTATACCGTAACTCATTAAGTAGCATATCTCCAATGATAAGCATATAAAATATATTTCCATCATTGATGTGAATAAGTGTCATGAAACATTATGCACGGTCAATTACTGTCGCGCCTAAACACAAAATTCATCAGATGATCCGTTGTATATTTAGAATTCAAAGCCAAAGTCGGCAACTTGATATTGTGCTGTCATTTCTATGAACATGGCACTATAATGAAGTCATTTTGATCATACAGAGGCAAGATACATCAGCAAGTAGGTCACTGGAAGCATGACGCAGCAGTCTAGAGTGTATGGAAGAAATCGCCGATTGTGATGGGGTTTTTCTGTCAAACATGGCAGGAGTTTGTCTACTTAAGTGTACTTGATCAGGAATAACATCGTTGCATTCGTTACATATAAGACAAATATCTACTCCTTCAAGGCGTAAGAATTAAAAGATTAAACATCAAACAGTCACTACAAAAACTTTTTCGCTGCAAGATTTTCAAAATGCGCGGTTTCAAAATGTTTTCATTGCACACTTAGAAAATGTGGCAATATAGAAATTTATATTTATTTGCTCCTTCATGACCACGCTGCATCAGTAAAACTATTTGTATTGTATTTTGGACTCATGAAGCAACGGTCGGACAAAAGAAAATTGTCAAACTAATGTAGCAAATCTAAATTGCAGCTGAACCTGTAACCATCCGAGTATTACTACGACTGTGACGTGTTGCAACTTCATGCTAGCTTCGACTTTGTTACTCAATATCTTAGAAGTCTTGTTCGTCGCTTAATTCGAACATGTTGTTAGCTGTGACATTTGTTTGATAATTGGATAAAAAGTAAATGCTATAATACATTTAGTATATGCACAGGGAATGATTTTTATCGGGAAAATTCATAGGTAATATATTGCTTTGCATTGGTATGAGCCATCCCCTAACGCACTCTTCTAACCAAGACCAATAAATAGGGAACTCTGATTTAGAAACGTTAACGATTGTTATACAGCATACAGCTTGCAAATTAAGATTGTGTGACTAAGACACAAATGATGTTTGAAACTCTCAAAGCCACATATCTCACAGTTATTGCTTTCGATACAGTACATTACAGACCTTAACGAGGATATTGCGTTCCCTGATGCGTCATAATCAGACCTTAACCGTCAGCTAAATTGTCTTGGTGATTATTTATGAAGGTAATATTTAGATTAAGATGCCCTAGATATTTCAGTCGCAAGCCGCACTAAATAAAAATGGGGTGACCTTTAGATAAGATGTATGTAATCGTATAGCCACATTCTAGATATATATTGGGTGAAGTTTATATGGATTTGTAATGACACTCATAAAAGCTTGACCTGCCACCGGTTCTGACGTTTGTTGGAAACATAAGCAATAACATGCAGCGGCTTATTTACAATAACTTACAATGACTGCAACCCACTAATTTATTGCTATAGGTGCCAGTGGACACCAACAAATGATTTCTAACTATGCACAGTCAAAACATTGCTTAACACATGTGGCCTAAAACTCAAATTGGCTTTTAAAAGAGTTAAGTTAATTGGCTGAAACTATCTTGAATGGTTAACAACTCAATGGAGTCACAGCTCCTTAATCTTGTCCTAGCCAATGGTTTAGTGCCCAATGTCTCAGAACTGTGAAGCTGAACAAACCACAAAAACCCAAATCAACAGTCATAGTATCCAACCCCATTTTGTCTACCTGTAAAAGGTCCCCGTGGGGACACCGTCTTTTAAGAGTTGTTAGCCATAGCAAGAGCAGTGTTCGTTTGTAACCAAACATGACTCCGGTCGAACGGTAATATAAATTTATACCGTTCTGCCATGATATTTTGAGCGCACATTAAAACATGCGTTTGAGTAAAGTGCTGTGTTACGCATTTAGAAAACAACATATATCAAGATCCTGTACAACAATAGGACATGGCGCATCAAAAAGCCTATCCCTGATCGATGCTATTCTTTAAGAAATGCCATCTATATATCATTTCTGAGCGTGAGCGATATAAGTTGTCTTGAGCTTGAAAACAAACTTATTGCGGTGTTTCGGACTTTCTACAGCTTCCATATTTATCGAACTATAACTAAATACCACGGATGAAATCCCCCGCCACAAAGGGATAAAATTGTCTGCGAACATCATTGCATTCTAAAACTTCATCACTTGGGTATGTTTGGTGTTTGGTAGTTTTCTGAATCAATCTCAAAATATATAACATTGCGTCGTTTTCAAACAGAGTAAGACTTCTACTCAGACGTCTTGTAGGGCTTAACCGAACCCAGACATATCTGCTACGAGCTTAGCAGCATGCAGTTGAACTCTTTCTATATATCAATGATAATCCCTAGATATAAATCTCTCTGCTGACACATCATCTAGAGTCAAATCGCCCATTTGGTATTCAAACTTGTCATTTGCCCGACCCATATGCAGTTCTTTGCATTTTCGGGGTTAAAAAGCATTTGCCAATCATTTTCCAAGTACAACGCATTATGCAGCTGTGTTGTAATTTACATGCCGGTGTTTGATCCTCACCAAATGTTGGTGATCTGCAAATGTTCTTCACATCAAGTCAACAGCGCTGTCTGAATCATTCTAGATGACGAAAAGATTCACAACCGCTGATTCCATGGGCCATAAATTTTATATGTAACCGTTTGTGACAAACTTTACCAAACGCCTTTTGGAAGTCTAAACAAACATCCTTTAGAAATTACAAAAGGTTGGTAAGCACACAAAAAACCACGCTGAGATATATTACAAGTTATGTTTAACTAAGTGTTCTGTGAGTGTGTCTCTACTAAGTGTTCTGTGAGTGTGTCTCTACTAAGTGTTTCCATTGTTTTGCTCAAAAGCGGACTGGCCGGTAATTTGCTGGCTGCTGACGATTTGCCTTTTGAATATTGGTGTAACATCATCACATTAGCTACACCCCCATAGCATCGGCCTTCCGAGTTTAAAGGGACCGATCGTATGTCAAACTCTCTCAGGAAACATATGCTAAAATGTGCTGAGAGGAGTAACGCGCAACCTATACCTTAACGCCCAGTGCTTTTTCGCAATCTCGAGCCCTAGACTGAAGGGCAAAATCTTCATCACCCGTAACTTGTCAAAACGGGGAAGAACTCTCAACACAGTGATTTGGTTAGCCTTAAATTTGATAACTGTATGCAGCTTCTGGTAATCCGCCATTGTACATACGACAGAGTGTCCCGATTATTTTCGCTGACACTGAACACTTCTAAGCACAGATTAAACTTTGCGCCATTCATATTGCCATATCGGGTACGACAGGATAACAAATAATAACTCAAGCGTCATATAAGTAATTTTATGCTTTCATGCACAAGGTACTCATTTGATGATTGGTATGTTTAATTAACCCCTTAATATCCTGTGTAAGTAGTTCGTAAGCAAGGCCACTACAGAAAAATGATGAATTCTTCCATGCCACACAACACTTCTTAGCATGATCTTGCCGATGAAATATGCAAAAAAGCTGCTAATAAGAGTCACTGACTGATAGTACTTCTGAAGGTTATGGTAAGGACAGTATGAAGAGCCCTTCTAGGAGGATTACTCTGGGTAATATATTGACGTTTTGGTTTGCCATAATGGAATATACAATATCAGTATGGTAATATGGCTGTTTGCGACATGACGAAATGATATCTGACGGAGGATATAAATCGACAAGCGAATAATGTGTACGTTATCCTGCTGTCCCTTAAACAGATCAATATGGTATTCCACATCTGTCGGCATTGCAATGCATAGGCACAGAGACGCTCATAGCAGATACATCTTTCATCCTTTCATTTTGTTGCTTAATCCCAACACGCAGACACCGAACCAAACATTGCAACATAAATAGGAGACCATCGTGATTATCAACTCACCTGAGTATATAATCAAACAGAGGCAAACTTAACTAAATATAAGAAGCGTGAATCGATTTGGAATAAATATAACCATCATCCTCCCTTATATGGAGATGAAGTTTAGAAATACGAACTACCTATGTGATAATACCAATGTCAATTTATACAAAAGGTACAGCAGCTCCGTTACAATTTGTACAAAGCCAACCGAGCAAATTTGAAGAGCAAAGATCATCCCGACATACGATTGATGTTCATGTGACACACGCATCTTAACTAATATTTTGCACATGACAGTTTGTATTTTTTCGCCCCTTAAGAATATACAAAACCGCTAGGAATGAAACAATTCATTATGAACTAGCTTTCATGGCTACACAATGTAAATGAATCGACCCAAGATTTAAGGCATGATGAACCAGTGTGTGTTATGTATATTGCGTGAAATAATGCAGTCGTAAAAAGAACGCACTGGATGCATTTTTACTCCATACTCCTTGGTTTATTGATGTTAACGTTTTCTTAGCAACAGTCATGATTATTATCAAAAGAATATCGATCATCATAGTCATGTGCCATTTGAATTTCCACATTTAAAAAGTTCCAATCACGGGTGTAATGCGCCATGAAATAGTCGTTGAAGCCCTTCCTCGAAAGCAGGCAACATGGCAGATAAAACCTTAATGTCAATTGACGATAAGGATGAGTTGCAAACGTGCGCCACTCCAATTACCATAAAATACTGCAGCCCAAAAGAGATTACTATATAAGCATCCAACTGACCATTATAAAACCCAGTAACAAAGCATTTTATACTTGTTAGGATGAATATAAATGTCAACAGAAAACATGGGACCTATATTCTGTTTTCCGATTCTGACTCGACACCAAGTGATCTCGTTTATCGATCTCTCTTACTTGGTATCAAATTGCTAACCGCTTCAAGCAATAGACTACTGACTATGGTGGTCATAGTATGATGCTTATCTGAACCCTCTGATTAAGCGCTTTGTGATGCCAGTTGTATATATCAGCAATATGTGAACGACCCGGCTCATTTATCCTATAAAGGTTAACGCTGTTTTTTCCGTTTATGTTTTTATTAATAGAATGTTGTAGATAATTTGAAATGATATTTTGACCTTTATACAGCAGACATTGCTCAACAGTACACACTCTGGTTAATGTCATAAATAAGATACTGATAAGAAATGAGATTTAATCCATTGGTCCTAACGAAAAATCACCTTCTTGCAGCATGGGACATTTGGTTGTCACATTAAATACCTTCCGACGCCATCATATCCTGAAACTCCACAAATAGAATATCAGTAGATAAACGTGCAACAAACAGTATTGTTGTTTTGGACCCTGATTGACTATATATGCCGGTTGATCTGATGACTTAGCATAACGTTTAGATGACATACAATCACCTCATTATGTTCTATGTGCCACAAGAAGTTTGTGATTTATGTTTGTAAAAGTTACTTGTGGGATGACGTTTTGCTTACTCCATAAGGTAATCTTTAGATTGTACAAGCAAACTTGTTTGGATATATCTAAGGGTCAATCTGTTGGGTCAATATGGCGGCATTTGCTCGAATGTCGTTCAATGCCGTCTAATAGCTGTTCTCTTTTATTAGTGGGTGATATTATAAATCATCAAAAATGGTAGCATTGCTATTGTCTTAGTGACGACCACGTGAAAGGCAGGGATGACAAATAGATAAAGCCATTCTCGTCTATCGATTAAGCATTAAACAACAATGTGCATCTTAAATAAATTAACGCCGCGCTATGCAACAAATGGCTAAATTTATTAGCAATTACTGTCGATAACATGGAGCCTCCTTCTATATCACGATACAACTCAATTCTTAATGAAACTTAAGCAGCAATATAGGAATCATTACAAATAAATTTGGCCGTTGGTTGCATGGCGCGGCGTTAATTTATCATGGAACCTTATTATCTATATAGCAACTCACAACTCCTTTCAGATCTACTTGGTTCTGCTTGACTGAACAACGTCAAAATGAATATTGGCAATATGAAGTACATACCCAGTTCTAAGTTAAGCATGGTACTAGTTTCCCTTCCTTACGTTGTACTTACATTTAGTGCTGCACGCTCGAATTATTTTATATCCATACAAATTGCTATGCGAAGAATTAAATTTACTGTGCACGCATGGTTTGTTTAGGGGGCGCCGAATTTATTTGGTTACAAAATTTGTTATCGCCTTAGTCACAGGCAATGTAATGTTTGTTGATAGATATTTCTTTATCAACTACGAATTTGTCAATGCCAGTTCTAAGATTACTGTGTTTGCTGTTGAGAGTTCTACTGCATGAATTGAACAAAACACCAAATGATTTTTGCGCGATCAACAACACGAGGAACTCGTCGCGAGTTACATATGTCAAGGTCTGCATTACAACAAATCTGTGCCATCACAGACTGCACTTAATAACGGAATAAAAACTTAACCTGCATTGTAATTTTTGCGCGATTCAATGTTTATTTACAAGAGTAAGAAAAACAGTAACCGCCAATTTTGTGTATGTTAATACGGATTATTTAACTCAAATCGAGTGTATCCCCTGATAAGAGTCCTGGACTCATGTTATCATTGATAATTTCATTTCCGTTCTGAGATATTGTTGAATCTCGGGTCTATCGTACGATGGTTATTTATAGATTCCTTTAGCTTATGGCCGTGGATGATATCACCTTCCTTATCGTCACAGATACATAATTTTTTCTAACGCTGGACGAAAAGACATTATCAGGCATAATGATCACAAAGCATATGATGTACATAAAGCAAGCAAGGTTATAGTAACATAGATGATATATGCATACATGAGCTGCAATTTCCTGCATATAAACGACATATGCCAATTTGACAATATAAGGGACAGCTAGCAAATTAATACTTCTCATCGGCTACGTGTAGATGACAGTAAAGGATATATTTGGAATGGCAATAACCCATACTTAGAGCCCAAATGCGCAGCTTAACGAAATATGGGTTTGTGATTTGGATACGCACTAAAGCAATGTTTCACAACTGTTTAGTTCGCTCACAGGGTGAAGCAACAACTGTAATCGAGATGGAGCCTTTACTGGGTTTTATCGTTACACTAACCAATTCATGAAATGAGGATTGCGGAATGTCCAAGTAAATTGGTCCTCTATTCTTGTTTTTACTTCAGCATGACTGACTAAGCACCCCCTCATGGTGGACATAAACTGCAGTCAAATGGAATTCTACCAGAATAGTGTAAGTGAGATGACATTGATTGTACAAACAAAGTTAGGTAGGAGTATTCAGTCGTTACCCCTGTTCATTGACATGCAACTGTTCGCCATTTTTCCGAGTATTCAATGGAGGAAATCGATACAAATGAGTATTGTGTTATTAATAATGCTTGCCGACACTTAACCTGTGACTGTACAGTTTCCCTTTTATCCGTTGTTAAACCCAGAGTAGTTAAAACCGATATCTACATAGCGGCTTACTAGTCCAAGGTTTGGAAATAAAGATGCGCGCATATACGTTATGCTATGACAAAAAAGCTAGTCCGACACAGAAGGATGACAGAAAGACAACACAGAAGGATGATAGGAATATGAATGCAAGATATTCAAAACCAGCCATACATATAGAAACGGCGTTAAATGGTTTCAGAGCAATGAGTCAATTACTATGATGTTTTCCGGCTTCAATGAAGAATCTCGACATAGAAAACACAGGAAACATTCGTTTGAAACGGAGCGAGATTGCACTTAATGGCTGCTGGACTGGCATAACTACTTGCATAATACAACACTCGGATTGCTAACACTGATTTGGTCAATTTATGTGACTGACTTTGACACAAATACCCCAATCTTGTTCATAGTCACGTGACAATAATATATCTGATATTATGCTCTGCGTACTTTTTCATAGATCAAACAGGCTTAATGGTCACTTTGCATGGGTGAACACAGACAGAATAGCTAAACCCCAATAAAAAGTTACATTACCAAGAATATCACTAGCTACATCTGCGGGGATGGTTATGTACTGGGCCGATCCCGACCCTCCTGGCCTCTTGCTTATATTGAACGTGATCTATTGTGATTAAATTATGTCAATGTACTAGGCTGGCCAAGACGACTGCACAACCGCTCATAAGAATGTAAGCTGTTCGTAGTAGAACCTTGGTCATTGACGCTTTATAAGATGTGATCATCGCTTTCAGTGGATCGGCAATGATCTGATATACTAGGAAGAGCTGTTACATCAAGACAGTTGCCAGTTATATGCGCATCTGTATATTCATACAAATCAATTAGACTAAACAAACCGTAAATTATGTTTGCATCTCCAAAATAATAACCAGAGATGAGGGACGGTTGTAGCTGATTAATTACTGCCATGGGGCTTCCATCTAGATCACGATTTAACTGATTTCGTTGTGAAACATAAGCAGCATTAAAGGAATCATTTCCAAGGAATTGTGCTACTGGTTGTATGGCTCATCGCAATATGATATGCGATTGGCGGCAGCCTTACTATCATTCAATTTGATATTTCATGCAATGTCTCGCCGATATTCAAGTGAAATGGGCCCTATGTTGCTGCGATTGTCGGCAGAGATGAACAAATAATCAGCCATTTCTACGCTGTTCTTTGGCTCCAGCAGCTTATATGTTATAAGTAATACATATAAAGAGGAGTGTTAAATCCGTTCTACATATAAAATACGAAATTCGTCTTGCTAATGCTGATTTGGGTAATCTATGTGATTGACATTTACCCCGTTACCCTTATCTTATTCATGGCCTGCTTGGTAGTCTAATACTACCTAATGTGACATCAAATGATCAGATATGCAATATATACGGCTGTCAAACGTTTCAAGGCCAGAATGACATGGTCACGGCACACGCCTCCCACAAATGATGCGGCAGTGATGAAGTTGATTGCTCCTGCGTATACTTAAGTCGAACATAGCCGTTACATAATCTAGTATTTACAATATGTGATGAAGACATCTCATTTAGGTGGAAGGGATTTCCAGCCACAGAAAAAAAATGTCTGAATGCTCCCTGCAAATTACCAGTCACTTTTATGCAGTCAATTTCTCTTGTTCATATGTGGCGTGCATAAAGACGAGTCTATCCGATAGCACGTATGAAAATAAGCTTTGATGCGTTTGTGTATGTGCCTTGAGCCATGGCGGGTGGCGGTAAAAGGTCTAAGTAAAGTACATCAAATATATACATTGGCGTAAGATATATGGTCAACTTGGTGGTTGCGGTAGTTTGGGTACGATAATCTTTCATAACTTAGCTGCGGATGCTCATAGGTTTAGTTAAATACAGGGTGACAAATAAGCAGTAACAGATAACGGCATAATAAACATTGGAAACTAAGTGCTTGAGCCTTTTACAACCACGACCCGTGTGGCGTTTAGTGAAATAAAGTAGCGATTTATCACATGCCAAGGTCTGTAATATGACATATCTGTACCATTTAAGAGATATACAGTCACTGCATCCTACGGTAAGTTAGACGTTAGGCGTAGCATGCTATTCAAGGGAATAGATAAAGGCTAATTTGTCTGCGCTACAACAAGCGGGGTGTATTAATGCACCCGTCATAATTATGGCTCGGAAACACCTTTTTCATTCTTCTTTATTAGAGGAAGAAATAATGTTACCCCGAACCTGTGAATATTTATCCTGAATATTGTTTAAGATGCATACGGAACCAAAAATCACATTCTTGCGATGGTGATACATTCCAAGTGTACCCGCTCCTTCTCACACAGTTAAACCCAGTCACTCCAACATTAAGAGAAATTGACATTGATGATTTGATTTCCGTGTTACGATCGCACTCATGCACCATTGCACGATACATATTGCTAGCCTCCTTCTATCTTCGGCCTTGGATGATATCGCCTTCCCTCCCGTAACGATGACATCATTCCATCTTATGTGACGAATGCACCCACTCAAAATGGATGATGCCATTCGGTTATAGGCAAGATGAAAATGCAATACAACACCTCAATCTCGCATTTTGATCACAAAGCATACCAGTCTAGGCATAACAAGAAAGGGAATATTTTAATGGATGTTCTGCGTAAAAATGAATAGCAGCTTCCTGTAAATGTCAATTAGTACCATTACAATACTGTGCGCAGCTATGTAATCATTCTGTTGAGCCAAGATAAATATAGATTATATATTTTAAATGGCAACCACCGAAACATAAGGCCAAAAGGCTCAGCTAAACCATAGATGGGATTGTGATGTTAAAGTTACTTGGACACGCACCAAAGCTGCAACGACCGCGAAGCACCAAAGGGACTTTTGATAATGCTTCCACTGGGTTTTAGCGATACCCCACAATATTAAAGCATAGTTTCGTAGTTAATATGTCTACATTTCGCTTGTGTTGACATCAGCATGATTGACTAAGCAAATGTTTATAGTGTTTATCTTTTGTCGATCTTCCCCCATCAACGCAGTGTTCAGAGTGCTTCAAATGAAGGAATGCTTCGATTCACATTGCCCAAGCTCCCAATTACTGCACCTGATATCACACAGTAGTTCACATTTCATGAAGAACATCATACCGCGAAATGATGATATATGGGTAAATATCGTAACCATCTCCCACTTAGCGGTTTTGCTTATAAGGCAGAATATACTGAATATCGATTAGTGGCACCTTTCATGGAGCCATGAATATGCTTTATCTGTTCCATAAACGGGCTGACACCTTATTATGGCTTGTCAAGGTGCGGATTAATGTAGAATGCCACATTGTCCTCAGATATGTGATACTTTGATAACCTGTTGCATTGCGAAACAATAGTAAATCAAAAGTTACTCGTATTATCATTATGCGCAGCAAGATAATTCTTCACAAACTTCATATCAGTTGAGTGCAGATAGTCAATGTAATTGGAATTTCAATCATCTATACATTTTGCTTTAAATCAGATGTCTTGTATCGACCATTTTCTAGTTAGTGATAATGTTTTCAGTAAGATGCTAGGCAGTAATGTTGTTCGTGGCCCAACAAACCCGTCCAATCATATTGCTATATTCATCACAATAGATGTAAATATTGACAACGTTATGTCTACAGATAGTCAGGGATTCTTGCGAGATGATCGGCTATTTTGGAGTCAGGCAACCGAGGTAGATGTTAATCGGTACAAGAGTGAATTGGATATTTTGCTTGATGGTGTGTCTGTATCACATGCTGTGTTTCAATGAACCGATAAGCGGTGCCGTGATAGCAATCACAAAACCGCTATTGATGCATTTTGTAAATCAATTGTTGGCTGTTGTACTCAAGCTGCTAAAGAAACTATTCCATCAAAGAAGCCTGTTTCAAGGAAAATTGCGGGATGGTTAGAGATTGTAAAACCAGAGAAAGTACGATCACTTTTCTGGCATTGGATTTGGATCGAGTGTGGCAAACCTAACAAAGGCACTGTGTATGACATAATGAAGCAGTCACGTCATAAATATCATTATGTCATACGCGCAGCCAAAAAAAAAATGAGTTCGATATAAAGAAGGCAACACTGGCCGAAAACGCATGTAGTAATACAGACTTTTGGCGTGAACTAAAAAATATCAATCCAAACTGTAAGAGTGTACCTACTGTGGTAGATAATGCAAGTGGACCAGTGCCTATTGCAAACCGTTTTCTTGATAAATACTCGGCGTTATTCAATAGTGTTCCCACAAACGATAATGAAATGCGTGATGTAATGAAAGCGGTTAATGTTGGTATTAGTTATGACAGTGCAAGATATGATGTTATTACATCATCTGTTTTATCTGAATGTATAGGAAAGTTGAAGAGTAACAAAAGCGATGGCAATCGTGAGCTTTATTCTGACCATTTGATTAACGGGACGCCCAAACTTGCTGGTCTCTTATGTAAACTATTCAATGCTATGATTTCACATGGCCATACAGCTGATAATTTATTAAATTCAACGATTGTTTCGATACCAAACGATATGCGATCATCATTAAGTTGTAGTGATAATTACAGGGGAATTGCATTATGTAGTTCAGTTAGCAAAGTTTTAGATATGATAATTCTTAAACAGTATGGCAATGTTTTATGTACGTCTGATCTTCAATTTGGCTTCAAAAAGGGACATTCTACAATCCTTTGCACGACTGTATATAAAAATTGCTATTGCAGCGTAAAGTGCCTCCGCTTATAGTTAGGTTTCTTATGGATAGCTATTCAAGACAGACTCTATCTGTTGAATGGAATGCATGCTTATCAAAAGAGTGTCATGTATCAAATGGTGTTAAGCAAGGTGGTGTCATATCACCGATATTATTTACTGTGTACATTGAAAAGCTGATACAAAGGTTAAAAAGTCTGGACTAGGCTGTCATATAGGCAGCGAATATGTTGGTGCGCTTGGTTATGCTGATGACATTACCTTACTCAGTCCAAGTCTCATTGCACTGAACAATATGTTGAAAATATGTGAACGATTTGCTGATGAATATAATGTAGTTTTTATTCCTTTGCAAACAATATGCATAAAATATGGCAGGGCATTAAATGAATTTGATAAGGTGATATGGTATGGCTCTACTATTGAATGCGCTACAACTATTAAACACTTGGGGAACGTCATTGATAACAAGTTGAATGATTATAGTGATTGCACATCAAAATGTTTAATGTTGCTTTCAACAAAATGATGGGGAACTTTGGAGAGTTGCATACAAACACATTGTGTAAATTATTCAATTCCTATTGCTGCAGTTTTTATGGCTCCCAGTTATGGACCATCGATTCTGATGGTTATAGAAAAATATGTGTTCAGTGGAATAAGGCTGTTAGGCGAATACTCAACCTTCCAATTGCTTCGCATACTTGGGTACTGGGGCCATTAAGTGACCAACTACACATTAGCGTTTCCTTATGCATAAAAACGCTGAAAATGATTGTTCAAATGAATCACAGTGACAATGCAGTAGTTAAGTATGTGATCAAACATGCTTGTTCTAATGCCCTTTCACCTTTGGGTCGCAATATTGCTTACCTTAGACACAAATACAACATTAATGTACATAATGAGGTGGGGTTCAATATCACACAGATTATCAAGAAAGAGTCGTTAAAAGATGAACAGAATGCTTTGGTCTGTATCTTAAATACATTGTTTTGTGTTAAAAACAATGAAATTATGATTGATGAATTTGACGATGAAATGATTTATTTGATGATACAAGCTATTTTAATATCGTAACAGTTTTATCTCTTTTTCCGTTGAATGTAGCACTATAGTTTAAATTTATGTATCACAATTATTGTTTATGCAGGTACCTTGAGTACGAAATAAACATATATATATATATATATATATATATATATTAGTTCAAAAAGGCTCAGTACAACGAAAGATGTAGATTGTTGCAGGGGATATTTGAGGCATATAGGCATTAGGAAAACCCAACAACCATCAGTTTGAAGGTGTCCTGGATGCTCCATATATAGTGACATATGTGCGTTACAGATAACGACATAACAAACATTATGAATACTAACAATAGTGATTTATGTGCATTCTATGTGACTGAGTGCTTGAGCCTTTTAAGACCACGACCAATGAGGCTATTAGTGTGATCTAGAATGGACCTATAGCAGCCGTGACTTTCACCGGTTGCTTTTCACATGCGATTACATTGCATCCAAATATCGAGTATCTCTTCAAAAGAACAGTCATACAGTCATCGTCACATGTGATTGATCTTATTTATAGGGGCGTTTCAGACACGAGGGGTACAGTTTTCGGGCTTTGTGTATTTACTGCTTAATGGTTGGTTGCACGAATTGAACATAACTCCGAATTATGACAGACGCGAACAAAACAAAGCAGTATCAACATCACGATTGGCCAGTCAACAATTAGCATATGACAAGGTCTGTATTATGACCATTTGAGAATTATACAGAGTCACTGCTTCCTACTATTAGTTAAACGTTCAGTGAACCATGACATTTCAAAGGGAATAGATATATGCATCCAAGTGGGCAATACACCACATCTGTGAGGTCGAGCTGCTGTTTAAATCGTCCCAAATTTGCACTTTAACTAGCAGATGGAAATATATCCGTTCACCTATTTCATGTTTCCTACAAGAGTAAGAAAAATTGGCACCCCGATCCTGCTTACATTTATACTGAATATCATAAATGCTAGCAACTGAGCCAAATGTCTCATTCTAGCGATAAAATGCATTCCAAGTGTACCCGCTGTTCCCCACACACCTAAACCCAGTGGATTAAGAGACATCGTCTTGTGTCATCATTGAAGATTTTATGTCTTTGAATCCAGGCTCTATTGCACGACAATTGTTTCTAGCGTCAGTTTACCTGCAGCCTTGGAGAATATAACTAATTCAATCTAATGTGACATATGCACTCACTCCAGCTGATGTTGCCGTTCCGTTTTAACCAGGCCGAAATGGATAATAAAATATCTCGAATTTTGATCGCAAAGCATGCCAGTCCAGGCATGACAAGCAAGGAAATAATGTAATGGGTGATCGGCATATAGATGAATTGCAGCTTCCTGAAAATTAACGACATATGTCAATTTACTCTATTACAATAATTCAGTTGAGTGCAGATAAGAATATATTATATTCTTAAACCACCGAAACATAAGACCGAAAAGCTCAGCAAAACTTAATGTGACATTGAGATATTTAAGTTACTTAGACCCGCACCAAAGTCATGTGAAGCAGCTACGACGAAGCATCGAATGGGCTTTTGCTAATGCATTTACTGGGTTTTATCTCTACAATGCATAGTTCGGGTTAAACACTAGTAAACTGGTCTAATATTCTAGTTCTTTTTGACATCAATAAGATTGATTTAGCACCCTATCGTTGTTGACATTAGCCGCTGGCACAATTGCTATCAGCCCGTTGAGTGACATCGTGGGCCACATAGAGGATGCTCATCTTCAACATAAATTGGTTATTCTGTGTTGCAAGCATATTCGTAATATTGAAGATGATGCATATCAGGGTTTATCTTTTGTCGATTTCTACTCAACAACGCCGTGTTTAATCAATTGCTAAATCCTTTGGACTACAAAGCCAGTGAAACGAAACTGTCATCGTGGATTAAGTACCATTATGTACACAATTAAAATGTATATAGTTTCTAGGCAATTTGCCTGACATATTCGCATTGTAATACTACAGATTCAAAGCATTATGCAATTGTGAATGATGTCTATGCATGCGTTTAAACTCCTACACATATATTTCTATTAGAGATTTATACCCATCATTTGTGCAAACAATGTGGTCGTTACAGCATGCAATATTCATTTCTAGTGTTAATAGCCCCATATTACTCTGTTACTCTCGCCAATACTGTACATATTCTGGCATTTTGTATATTACAATCAGTACGATTTCGGTCGTGTTCGACCTTAACAGCAAAGAGCGCTGCCGTGTATAGCCAGATATTTCTGCCTGACAATCATGGCAGATTTGGAAGTGCATGTGTGATGCCCTGTGTAACTTGGGAGGCATTTAAATATCGATGTCAAAAACATGATCAAAGAGAAAACCGCGCATCTATCACTGCAGCACTTCTTTGACAGACGCCATGCACCTTTAATTGAACTAATGAGTGTCCGTAATAAGATGTTAAAAACACTCCAGTTATTTATCATTCAATTAGCTGGGGAAAAAAATTAAGAACCATTTTTTTGATCGATCGATAGTCACACAGCGGCAGCCTATCTACAAGGTAAAAGCATTATCGGAAATAGTCTGATCGTAATTTCCAGCTAGATAATTTCAAGCTCAAATTTTTCTCACGCGAACCAATGATTAGCACACAAAGCGAGCTGTTATTCATGAACAAGGCCTGTTGCTTTATTTGCAGTTTTGCGACGACATCGGGGCAATTGCCGAGCTCGCATACATGCTCTGAATACAACATTTTGCGTTGATTACAGAAATATACTTGCATATCTGCTGCAATTATTCCTGAGAAATATTTTGCTTTTGCTTTGAGCATATGCTGTAAACGCCTACAAAGACATATGCCTTGGATGAGCTTTCAAGCTCACATGGCAGTATGCTATTACTTAAGACGGTGATTTTGTAGCTCAAACAAATAAAGCGGCGGAACACAATCAGCAACAGATATCACAGAAAGGCATCACAAGACGATAGTTACAGAGAGGCTTGCACTTTATTCCTGTATGATTAAGCTAGTGTAATGCAGCTATATTGTAATCACACAATGAGGCACGCAAGATAATCTGATCTATAACTCTAATGCATAAACATCAGGTTTCATGAATTGCATATACCATGCTTTATGCAGAATATGTTTGCATGCAATTCACGAATATCTCTGGCATTTGGATTGATGGTAGGTGGAAACTTCTGGAGATCGCTAATCAAGGTAACTTTACTTCTTTAGAGTCGGTGAAATGCGCTATACATCAAGTATGCAATTGATTAGAGAGCAGCATTGATTGCCATTGTCGGCTTGTCAATGATACATTTAGAATAATTTCCATCGGTCGTGTCGATAACTTTTTCGATATGCAACTTAAATAGATGCGTTGATGCCCATAAGGAAGGTCTTTGTAAAGTTCGACAGAAATACAGAGGCTGTTGATATATAGTGAAAGTGGTGGTTGTGGTAGTTTGCGTACAATTATCCCCAGCTACAAAACAGCGGTTTCATATTTGTATAGTTGAGTAGAATGATCTAAGATTGATTTGTTCAGATCTGTGGATGATTACTTTTCGTATGCTACAACATCATGTTCGCAATCGATGTATAATGCATAGTGATGGTGAGGTTAAAACAGCATGAAGCCTTCATCGCTATCATGCTACTAAACAATATGACCTTTTATACATAACTAAAGGCATCGATTTGAGACGATGAGGCTTCGTTGTCAGGATGATTGAGAATGTCCCATATTAAATCGATTGAACAATAATTTCAAGATTTTGTGTTATATTTCGCTTGCCGGATTCATTACAATCTATAATTGCCGTTTTTTCATACTAGACCCCGCCCCCCACCCACCAAAAAAAACCTTTGCACTTTGCTTCTACCCGAGTCATTACGTATGCTGGTCACATTTTAACTGGGTATTAACTTACGTCTTTAAATCCAGACCAAAATATATTACCCAAGCTAATGATGATAGCCTTAAAAGACATATAATGTCATACGTTAATCAGGTAAATCTTTTTATGGATCTGTGCTGTCCGGTTTGTATAGTCGCTCCCTGTACTGAAGAAAGGATAAGTTAAATTGTACGTTATCAGTACAGTCTAGCAAAATAACGTATAGGGCAAGGTAGAGGTCACCAAAGTGAGCAATACGTTACGTGAGAATCGCGTTGATATTTGAACTCTATTATGAGTGTTAGAACATACATACAGGTAATATATGGATATGGAGCACGTTAGTGTAAGGTTAACCCAACAACCATCAGTTCGTAGATGTTGTTGACGCTCAATTGATAGCAAAGTAATGATGCTGCCGTTATATATGGTTAACGGCATTTCGAACATTGTAGATACTCAAAATAGCTTTCAATGAGCATTCTTGGTGCATTTAAGGTGGCAACCGAGCAAGCCGTGAGTGTGATATCGGTTGATTATTTAGCACTCATGGTTTCCTAATGTTGCCAAATTGGATGCGATTTCCTTCACGTCTATTATTAACCACTACGGACATTCTGATTAATGATCATAACCACATCAGTTATGAATGAAGCTTTCAAAATTTGTTATTGTATCCAGTAACATCACCATTTAGATGGAGGAACAGATAACGAGAAAAACCCGTGCAATCTGTTGTATTACGCCGCAAGCATTGGATAATGACATTTGTTAAAACATACGAAAATAGCTTTTGGTGAAGATAACATGCAACATCAAAGCCTCGTGTAAGCTATTGATGTCAACTTTCACAGTTGTTAATGATAGATAAATGTCATTAGATTTAGATGCTGAGGCTTACAAAGACCGCTCGTTATGTCTATACCCTATTTTTTACTAAAGCTTTTGCACTTAATTACCCATGTATAATCCTCCGTACATCGATAATGTGCAGAACAAGGGATTCGTCCATTAGCATGAAAGTAACCTATAAACTGTGAGCTAATAGAAGGCTCCATGTGTGATCTGAGCATTGGCGTCGTGGGACGAGATTCTGATGTGGCAAGTATTTAATTTGCATCAGAAGAATATGGAACGAGTATCGGCTATCTCCATCCAGCATGGTGATGCAAAATAATAAGAGTACAGTTAAGTGGAACATTATTATGTTTTAATACATCTGTCTCTCAACTAGATTAATACGTTTCCTATGGCGATGGTATTGGCATTTACATCTACCCTATCAATTACATTATCAATAGCGCAAAAATTAGTTTGTGGCCCAAATCATTTATTACTAATTGCATACCATCTCCATATCTTGTGATCTCTTCCTCTTTGCCCACGCATGTCATATTGTGTGTTGTTTAAAATACAATTGGTGTGATTTCGGTCACGTTCGATCTTCATATGGAAGGGCGTTGATAAATTTCAGCTTGACACTCATCGCAGATTGGAAAGTGAATACGTGATGCCCTGTGTATCGGGGTATGAATTTTGAAATCTTTGCCATGAAAAGAATCGAAGAGAGAGCGAATGTCTACTCCGTCTGCATCATCCGTAAACCCAAGCAGCGTAGAGGCAATTAACACTAGTTGACAGCAGCACGTACCTTTAACTGAACAAATGGGTGTCATAGAATGAAATATTTGCTACACGCTATAATCGCATTGTAAGGTTTGAGTGTCGGTAATGTGGTTACTTCCATTCCGCTCGTTACTGGCATTGTTCTGCTCGCTGCAGCAAGTAATTTTTTAAACAAGATTTCCATGTAAACACTCGCACACTCACATTGTGCTCACGTAAGCAGATGATTATCACAAAACTGCGAAAAATTCATCTTGAACAAGACCCCCTTTCATTGTTTTCCTCCATGGCACTACATCAGTGTGATATCCAATCTTGCGTGACATTAATGCTCTGAATACCATGCTTGGAACTTTGTGCTGGAAATATTCTACAAAACTATTCATCTGCAGCTTTGAACATATCCTGTAAACGCCCTTAAGGCTTTTGGAAGTCACATGCCTGGATGAGCTTCAAAGGCTAGATGATAGCAAGCACAGTATTATATTACTTGCTACAACAGGTGTTTCTGTTATTCTATGAAATGTGTTTGTGAAATACAATCACAGAGAGGCATCCAGGAGACAATAACATCGGAGACGCGTGCACTTTGTTCTCGTATGATATAGCTAGTGTAATAACACAACATCCAATGAGACATGCAAGATAATCTTATGAAATAGCTTTATATTTATTGTATTTGGTTTGCTTCGTTCTGTTGTGTGGTTCATTTGGATATGTTTAATTTACATTGGAGAGGTTGGATGCGTCGGTGTCGATTCAGAGAGCATCGGAAAACAATCGAGTGCTCAATTACGTAGTGATATATAAGCTGATCAATGTATTAATGCGCTTTCTATAAACTGGGATTGATCTGTTAAGATTAGTGGCTGATTAATTTCCTAGTGCTCCTTTGTTTATGGACGCAAGCTGAACCATTAATTCACGATGCTCTGTGTCGTTTGTGATCAAATTGCATTGCTAACATATTAATCAGCAATAAAGCCATATCTCTGGTTATTTACATCCATAGTGAAACATTGATTTCAGGAATTCGTGAGATATTTCGCATGTTGCATTACAATGTATAGTTGCCTAATTGTCAAACTAGATAGATCCCTTTAAGTCTATGTACTTCGTTGCTACCTGATACATCTTGACGACATTGTAACTTTTGTTATTTTGTCTAACTAATGTTATCGCCAACATTGACATGGCGGAAACGGATTAATATTTATGTTCAGCTGATAAGAGTAGTATATCACTGGATGTCAATCAATTACAATGTAAACCAATTTCAAGCGTATAATGATTGCATATGATAACATTCAATGTTAAATGAGGCAAGCCCTGTGCTTAACGATAGAACTGCGTGATCAGGTTGGTGCGGCTATCACTCCACAGACACGTTGATAATACAGAATGTTGATTTTATGACACAATGGATAATGCGATTATCAACGGTCATCGGGTCTTATAGGGCATGTATGCATGCTATATCATGAGAGGACATCGTACCGGCCTGTCTCTCCCATATGACGTCACGCTAGAGATGACTGTTGCGTCATATTACTTGGCGTTATCCACTCATTATATGTGCTGAATATGCCTTTGGAGAACATTGTCTTCACGCCTTATTGGCTCCTTGTTATCGCTTCTGTTTCCATCAGATCGGTAGTAATGCAAAGGCATAATTACATCTCTCTGATCTAATGCCTTAGTTCAATATACTGCGCAAGTTATTTTACCACTAAGCTTCATCATGATGAATTAACGTGTGTTAATTGTAAAGAAATGGTCAAAAAAGTCTTGTTTAACGATATAGTGGTCTGTGTACAGTCGTCCAGAAAGGTGGTATGCCGTGCCATTTTTGTGTACATCGTTACTGTGCAAAAAGAGGTATGGTATATTTAAGGTGATTGTCCTCACAAAGCGGGAAGTCCAATGGGGGCAATTTGTAGGCCTATTAACGAGAAATTTACATTACCGTCTAATTTCATTTTTAAGCAGATCTAACCAAGTCTTTGAGTTGTTAAGGTGTAAACCTGTCTCGGGGATGTTGGCATCAGTGATACCTGTATAGCGTGGCAGGAGTTCTCGTGCATCTTTTGCCTGCACAGAAAAGTTATTTATCATCAATAGTTTCGCTAACAATTTATCAGGCGCTTTCAAAGACGTTTTATATCGTGCTTTTAATGGCAATTCCATGTTTGAAATAAAGTAGGAACATGTATTTCGAATTGTGTGTGCGTCTACTGTATTCTCTCTGGACAGATATGAAATGTGATGTTGTGGACCAGACATTCATTTAAATGCCACAACCCCTTATCGCACATGACCGCGTATTGATGTTCACTAGTGCTTCCACGAATGATACCTAAGATAATGTAGCAAGTAATCATTTGTTCATTGAATGTTAAATATTACACTTATGAAGGGTTAATATGTCTGATTATCGCCCTTTATTCGCATGTTGAGGATATGAAATGTGATGTTGTGGACCAGACATTCATTTAAATGCCACAACCCCTTATCGCACATGACCGCGTATTGATGTTCACTAGTGCTTCCACGAATGATACCTAAGATAATGTAGCAAGTAATCATTTGTTCATTGAATGTTAAATATTACACTTATGAAGGGTTAATATGTCTGATTATCGCCCTTTATTCGCATGTTGAGGCATTTGTTTTAGAATTTCCTCATCGACGAATCTTAACTCTGCCGATATAAAGCCACAAATCATCTCTAAATCCTGGTTTGTCCGTTCAACAGCCCGTTTCTTTATACAAACGGTCTGCGTTGCTGCGGCAACATAAGGCTAACTATGCACTTGATAGTAATATTGGAAGTAAGTTAGTATAGGGTTTAATGGCACACCAGTATCATTGTGTTATATGGCGCTCAGAAAGATAAGAATGACCTGATGAACAGCCGATATCTAGAATAAATGATGAACAGGGGGGGAATACACTTGGACGATGACGAAAACGATAAAAATGCAAATGATTATGCTAGGGCAAGTCACTATCAGCCGATTGATTGGACCAGGCCATTCCAGCCTCCCGTCTATGTGACATAAGCGTCAAAATGATGTGCTGCACATATGCCCTTGCAAGGACCTCTCCGCTGAACCACCAGGATCCCATTGTTCACCGACATGAGTAACAACCCACGGGCAACAGGTTGCTCCTATTAAAGGGATACAGAGGGCCTAATCTACCTAATCTTATTTTCCAACAAGGGATATTTACCATCACAGAGAGTATTATCTTTGCCGTGATTATTTACAATTATGTATGCTCGAGTCTGATGTCAGCAAGATTAACCCTAATTTGGAAATTGTTGAAAATGGCATACGAGCCAGTAGGGGGCAGTTTTAGGGGATGCTGAATCAAGATATGTGCTCGCGCATTTGGACAAGTTGATTTGAGTTTATTTGTAGATATATTATGTAACATGAAGATACTACTTAATTGAGCACAAATAGCTTCCTCTACATTGCCAATGAATGCGGATGGGTAATGTGATGTAGGAGTACAGAGTATGTGATTAGCGTTAATGGGCGGCAGGTGACCAATTATCTATGATTAGGCCGCAACCACGAGAAAGGGGCATTTATCAATCAAGCTTAGTCGACCACCGGCAATTGTTGGGTCGAGGCTTCCTGGTAAAATAGAATTTGCTTCACCATTCTGCATGTAACAGCTTTTCTTTGGATTGATGATGAACAATAGACGATACGAAGTTTAAAGGGTTGTAAGAGGTTGAAGCTTATCAACAGAGGCTTGTACATTGCAGTTGTAACAGCTAGCTGTAAGAAACACACACTGTCATTGCGTACCTTTCTGCAAATTAAATACATGAAACCCATTCACGGCAAAATCACTTTCACAAACGAGCACTGTGACGTGAATTTGCATAAGATTTATGTCCGGTTGTGGCTGCATACGGTAGATGTGGATTAAATATGGAATAATATGTTAGCTTCTGACGATATTCGTAAAGACACCCATCCCGCACATTAAGCAAGAATTTTTATCCTTTGCCTTATATGGTTAGGCTGCGAATGCCATTTCGCAGTAAAGTTTGTGTGGTAATAATTTCATGTCTTACTATTGTCTGTATGACATTTCTTGTATCTGGCGTCCCGCTATCTGCAAATCCCTTCAATTCAAACCATTTTATTCCTTGAATATCCGAGATACAACGTTAATTTAAGTAGGCCATTTTGCTTTTAGATAGAGGAGAAAAAATGCTTTCTGGATGCGCACAACTGTTGAACTGCCCTCTCCTGACCCGCACGCCTTCCGAAGATGGCTTTGGCTGAAAGCCGCTAATTAGTGTGCTAATTAGGATGCCTATTGGGCTGAAGGCTTTAAATTGCTAGATTCCCAAAACATCTTGTGTAGCCTGCGGCTGGCCGAAAATGCCAATCAGCGTAAAGCTAATCGAATATCATGACTTCATTTGTACCATCTTCATTGTAGATGAACAACATACATTCACCACCTGTCTATTTTCTACGATCTAAGCGGGGATAGCAACAGTATCAGACATTATTTTCACATGTTCGCTGTTTAAACGCTATGGAAACAGTCTATGATTGTGCGACACAAGTAATATTGTATTCGCATTTGTGTCGTTAACGCATAATGTGTCCAGACACATATTCAAATGCTATGGTCAAAATCAAAAGATCTTCATCAACGTGATCGTGTCCGATTAGATGTGTGTAGAGCAATGCTTATGAGCATGGCAAATGTGACTAACGGGTACTATTCATTGAATGTGTGAGACATTTGTGCTTGCAACAGATATGCCTCTTAACCTCATTCTGGTTAATATATGTACATTGATCTGTAGTGAAACACCTCAAGTTGACAGACCGATTAATTAATTGTACCCCCAAAAACCCAACACCCACAAACACACCTGTGTGTGTGTGTGTGTGTGTGTGTGAGTGTGTGTGTGTGTATGTGTGTGTGTATGTGTGTGTGTGTGTGTGTGTGTGTGTGTGTGTGTGTGTGTGTAAACCTAAACAATAAAATTGCAATAAGCAGACAGATACATGTGTGAAAATATCATACAACTTCAATATATACCTAAGGTATGTGTCTTTGAAGGGCAAGATATTTAGTCCATTGAATGGATTGCTGAAACTGGGCAGATGGCTGTTTGGCAGATGTCTGTATCCAATTTCATTATCTTGGGTTGCAGGTCTGACCAAAACATTTTTCTGAACAGCCATGCGTATTAAAAATGCAACTCCTCGATTATTCAAACTTGGGTCCGAGTATATACCGTCTTTTCGTTTTTTGTTTATCAAAACCAGAACCGTAATTACACCGTGTTTCATATGCGACAACCGATATCGGTTAACACCAAACCGATTCGTTTTTCGTTCGGTCAAATGGAAAACGAGTGGCGCTGTATACATACTGTCTTCGAAATGATCCTAACAGACTGTTCTGTTATTGTACAAATATTGTGCTTTCTTGCCGCAGAGGTCCTCTCTGCGGACATTATTGACCCAAACTTTGCACCTGTAAGTAGAAAAACTAAATCTTGATATATACTCCTTCCACACCAGCAAAATAACATGCATGCAGTAAATTTTATGCTAAGGTTATAAACATTCATTGTCTAATATCCAAGTCAAAATTGGATTGGGCCCCAATAACATCACTTTTCCCCCCTGGGGTTCCCCATATCACCTTAACAGATCTACTACTAATATAAGGTCAATCCAGGGGCAATTTATAACATAGTATAGTCTGTTTCGTTTGTAACCAATGCAATGCAGTTTTACAGAAAATTCGAATTCTAAACATCTTTAACGATGGGCATACAAAACGCAAAAGAAGAATAAGAATAACACTGTCTGGCCTTTAGCTCGATGTCCGCATCCTACGGTAATTGCCGAGGTCCAATAACTTATCTTCATGATAATATATTATAGCCAGTCTGAGATATTCGCCATCTTTGTCACATATATCAGATGAAGAAAACAAATATAAACAGGGGAGTCGACTACAATGACTGACCGTAGCTCATTTTTAAACAAAAACAATTTTGAGCGATTATTGAAATGGAAAGACAAAAGCTATTCATTACCAGGAGCATTGGTTTTTAAGCTGTGATGGAAAAACCTGGTTGGAGGCAATAACCAACGGTTTAAGTACGATTCCTACTGGATACCGTTAATCCTCTCATTTCTCTAGAGACTCGTCAGATATCCTGGAAAATGCTCACATGGCTAGAATCGCTACCAAAATATACAATTCACTCACATAGTCAGATCAGTGACACTTTTATGAATGTTTTAGAAATAACCAACCTGTAACTTTATTGGTAGCCGATTCACATTCCGTTTGTTGGATTAGCCGTCCATATGCAGTACAACAACCAAGAGAGATGTCCGTTGTGTAAGCGTGATGGGGGCTGGCTTATTTGTTGAATATTCTTATGTAACTACGCGTTTAGTCACTGTCCATTACCGAGCAATGCAATTCAGTGGTTTTGACTGTTTGTTGGAGTGGTGGTAAGGACAGCCCCAATATTGAAATACCTTAATTGCAACTTAACCTAACGAATGTACCTGGCGTTTTCTGGCATTGTGCAAAAGAATGCAATGAAATAAGTTCGTTAGGATTTGATATTTATAAACACAGATATACAGATCGAAGCTGTATTGAAGAGAGAAAATGCGACTTATTTGAACTGTTTTATGGGCAAATGTCGTTGGTATCACATTAAATTCTATTTCACTTCCTATACGTAACTTGAACGATGTTATTTTATGTTGGCATTGAAACGCAACGAATGATTGTCAGTCGTAGGCGTTCAGCGAATGGTAGTTGGGAGCAACAAGTATACTGATTATAATAAGCCTAGTTACCCCTTTGAACAAAGATTATATTTACCCAGTGTAGGGACATTAACCCAGAATTCAGAAGTCATTTAATCTTTGTTACATCGCCTGCTCGCCTAGAAGTAGCACAATAATGCTCTATGACCTTGGATGAAATTAACTTCTGTCCTTCGCTGGAAGCAGCATTAAAGCTGATAAGTTAAAAGACCGCGTTCAGTGACTCTATTAGAGACGTCGTAATTGTATAGATGTGACATAGTAAAGAGGAGGAATTATTGAACCCTGAGGAGTTTGAAATAACAAAATAGCATTTCTGAATGTGAAATATTGATAGGGATGCTGCCAATAACAAACTTCCTCAGTTTTTCTCCTCTCCGCGTCGTCATTATGCGACCGCATTATAAACTGGTTTATTAAAGGCTCTCTGAGTATTATACCTAGTATTTACAACTTACCGATGAAGGCTTCTATGTTGCTGCGCTCTAACACAACTTGCATTCTGTCGGAAATTATCATCAGAGTCGTTTGCCTCTTAGCGAAATCTACAATCTAATGTCACCATTGAAGGTTCGCCACCCACCCACCCACCAATCCACCCACCGGCCTGCCACTGACCACACCAGATTCTAACATAACAATGAACAGCCGTGACAGGAGGTAATTAGTTTCACACCATTTCTAATCTCTTTCTGTTTAAGGTTCTGGTATAGCGCTGTGTGTTCGTACTAATCTGCATTCGTTTCATCAACATCGTGGCATAAAGATGAATTTGATTCCTATGCAAGATAAACTGTTTCGTAAATTACATATTGTATACAAGTTCTTGTGTTTTCACTATAACGAAATTTAATTTACCTCTGCATTGCCATATATATCATCCCCAGCAGTGATGAAGGCTTCAATATGGATATCGCATCATGCATAGGGCATGTTCACATAACATCCGGGATTATTTTTGTATGATGTGTGAGCTCAGACTGAGGGGATAAATGCCACAGCCAGACAGTTAATGAGGACGGCATAGAAGTCACATAATAATCCGTGTGATTTCCCTGTGATGCAAGCTGTAGTTGCTCTCTGCCAATCAATATTGTACTGAGCTAACGTTTATGCTTGGTGCTCAATCGCTTGGTATTATAGGCATAGTTGTGCGCATTGTATTGTGGTATGATATTCATTTGCAAATGTCATAGCTTTAGTAATATGTAAACGGTATAGTAACCTTCATAGCTGAATCAACATAGCCGTTGTGAAGTCCATTATTTTGCGTGTTTGGCTATATCACTGGATATATCATTGCAGCTGCCTCACACTCTTTGCCTTAATGTGATTTATTGTGTCATGAATGAAGTAAATAGTTTGCGGGAAACTAGATAATATGCTTGTCAAAAGAATTACGCATTTCATTTTAGACTAATACGGAAGTAGTAAGTGCATTGAAATAAGGTAAGACAGATTTTTCGTTTACGAGGGTGATTTGGTGAACATTTTATAACTACCGCTTAACATATTGATATATTGTATTTTTCTGATCGTTTGTACCAATACATTCTTTATAAAAATTAAGCAACCAGTCTTAAGTCCTGGTAATTTTGTAACGACCAGGACGGCAAAACATCGAAGTACGGATTTGCGCAATGGGAAATGGCATCGCTATACGTATGAGCGCAAGAGGAGGTGTGTGTTCTTCTTTGAACCACTTTTATTCGGCTACCATGGTCACCTTATTGTTTTCGGCGACTGGTTTCACACCTCGTTTGTCTAAGAAATTTCAGTTGTGTGTGTGTGAGAGGTGATGTGGGGTGAGGGGTTGGGTTGGGACTGCATCAAGTTTTCCAGACAACACTGATGAAATGGATTCAGGAAGGCGTCGTGCACGACAAGGACCGTTACCGTACCTGTAATGTATATTTATTAATTTTGGCATCATGATAATAATTGTTGTTAAAATTGGAATGTATCCGTGAAAGTACATTACTAGTCACTGTGAGCCATCTTCACTACTTGCACCATGCTGGTTTAGTAAGAGAATTGCTACAACCGAAACAACTGCTATATCATCTTACGAGGTATCGAATAAGTTGTTCAACTGATGAAGGTTTACCAACGTTATCAACCACCACATGTCTCTTTTCACACGAGCACCAGCCCTGACAAACAGGCGACATTCATATTTTGCATATGTTATCAGGGCCCAAAACATAGCTATTATCCAAATTGTGCGCAGCTTAAAGATCAAAACTAACGTTTTTTGACATATCCGATTTTTATGTTTCAAAACGTAGGAAAATATCTTTTAATCTGACCACGGTAGATAATTTTACATTCTCTCAAGTATTGTGGACATAAATCCGCTGAGAATGTGGTGCTCGGGTTTAATTCCGATTGAATTCCCTGAGTCCATTTTGCACCAGTTGGTCGCTAGGAGGCAGGTCGCGTGACGTCACGTTTGCGGCTAGTCCCAAAACAAATTCGAAGGTGGTATTTCGGAAGCTGAGAAAAATTATACGATCCGCGATTTTTTCCCTGCAACTTTCCTTTCTACTGATTGGTATCTATTAACATGTCGTCATCAGATGAAGATTATGAAGCCTCATTATGTGAAATGAGGACTTATGATGTCCATTGGTATTTATTTGAGACCACACGATTGCGAATAGCAACCGAGTCAGATAATGATGTTGAGAGCTCAGAAACGGATTCCGACTCGGAAAATGAATGCAGTAAAGACGCTTTGACTTTCAGGCCAGTGGAAGTGTGGTGGGTAGAAATTTTTCGTCTCTATTAGTCTAAATATCGAAATGGATTAGTATAGGTAGAAATAACAATTCCGTGTAATGGTGTCTATCTGGCCCACACACCCAAGTCAATAAATTCACCCAGCGCGTTCCCCGAGCGATAGTGACATGTATGATCACATAATTGACTTGGGTGCCTGTGAACTGGCCCCTTTCAGAATTTAGACGTCCTGTTAATATATCTCTCATCAGTGTTTATTTAAATGACTAAGTCTACTCTTTTGCTCACAAATAAAGTCAGAATGCTCCGAAGAATTTGTGAATCATGGACAAACATGGACTGCTGGGTCAGCTTTTGTTATGTGAATGATCTAACATGGAATTAAAAATGGCTAAAGCTTGATTTGGGCAACCTTTCAGGTGTAGCTGTAACAACTGCGATCAGATGACCACATTGCGGGAATGTGTTTGTTGTCAAAATTACCCGAAGACTCTGGCAACAATAGAAGAGTGGCCATGAATGACCGAACATCCAGGGTTCAAGTCAAACTGTTTCGACCGTAATGTCCTGCTTGCATCCAAATTCGAGTACATACAGATAGATGGACATATAGGGGATGAAGTTAACACAATTGAGTTAGTTATGCCTTTATTGAAGCAAATATAAGACACACAGCCACTTCTGGACATAGACAATGTGTATTCCAAGTGTCCATGGTGTGCAATACATTTGGTAATCACGTTCAGTGCTACATGACAACAAACAACAAAACCAGCAATACATTTATATCTGGAGTACATAGTTTACCAAAAAAAAAGAGTTAAAAAAACATTATTTTCATATTTCCCTAAGAAATAATCAATTCTTTTTTGCTCCAGGTTATTCAGATATTTGGCCTATCGCTGTTTCATCTACTGGGTGTGGCACAGATTAGGTAGACATAACAGAAAAGTATTGCCATCATGTGTCTTAAACAAAATAAGATCTACATTCCTAGATCCAGAGGGCCTTTACAGAGGATACCTAGAAAGTAGCTGAGTAGATTTTCTTTGCATGATTGAAGCGGCATTGGTGTGCTCCCACAAGAATGTCCTTTGCTGGCTTTTCAAATTGAGCAGCAATAGGGGTGGATCACTCCTTTCCGCCGAAAGAACTTTCGCCAGTCTGTAACTGGGATATTTCTCACGAAGCAAAAACACTTCAGTAATGAGGTTGTCAACATAATCTGAAACATAACCAGTTAATAAAAGATTAGTAATAAATAGTCTTTGAATCATTAAATGGAATGTTTGGTCTTTTGTGCCAGTATAATTACCCTATGGGCACTGCGGAGACTCATAATAAATTTATCTTAATAAATGCCAGCATTACATTATTGTTTAACTCATGTTTACATATATTGAACAACAAATCCTGTGATATATACCAACCAAAAGTGATGGGAACTTTGACAGGCTTCACCACTGGATCCCCCTGTCTGGACTTTGGAAAGGACACTCCCCATTGTGCCTGGCCTTGTTGAGTGACTGCCCGAGCTCTATTGGAGTTTTCATTAAAATGCAAAACTGCAAGGAGTAATCTGGAAGTAAAGCACCAACAGTAGCAGATATAGCCTGGTGGTCTGGTATGCCCTATGTGAGCTCACAATACACCAGAATCTCATAACTTTATAAGCACCAACATAAACCCATGTTTTAGATCAGGTATTTGCAATATATACCACACTACAGTCACAGCAAAGCTCAATTAAATTACCTTGCTTCCATAGTGGCAAAGGGAAAGTGTACACTCTTGGGTGCGAAGAAGATCACCACCTTGTGGAAAGATTCTAAACTGGAAGTCTGCTCAGACGGAGATAATCTGCCAATGTCTTTCAGAAGGTGTTTGCTGTTCACGACCAGGGCCATCCTCCAGCTCAATGCCTCTATAAAATCAAAGTTGTAGGTGCTTTATTATGCTTATGAGAGAGCACTGATTTTTATAAGTATGCAATACAATTCCACTGTTTACAGGAGTATTTTCAAAGTAAACTATCACTTACATTTCCTGGTGCACTGCATGTTCATCCATATCATCCTCGTCACTTTCCATGTCGAATATAGACATCCAGGTGACTCAATATACCTACAAGCAAACATGTTTGAACTCCAAACGATTTGTGGGAGCCCTCTACCGGTTCAGTTGAGCTGGCCTCTATCTCGGGCACACCTGTCATCTCGTTTTCACTTTCACTGGAGGCATCAAGCATCTCAGCTCCAGTTAACATTTCATGCAGCACCTACAAACAGAGGCATCATGTGTTTCAGTGTCGACCAGTTGTACACCAATGATATTTCCCAAAATAGGGATCAAAATCACCTATATCAATATACTTCTATATACAGACTGTCTAATTTGTCCTATGACATCAGTAGTACTCCTCGTGTAAATGGACCAATTAAGCACAGTATGTAGTGTATCCAAATCCCTAAACAATAAACAGGCAAGCATTTTGAGATCACATTAAAACACCAGTTATTGAGCCATGCTCATGGGGCCTTTCTTCATCAGTGATGCCTTAGCCTTAACACGGCCATGTCATTTGGGTCGTATGATTATTCATATAAGAAATAAATTTTGCTGTCAATCAAACACAAAGGCACAACCATGACTGGGAATAAAAATTGAATGGTCCTAGCTATCTTACCTGTTGACGTCGTCTTTTCTCAAAGGGACCTCGACGTTTTACTCGATCCTGGTTCACACCCATGTAATTAAAAATCGTTGGCAAGGCACCTTGGCGGAGCCTAGTTTGTTTAGAAAAGCCCAGACTTCTGAGCAGCTCTGGGTCCGTTTCATAGGCGTCCCTCTCAAAGTGGTCGGAGCAAATGACAGGAGTTGTTTTGGTCGGCTTCCAATCCTTCCTCTTCACCTTTGCAATCCAATTCTTGTGCATTTTTCGGTCTTTCGGGAACCGAAAGAAACTCTTACCTGACCTCTCGGCGTTTCTACACTTAACCGACACAACAATAAGGCATAATCCAAACTGTGAGTGTAACAAACCGTGAAGACTTTTTCATAAACCATCAACGAGCCGCGACAACAATGGCGAAGCTTGTTGACATTCGTGATCAGCGAGCACAGAGCAGCGAACGTGACGTCACGGGCCAAATCATTCCGAACGTTGCCGAGCGGGATGTTCAACGAGTGGAAGACGAAAACAAACACTTTAAAATTATTTTTTAAAGGAATAGGGTGCTCCAAAGTAACCGCTATTGATATGAATACCATTATTGAAGTTTATTCTTTCGAATTTCGCTTTTAAAAAAAATTGTGTTTATGATCTTTAAGAAAGTTCGTCTTTCCGGGTCATTTTAAATGACGGTATGCATGAATTTGCTAGCGTTGATTCTCTCCTGCTGTGTAGCAGCCGGTAAGTCTCTGTACTACAAATGTTTGACCTAACTTCCTATTGACATCGCAGGTTTAGCTAACTATAAGATCTTTGCGTTTCAGCTTGTGCCAGAGAGCGCTCCAGTCGCATTGTTGGAGGACAGGATGCGGCAGAAGGAGCCTGGCGATGGCAAATGTCTCTGCAGAGTTTGCCAGCAGAGTCCCATAACTGCGATGCAATCCCCGCCGTAACCGCAGCTCAAATTGTCCCAAACCAGCCTAAGTTATTTGTGACGACATATGTTGTTATCAACTAGGCTTCTCTAATATCATATCTTTCTAACTATCATTTGGCCATTTGATTGAGAATTGTTCTTAGGGCGAATACATTTTGGTTGTTGGCAGTCTTACTGTTGATATTTACTGTTGATATGCATGTGTATGGCGCGCTTGAATGGACGAACGATGGGTTGCAGGCAAACATATATCGCCTTTGCAGGAGGAAGTGATCGTTCAGCTGAGTGTCCGGATGGAAAGACCTGTGGACGTCGATCAATTCAAGATGTTTGGAGGGTACTATACATTACATTGGTTTTCTTTGGCTACTGCGATGAATTTATCTTTCTTTTTTGTGCATGGTGTTAAGAATCTACGAAGCTTGGATTCAACTCATACTAACATTATAGTAGATTACGACTTTTTCAATACCGACCATACCAATTATTTGAATATATTCTGCTATTGCTTCAGGTAACGGCGTATTACCTACTTGGCTGCATGAAGCCCCGGGGGGGGGGGGGCACTTGGCCTTATTCTGGATAGGGGTGTGCCGCAGGACCTCGAAAACCCGTACCCGTCGTACAATGTCAAAATGGCTAAAAGCATACCCCGTCGTACAAGGTATTTTGCGAATGTGTAACCCGTCGTACAGATTGAAGCTGGAAAACATACCCCGTCGTACAAGTATGAGGCCCAAAAACCCGTCGTACAAGTCGAGAGGCTGAAAAAGTATACCCGGTCGCGCGGCACATATATACAACCTCTATACACTTAAGTGCACCCCCCCACCCCCCTCCGGGCATGAAGCCAACACGGATGTCCTGAGCCGAACAGAATGCTCGCAATTTTGGCCGGCTGCTCAAATCCAAGAAGGCATGCATGTTTGTCTGAATGACCAAACAAATCAGGCAATGGGAGCCTGAAACGTAAGATTTCAACTGATGTTACTTTCTGGCTTATTGCGAATGCGATAACGTAACTATATCCTCCTCGTGTATTTATTACACTGTGCAAGCAATCGACGCAACATGATGTATTTTTTACGTTTGGTTGACGTGCGATTAATCGATGCAGCGAGATTCAGGCGGACCTCTAGTATGCTGGCACAATGATATATGGGAGGTAGTGAGTGCTACATGGTGGGGAAGGACCAGCTGCCTGACTTCATGTATATTGCCATTTGAGTTTCCATTCTGGGTGAATTTAAGACAACACTCCATAAATAAAGTTTTGTGTGCAGCGAAAAATGGAATATTATGGTAATTATTCAAATAAAAGTAGATATACACACAGACACACAGGCACAGACATATATATATATATATATATATATATATATATATATAGAGATATATATATATAGATATATATATATATAGATATATATATCTATATATATATATATATATATATATATATATATCTATCTCTCTATATATATATATATCTATATATATATATATCTCTCTCTATCTATATATATATATATATATTATATATCTCTCTATATATATATATATATATATATATATATATATATCTATATTTAGTTGACCAACCGCCCAATATTTCGTAGACTTGGATCCACGAAAGGATATACCGGCATGTCCACATAAAGTCAACGCACATTTTCTTACAAAGTAATTAAAAATATCTTGGTTTGACCATTCGAATTCAATAGTCTAGTTTTCGTAACGTACTAAGATAATCTTTCACGATTGTTTTCTCTGGATTATGAATATAATAGCGAAGTAAAATTTTTCACAGCTAACCATTCGTTGACATAACCGCAAACCTCAATATCTTACATACAACCATATATACTTCGATCAAAATTGCCGAAATAATGTTTAATCATGTGTGATGGAGATGTTTATTTGAAAAATTAAAATATTTGACTTTTTTTCAAAATTTTATCACTGAAAACCTAATTTTACTCCTTATTCATCGATCTACAACATTGAATTAGATCGCGAAATGCTACCAATGGTTCACAATGGTCACATCTACAACAAATATTACGTTTCAAATCAATGATGAATGAAAATGTTTTAAAAATTTCCGTATTCCGCAAATATTCGAAAATATGTATGGGCACGAAAGGTTGAATTTATACGTATAAATTAGTGTCTTGACCTTTCATGGACGACCTTTCGAGGACCAAATGTATATACCAGGAAGAGAAACTCACAAAAGGATTTTTATTCGCATAAAACTATTTCATTGTATCAATTAAAATATGCCGAATAAATGATTGATAATAATTGATAGCAAAAATGCATTATAAAACTTTGTCATGCAATATATTTGAACAACATACAAAGGACCATATTGTACAAGAAAAAATATATTATTGATCGAATGCATGATTTGACCGCCGAACACGTTCATAACATTGTACACAGAGGATACAAAATCAACACGTAACATTATAAAAGATCGTAGTTGATTGCAAAATGATATTCCTTAATATTGTTATTTTAAGGGACATTTATCACTATTTACGATTCTGTCATCTCGAAAGGCAATTATCCATTTGCACGTCCCGTATCCTTCAATGCATCATCGTCACACAATATCATGCGCTATAATCTTAACTAGGTTGCTGTATTTGGTCAGCGACCTAGGAATCCGGTGACATTTTTTGCACCTATCTATTCGGCCATCATGATAATGGGAATATTCAGCAATTTTCCTGAATATAAATCACTATTTCAGGAGTACAATTGGCGGATATCAGGGTGCTATTTTACTAATCTTATTCCGATGTGTTTTCATTCTCCTGGAAGTTACAAAAGTAACTGCAGTAACAGCTTTAGAAAAGACGTAATTTACAGTTCAATGAACCACCAGTGATGCATGTGAATGAGAATATATCACTCTCAAGCGGTGTGATATGTTTAACGCTTGATGCATAAGGCGTTGCTATGCGGAACATTTTCATATTTTTGATATCGCTGATACTTAACCATAATTTAATATGACAAAGTTGTACATGGCTTGCATGTTGCACCTCACGGCAACATATGCTATTATTAATGAGCAATGCATTTGGCAATATATGCAGTGCACCTGGGTTAATGTATTTTATAAACTTAATATCATGTATTTAGATGTGCTGTTGGTGAGCTATGAGTACTATATTATACCCTGGTCAGGCGATTCATCAAGAGGTCATATAACCAGATCTATCATGCACCCGTTACTTGATGGTTCATTCTCTGCTACACTGGGATATGGTCGGGAAAATGTGTAATTTCTTCTACGTAGGTCATAAAGGGCAAATTTATGTCATTGGTCTGTTTCGATGCTCCTCGTATAGCTATTTGATTCTGCTCATAGCATCATGTACGCATGGTCACCTAACAAGAGTATCCGACCTCAGACAATGATCGACGACAAGTGCTTTTAGGTACATTTGTAGTTGTCGTACTAACGGCTTCAATGCTGTTGGCCGTGTAGTGGCCTTTTCCATCCCAGGCGATAGACTTGAATATGTTTAAGATTTCGGACGACAAGGTAAGCAAATGGCACTGGCGATTCCATTTTGTTTACGAGACAATATTGTTGTGGAAAACTCATCTTTCAATTGAAGTTTCCACATTTTAATTCTCATCTTTTTTCTATCGGTGGTAAGTATTAGTTGATCGGTTGCTTATCGGTGGCCCGTCGGTGATATCGGTTGTAGACAGGTTGTCAATCGGTTATTTGTAAAATATTTTCACCGATCGAGAATTTTAAACATGTTTAAAAATCCCAATCGGTAATGTTTCACCGATAAAACTTATCTCTCCCCAATAGCAGATGATAGGTGGAAAACAGGTGACCAGTAGGTGATATCGGTGTTAAATACGTAATCATCGGTTCACTCCATAATTTGGGTAAAAAAACTACCGATCAATCACCTTGCGATGTTGGCTCACAAAAGTGAAAACGCCGGTGATACATTTTAGTTTATAACGTCAAAATCGAAGGCCATGAACTAGCCTTTTAATCAAGCCACACGAGCATGGCGATATCGCCATATTTCCAATTGTCATTCTGAAATATTGATATATATTCGTAGTCACACAAACAACAGAATATCCCTTTTGCTTTGATGAATAAATAGATAAATGTTCAGAAACATGAACAAACTCACCGGATTCGCAGATCGTTGACCACGCCAACAACATAAATTGAGACAATGGCGCCATCCCAGAAAATATCCTGTCTAAAAATGATGCATTGTTTGAAACTTACACGACTGAGCGTCATGTATATTTGGATATTTGTCTTGGATATATATAGTAAAGCTTATTGAGTGTGCAATCGCAGAATAACCGATTAATTACATTGAATATGATTCCTTAAAGTAATGAATGCTTGACGAGGATTGTTTATGTACCATCTTGACCATATATGTACTTGTGTGCATTACGTTAAGATTAAAGGGTCAAATCGTCTTGATGACTATCATATATTATAAGTCATAGAACAGGGGGTTAGTATTTGATTCACGGATAGTGATAAAAATGTTTTCCAAGGATCAACGTAGTGTTTACTTTGTTTTAACAAATTGACATAACCATGCACTTTTCTCAACCCGACACTACATTAACTTAAACATGTTTTAAAGCATTTGTAATATATGTCTAGTCGGTTTGAGTTCATATCCATTTGTTTTATCGATACTTGGATGGTCACACAATATGAAGAGAGTGGAGATAGCAAACTGCCGCTGAATTGGATGATATCGTAAACTATCACTGGGAGTACCGAGGGCCTATCCCACGTGCCATGCTTCTGAGAAGTGATTGCTTCGCTGGTGCAGGTTAATGGATTCAATCGAAATATTGGAGCAAAATGCCAGCGAGGGGACAAAGATGATTTGCAAAGAGCTGTTACCATCGAGGAATCCTATTGGAAGCAGTTTGTCAGTAATGCTTGGGCTCATGCGAAAAAACAATTATTTATGACATCTTCTTTTTCTTGTTAACATTTGCTGCCTTTAATACTAGTTCTAGAACATACGCATATATCAACAAGCAGCATACCCCGACATAATTTCCTAAAATGCTTGACTGTATACCATGTTGTTGATGCGATAGTTATATGAAAAAGTGGATAACGAACAATAGGGAACACACAAAACCAATGGAGAAAAGCAAGCGTCCCTTGGTTCCTTTACTGCGTACCTTAAGCATTATAATCTGGCCTAAATGCTTGATGCGTTTTCGTTATACACAAAGTTTCAGCTGCACGATCCCCGAATTTGTGTAAAATATATACAGTATTGCGTCCTTACAACAACTGACTGTACTACAGCTTCAAAGCCCAATGGAGTAAAATTACAAAAGCGGGAATAGAACGTTGTGATATGAGAGAGCCTATGACACGGGGAAATAGCGCAATTTCTCCTCTTTCTACCAACATGATACCTAAGCCTCTAGACATCAGTTTAATTCCAAGAAAAATCAGCTCTGTTTATCCAACATGACGTTTCGACGACCGCAATATAAAAAATGCAGGAAGACGCTCAGCAGTACTTTTTATAATGCTATTTGTATACGGAAGATAATGAACAAAATCTGTTTTCGCGTTGTTAGCACATGCCCATGAATATTATAACAAAAGAACAAGTCAAACCTCTGCAACTGTTCAATATATCTGTCGGCACCGATTTAACTAATTTATCTTTTCAGACCTTTCACGATGGCTTTTTAATCATGGTACCTATGTTAAGCATATAAGACGCCTGTCTGTCAGAACACCTTCCTATGCAATATCGGACCACAAAGGGAATTATCCTTGCCGGAGTCCTTTAAGATGACAGAAGTAAAGTTCAAGCATATTTCATCACAAGGCTAGAGCATCGGTTAATTGGTTTGAAATACTTCATCTTATCTACTTTCTTTCTACTATTTCTTCCCAGAGTGTGTGTACACATTCTATGATATTTTCTGTTCGTTATTCAGTGCGAAACAAATTCAGATATAGATGTGAAGGTGTATACATAGCGCAATATTTGGAAATTATATAGCTTGTGTTGCCTTCGACAAAGACACTTTGGATCCGACTGATTGCAAAAGAGTACCAAATGAATAGCCTATGCATCAACCACACCTATTTTTCCGTAGTGATATTTGTACATTACTCTACTTCTTATATTCAGACTTTGTGATTGACTCATTGCAAAGCATAGGAATGGCTGTTATAAATTTTTGTGGTGCATCAGAAGCGATGTGGTATCAATATGGCGATCGATATGTTGCCATAACCTATTTGCATATTAAACAATACAAATTGATCCATTTACTATTATTAAATTGATCCATTTACTATTAATAAATAGCATGAATCAAACACACGAACGTACAGTTATTATGGACTGAATAATGCTAGACATGGTTATTCGTCTACTAGATATGGTAAACTATGTCATAAATACTGTAATTATAAATTTATCAATTATGCTGATATACCCTTATTGAAGAGCTTGTAAGACAGCAAATTCATCATGCTCCCATTGCATGTCTAGAAGTATCGGCATGGCCATCAGCAAAGTCCTGACGAAATGCCACGCTAATAAGTCTATTATTTTTGGCGTCATTATACGAGTGCTAAGGAAAACATACCTCAGACAATATTTTTGACCATCATGTCGTAAGGCGATTTTATTGCTAGGAACCGTATCAGGCTAAAGAGGGAATGAATGTCGAGGTAATGATGTATTGTATGCCGAAGAAAACAGAAAAACATTTAAATTGTCTGGGCTGCCAGACTAATCTTTGTTCGAATTATATTCGATTGCCTGAGAAATTATAGTGCGCACTCAAAACACGCATAAACATAAATCTTAATTTATTTTAGTTTCCCAAAACCGATTCTATTATGAGCTCTTATTATCCTGCGTTTTTATATTAACAAATGGATGTATTAGCGTCCAACTTCAAATATACCAAATGCGCTTCTGAGTTTCGAGTTCGAAACATATATTACTCCGTAATCAGCTTGTAGCCTGCAAACGAAGATATGCTAACAAATAACTGAGCACATCCAATCAGGCACAAGTCAACATTAATACAAGTCATAACTAATTTGCAGGCGCATATGACTTTTTTCGGCTAAGATTGCCCTTATAGCTTGCTTCCAAATGTATACCATGTTCACAATTCATTAGAAAATTCAACGGACATCTTGGTGTAGTTTGGTGTCAAAAAGCTGCCCTGAATGTACATTGAAATCAACTTGGTTTGTAAACGGTTCCATATCAGTTTTCGTTAGATACTGGCATAATGAAGGGTTGGGGCTGCGACGCTACATACACAAGGAATGGTGAGATATAATCATTTGTATTTGCGCTGTGAGGGTTGATGGGCGCTTCCTCTTGCTTCTCGGACGCCATCATGCGCACTAAATATTCATTTATCAGTCCCACTCTCCACATATTACCTAAACTATTCGTACTGGGTAGCAGAAGGCGGACCTACAATATCGTTATATTCTACCCCCCCCCCACACACACACACGCTTTGTTGTGTGTGATGCTCTCATATACGACCAGTTGCGTGCATTTGTAACAGACCTGATGGTGCCAACATTAAAATTTCCAAAACATTCCCAGTGGCCCATCTAAAAAAGCGGATTAAATTCGAGACTGTGCCACTTGCAATAATGATGATTGCCTTTGCTTTATTCACCTGAGTACGCAACAATAGAATATTGTACTTGTCATGCTATAATTTGGATTAACAAAACAAGCAGATTGGCGTTTGTTTTTACAGAGCTGCCAATCGTTTGTATTTTAGATGAAATCGCATGACTCTTTGTGCAAATCTAATAACATTGCTGAAAGAAACATTGGGTATTTTCAAGCTGCAACACTCGATGTAGCACAATGCTTACAGAAAATTAATCATAATCTGTTTTAGGCTTCCTTCAGATTTTTGGTTTTATACAATCGTTGCTTTTCAATCGCCTACATCCAAATGCAGTGTGGCCATTATCGACAATAAGATAATATTATCAATCGTTCCTAATGTGTGAATCTCATTATGGAATGGATATGTAAGATGTGTCCTCTACGATTCATAGTCAAACAAGGTGCTGGTTGACGTTGTTCATCAATAGTCAACATATAGGCTCGAAGTAGGCTACATTTCATTGAAACAGATCACTGAATGATCATATCACAGTTAATCTATTCAAGATAAACCAATATTAATCATATTTGATATGATAATATGTTGGATTAAAAAATGCAACTTCTGATATTATAATGCTGTTTCATATTTTGCAGCAGTCACTTATTGAGTAAGCACTCACTATTTCAATCATGCCAATTTCTATTTTACTGCTAAGTGTTCTAGATTGTATTAAACCTGATACAAAGCAATGAAGCAATTACATTTGCTATAACCTATGAAAACTATTAGATGTATCGGGGGCTAACACACCCTGTTCTCAGGATGTTATGATTTATTCGTGACTGACAAATAATACGCACATTTGTCTTGGACTCAACTAAAGGCGAACCAATGAATATTTTGGCCCACCGTGAATTCTAAAACGGCTTAATTGAGTCAGTATCCTAGTTTCAACAATGTAATCAGTGATAGTTGGCTTAAAACTAATGTATGAATATGTTATGGTACTTATTGCTTTACAATGTTAATACATAGGGTAATCCATATTGCTGCTAGCTACACAACAGGTTCATCAATGAATAAGTGCTGATAACACAATCTATTAACACAGAGAGTGATGAACATTTAGCTACAACTTTAGTATCATATAATATTGTCAATGTGGTGACACTTTACCCGAATATACCCCTCTATAGCAACTCTATGACACATTAAGTTAGCAAAGTTACCGTCTATTTTCGTCCATCTTCTCATCAGAAAGCAGGCGCAAATTGGTACACTCTTAGATGAAGCCAAACATCGGCTGCAGTGCATTGTAGAAATCAGACTTATAAACACAATTTGGAAATCAATTCACATTTACGCCACAGTGGAAAAAAGGGTGGGGTCGCAAGAGGGATTAGGATATGAGCGCGGCAAGTAAACGGTTGGATAGTCATGATAGGGATTGGTGGTCTCGTAATCAGCTGCCGGACTATACAGAGCAGCTGTGCTAGATAAACCGTCATCAACAGCAATGCAGGGCGATATTACATCTACTGGTCACCCGAGCCACACCGGTTCATATGCTTGTATCTATTAATTTACAACTTTAAGCTCCGACATTGTGTCATACAACGCGATAAGATGTGATTATGTTTTCACCACATGACCCTACCACATTGTAGTCTTAATTGTTAATCAGATGTTCAGACACTTTAAGTTCCGTGATGGGTATGTAACATTTTGGCCATGCCGAAATATTGATGTGGTTCGTAATCCTAATTGCAAAATATATTAGTAGTACCGGTGTAAACAAAATAAGGTTCACGTAATTGATTTAGTAATTTGCCCTTATTACCTTTGCTTATCATGCAGCCAATGATATATATATATATATATATATATGAGATATAGATATATAGATATATAGATATATATAGAGAGAGAGAGAGAGTTAGATCAGAGAGAGAGAGATATAGAGAGAGAGAGAGAGAGACACTATTATATATATAGATATATATATTATATATATCTCTATATATATATATATATTCTTATATCTTTTCATATATATGCATATATTTATACATATGTATATATAAATATACATATATGTATATGCATATATATACATATATATATATTATATATATATATATATATATATATATAGCCATGCCGAAATATATACATATATATATGTATATATATTATATATGTATTTATATATATATTATATATATATATATAAATATGTATATATTCATATATATTCAAATATAAGTATGTATAAAAGCAGCCAATGACGTACATATATATGCATATATAAATATATATATATATATAAATATATATATCTATATATATATACGTATATATATATTTATATGTATATACATACATATAAAAATATATATAGATATTTGTATATAAAATATGTATATATATATATAAATATATATGTATATATATATGCCTATTTATAGATAATGTATGTATACGACAACGATTTGCTTATATAAATATATATATAGATTGTATGCAAACACATATATATGTAAATATATACATATTTATATATATACATATATGTATATAACAATGTTTATTATGCTAACTATATATTATATATATATCATATATATGATATATATATATATAAAGATATTATAATATATATAAATATATATAGATAGATAGATATATATATATATATATATATATATATATATATGTATATATATATATTAGATATAGATATAGAGAGAAACTATATATATATATAATATATATATATATCTATATATATATAGATATATATATATATCTATATATATATATATATATATATATATATATATATATATTTATATCAAGTGAAGCATTTTCAACTCGTAGCAATTGTATCGTTTCACAATATGCATGATATATTATTAAATGAGCATAATCGTAATAGGCGCTGTCATATATTTGTCAGGTATACCCACCTTTCAATCTGTTCTGTATCTTTTACTGTATATATTACATAATAATACTTCACATGAATCAATATGGACTTGGACTATGATGGAATGATAGTTAATATGCCAATTATAAGATAATATATACTCTCATGGAAGCTGAAAGTGACACTTTGCCTGTAGGCATCAACATTTTGGAAGCCACTTTCAATCTGTTCTGTAATATATATTTGCAAGACTACATATTGATAAATATGCCAATGCTCATGAGACATGAGGCATTTTTTTTAAAATGTAATACATATTTAAACTCTTTTTAATGTAATTTCTCTTGGTCAGTTGGTCTGATTCTTATTCGTCGGTATTCATAACAAATGCTACCGGAATATCTTTCGTGCGATATGTGACCCAAAGAGCCCCTTCAACATATTATTGTGTTAGGAGGGCTTCCGCACATGGCTTCAGGCGATATCGTGACTTGATATTTATGCACCGCATCTGGTGAGAGTGAAACTCCAGGTGATAACAACAAATAACATTCGTTAGAAATGATATCATGCATATTATATGCGAGTGCTGATTTGAATGCCATGCCTTGCAAGGTTCATTTCAAATGGCTATACATTCCAAATCTAGCTACACTTATTTCCTGAAGGCGTATATATCAGCTAAAATTTTATGGGACAAATTTTAAATGGAATCCCGTCAAAAATTTCTAGGATAAATTGAAATGAAAAATATTTGATTAACTGATCTAATTGTAATTTTGATACCAGTTAATCTCTCAGAATTCGACATATGCACGAGGCACGTAATGTTATAGAATACTGTTTATACTGGTATCTTATTATTATAACATATGACATCACATCATACACTAATATACGAATAATGGCCTTGGCCTTATGGTTTGATTAAAATTACGATACATGGTAACCTATGATTTGAAACAACTACACTGGGTGAATAAACCACACACGCAAGAAATGAAATATTTTCAATTGAATTGGAATAAGTATCTGCTACGTGTGGTTAACATAAATAGGAATAAATTGGGTATTCGCCAAACAATGTATCTGCATATGTTTGGCAGATTTTATTTTCTTTGTCACCATCGCCAACGTTTTATTGATTTTATTCATAGACCATGTGGTGCCAATCATTCATGTTACGCGGAAAGGTTGAGGCAATTACCATGAATACGTACATAGCTGTTGAGTGAGATAAATTTTTTACGTCATTGCCCTCGTATGTTATATTCTACCAGTCTTCATCAATCGTTTAGTGATAACAAATACCTGGGGTTAATGCCCTGTCCTTGCCAATCCTCGTCTAACATAGAATGAGAGGTGATCGTATCAGTTGTTGGAAGTCACGAATGACGGCAGCATCCACATCTGTGGAAGGAAATCTGAAGGATGCTTCGGTACACTTGCAACGTAAACAAATGTAATCTGTTAACACTAAAGGCACTGGCAAGAGACAATTTCGTAATATCTGTAGTGAATATATGCGATGCAGCAAGTGAATAACATCTATTTATATCCTATAATTGTCAGATTCCCAAAAGATAACAGTTACACTGAAGGGCTTGATGTCTCTTTAATAGTAGAGCAATAGCATTGCACACACATTGCAAAGGATCAAAACGAATGCATGCTCACTTCTAAGCAATCTTGCAATGACATGGATAGAAGCAGTCCCAATCTACTGTTGCAATTTTACAGTATGTATTATTCCTGACTATTGGCTGTTCTTTATTATTAACGAAAACACTGATAAAAAGCTACATATTCCACTGTTGCAACGTATTGTACATTATACTTATAAAATACGTGAGCATACCAGTACATTCACACGTAGGCGTAGTGCATTATCAAATATACAGTATTCTTTGCTGTGTATTTGCCAAAACGTCAATTTTTTTGAGCAGTTATTTTCATAAGAAAGGTGTCCGGGTGATTTATTTGCAGTCATATGACTGCTTCTATGAAAGGGGTTTTAATAGAATAATGAGCTGCATCCAAACGTTTATGATAAAAACGCATAAGAGGCTGATAAATTATATGTTTGATTGAGTAAAGGTGTTAAACAAGTCCGCCTTCGTTATCTATTTGTACTAACCATCCTTATATATGATTGAATTCAATTTCAATTATCGAATGGCTATTTATGAAGAGACATACCACCAGAAGTAGGTGTCAATTCGATCCTCATAAAGCCAAAGTGTACATTTCCTTCGTCCTAACCATAGGTGTTGCCAAGGTGTTTGAACGACCCCAGAGTTTTCGTAATACAAAGCCAAAATATCCACTATTTGTGCTAATGAAATGAACATTTTGTATGCCTGTATGTGATCCCCTCGCAATCGTTTTTCAGGAGATGTCAGCACTAACAATTGCAATCTTAGATCGTTACTCAAATCAGACATATGGTTATAAGCTGTGAAGCACGCTTTTGAACATTTTCTAATATGTCTTCATCAAATTGATAGCTTTAATCCGACGGTTCACAGAAAATGGCCATTATTAGGTCTCTCAAGGGTCCGGGATGCCCTGCGCATTATTCCCAAGGGTCCAAACCCAACTGTAGGGGTCCACTGGACATTTTAGGGGTCGCAGACTGGTCAATTCATTGTAAGACTGGTCAATTCATTGTAAGACTGGCCTATTCATTGAATGAATCGTGATGACGCTTGTGTCAAGCGCGCATGCAATTCAACATGTTCTAAGATTGTCGACATCACAACCGTTCAGTTTCCTAAGCAAAGCTTCTTAGTGACCAGTCGCTCTTTCGATATAGATTTGGCATTTGGATGTTTTGTGTCAGGAGTCGAGCACCTGTGGTCGCCACCGAATGCTAAAAATCTTCCGGCACTCTCCCCATTAACCCACGACGTTTCTCTTCGTCACCTCGCCGTAAATTCCTTGTTCCTTTCCTTACATTTCTAACTCGTTGCAATAATTGTTTATTGTTGACCAACACAATGCAACAAAATTAATGAACTGCAGTATTCTAGTTATAATCGAGTTAAAGATAATGCCTTTATTATCGTCTAATTGAAATCTCTCTTGGGATCAGTGTATTATTAGACTTGTTACTGTATTACCTTGGCACAACGGCAAATTCGTGTTCAACTCATCAAGGCAATATTCGTAGCGGCAAGGACCCGTGCCTACTCGCCAGCCGCTAACCACTTTAATCAGTTTATCATCTGACTTAGGACTCATTTAACAAACTTTCATGGGTCAACTGCCGACTGCTACCAAAGCGGGGAAGGCGTTAAACTGCAGCCTAATATGGAAGCTTTTAGTTGTCGGGATACACCCTACTTCCATTGTAACTTCATGGTGGGGTGTACAGTCTATGCCCGTTAGCTCATCAACGCGTTCTTGGGCAAACTCGAGGGTCCCTGACCCAGACGTCTGGCTTACTGAGAGTTCTGAATTTGGATTATTATGCATTAAATGGTATGTCCTACTGAAATATAATGTCTCGACAATTTATCCGTTTACCAAAATGGTCGACGAGAATTGTTTCCAGTCGCATTAATTGATATTATCTAGCATTACATCGCTTCTCATGTTTATGTATTGCAGAGTATGGTTTACATATTCTTCCACTGATCCCAACGAATTGTCTCATGTCGACACGACGGATGGAGGTATCGTTACGGTCATTTAAATACCTATGAGGAGTAATAAGGTCTAGAAGCTTGCATGGTCTGGGGTCGAAATGACAAAGTCATAGCTAGAATCGATTTCATTCTAGTTAAGGCACGAATTTCATTGTTACAATTCCAAAGCCGGAAAACATTGGAAAGGAGATGCGTCAATTTTCTGAATATGCGGGCACTATTGCATTAGGCGGATGGATGGCTTTAAATTTGACGTCCTTCCTCATTCTACTGTAAATGATGAAGTCGATCATCTGATCAGTTTATCGGACATTTACTGATAGTGGTACAAGTATAATCTGTGAGAGTCTTCCACCCGATGAGCATGTTTATTTAATAATTGTCATCGGATATTGGATATAGGATGATAATACAAAGATAATCGTTATATACTTAACAACTGTAGCCTGTATGCACCTCTTTGATTATTAATTTAGGTCAATAATTTAAGTTTAGAAAGTATAATATTAAAGAAATAATTCCATCTCAACTACTCGTCGTCGACCAAACGCGTGACAGCGAATTGCTAGAAGATTCACTTAGCAACAGATGGACATCTTAGGAAATCTCGTGGATTGCACGCAACGCTAACTGACAATTTATCAGAACAAAATCTGGTTAACATGCCTTGACGGAAATTGAGATAGTGATCTTTTAGTGAACTGCCATGTCACCTGAGAATTTCATATGTATCACGCCGCAGTGCAGCATACTTCCGCTTGCTGTGTCAGTCATTTGGGTACATATTCTTCACGGGGACATAGATAATTCACTGCAAAATGATATTATTAGATTAGCCGACACTGATTGCCTCCCTTTTATCCTCATATATGCGAGCCAATATGAGAGACGAGGAGGGGGTTCGTGGTGCATAACGACTATGGAATTTACAACAGCATCATTAACACAAATTGGTTTATCTCTATCGGAATAACCTAAATGCCGGATATTCAATTTTGACGAATATAATGCAAGTAAATATTATTCCGGATAATGCTACGTTGTCTACATCTGTAGCTGTTACCACAGGTGGTCTTACCAATTAGTAAGTTATTTGCAAACATTTAATTGAGGTAAACCTCTGCAAAAAGCTTGTAGCATGTAAAATGTTACATAACATCCTCTACAATTAATTATTTAAATATGCAACTCAGAAATACGTCCACGCCATACAATATTTAGTATAAGCAATCAAAATAAATATATCTTGTATTAAAACAGATTGATGTACCATATTGCCAGTGCTAGGCACCTGCTGCAAAACAGCCTTGGTGACACAACCAATAGATTTTAGCTTACGTCGCTCTCACACTGATTCACACTGTGCATAGTTATTCATTATATCTATAATTTTTTTTGATTCACATTCGATCTGTTTAAGTCATATGGCAAGTTAGTGGGTTTTTTTTAACTGAATCCTTCTTGCCATAGCTATTATGACTGGAAAAGTACCAGACACTCAACAAAAATTCGTAGCGGACCTATGTAAGCACGTTCGCCATTCGTGTCGAGGAAGATAAAACCATGACGCTTTATCAAGGGTAGGTCGTAACTCTGGTAGCGATCTCTCCTTAATCGAAAATAAGTTTTTATAGTATGCTTTTGTTCTGGTAGAAAACTCCACTCTATCGAACGTAGGTTTTTTATTGCAGGTCTTAACACTTTTAGCAAGAGCTGACCACCGCATAATCATTCCATCCGACAGCTAATATTAACTTTCAGTATCGTTATGTAGTAGGGCGTCAATCACCAGTTCAGATTTGTTTCGCTACATATGTCGGATGCTGCTTTTCATGGAACTCATATTACGTTCCATGTCAAAAGTCTTTTAACGTTCAATCGTCTATATTTTATGCAGCGTTATTCTGTTACGAAGACAATTACTAACTTCGCGTTCCTTTTCTTTTTCAACGACCGTTGCAATCATCAACGCCGTTATTGTGCCTCCGTCGCAAACTCTTTTATAAATAATAGTACAAACTAAGCTGACAATACCCTGAGAAGAACCTGGCTTTATGTGGTCCCATGTGACAAATCAATTTAGCTTAAGGTCTTGTTGGCATGTCTATTTATATACATATACACATGTATATATATTTATATAAATATACTTTTATATATATAAATATTTATATATATATATATATATATATATATATATATATATATACGCAATCAGTTTACTATATATAAACATATATATGTACATATATATATATTTATAAATTTATATATATACATATATATAGATATATATTTAATATATATATATATATATATATATAAATATATATATAGAAATAAATATAAATTTTATATATATATATATTTATACACATATATAAGTTTATATATATATATATAATATATATATATATTAATATATATTTAAATATATTCATATATATATATTTTATATGTATCCACATAAGAATATATGGATATATATGTATATGTATATATATTTATATACATATATATATAAATATAGATATATTTATATATATGTACATATATATTTTTATATATCGATATTTATATGTATATACATATATATATATATATATATATATATATATATATGTATATATATATATATATATATGTTTGTGTGTGTGTGTGTGTGTGTGTGTGTCTGTGTGTGTGTGTGTGTCTGTGTGTGTGTCTGTGTGCAGTTTATAAGATTTCGCCTTACACATCAATGACTGGGGAGTCTATTAATGCAAGGGATGTTTTTTAAGCACACATAGTATATCAATATGCTACATTGTGGTAATTGGATTTCAATAAAACACTTCAACTCCGAGTCGAAAATAAACGCTAGTATGACTGCGATTTCATTAACCAGAAATTTTTGAGTTTTTTGCCCGATTTGATGTTTAATAATGGCTGCGCAGAATTCTCGCAAACTGTTGTGGCGCTTACTCTTTGGTTACATAATTGACGTGCATCCTACACATGGCTTACCTTCTTCGTTATATACGCAAACTTTTATGACGGTAATCATTGCTTTATCAATTAATATCCTTATAAATTGTCAATTATCAGTACGGACGCAACATTGACTTGTGTCATGTAGGATATACACCATCCCGTCATAAAATAATGATTTTATTATAGTCATTGTCAATTATGATGCTCCGTTCCCTCCGCCACCTTCAGTTTACTATCATATGATATCGTCCTTACAGCGCAAGGTAACCGTTCCTTAGGAACAATTTAGAAAAGAGATATGCAGTGGTGATATTTACATATACACCCTTACTTTCTCATGTGATGGTCAGCGCCCGGCAGTAACTCTAATGCTGGAAATCAGTGGACTAAAAGATGAAGGAATAATGTTACGGGTGCTGCTCCCATGACATTTTGGATGTCTAGACAACATCTGGGGCCAATTCGGTGTTGTTTATGGGAAACTCAGAGACACAATAATAAACCAACGTCACCAATTGAAAAATGCATCACCTTCAGTGATGTTGGTCCTCTCGACGGTAGGCCAAACAGGTTTTTGGGTAACAAGACAAGACTCATTTGATCGTATATAGGCTGTCATTTCAGGTTATGATAAAACCGTAACCTCATAGATTCAGTCATAATGGTGATTGCATCAATTATGATGCAATTCTGTGTAAGTACGCAGGAACGAAGAAGAACCAATTCAACCTTGACGCAGCAAACAGGTCACTCCGACTCAGCAAACAAAGCTTACATACACGAGGCATACCAGTTTAATGATGCCAAGATGGTCACATAGTATGCAGTTTTTTTGTCTCCTTAATCAACTATACAACTCACACCCAACCACCACCTAATGCACCATCTTTTTACACGTGGAAACGTTTGCGGGAAGCAAAGCCCATCCCCCCCCCCTTCCCTAGCCGCACACGACGGTAATATAAACAAGACATCCCCTTCCATATATTCATATTGCGTAACCTAAGATAGAGAGCGTGTAAATATGAAACAAGTGACTATAACATTAAAGCATGGAACAAATATTATTACAAGTGCCCTTTGACAAGTTTCATGGTGCTTACACCGGAGTCCATCTTCGGTAAGTGTACATAATTGACGATTTAATAGCAATTAAAACATCGAAGCATCCTCACCTGACCGTATGTCCGCCATCTTGGGCTGATGAAGCTCGGTAAAAAGGGAGCCTTCCTTATTTCACGCCCCATGCCAAACCGTTCTCCTTACACTCTCCTACGTGCGGTAGTTTACGAAAGGCTGTCGGGCATAGGCACAGCGAGGCCTTCTTACACTACCCAATGGGTGCTAATGTAAGGCGAAGTGACCACTATCCAATGGTTGAGAGTGTAAGCTCGAGAATGGGTTGCGTGGAAATACTATAAGGCTACAATATTATGCCAGGTGAAGCAGATATAATTAACCTGTATAAAATGTCAATTATATTAACCTAATGGATTTATGGTGCTTTGCAACCATAAACCTAACTATTATTTGAGCAAGCACCACAATCAGCAGAAAACGCAGTACGACAGTACATGGATTCACTTCTGCAACAGCTATGTTTTCTTTATTCTGTGGTTGCTCAATGGCGATATAACGTTGACACCTGCGACCAATTTTGCACGACGGTTCGTACATCTTATGTAAACAGCGGTGTTATAATCATTGCGGGAATATTTGCGAGATAACCAGATGAAGCCGGCTGTAACATTTTTTTGAAATGTATGATTTCTCCAGAAGCGGAAGTAACAGGCATAGACGAGCTTCTATATAACTATTAACAAGCAATGGATTGATCATTAAATAGCGACATCCGTTTATGAAGTGCTATATATATATAACAATATCCGTTATATATAGATATTATATATATATAGAAATGAAAATATATATATAGATATATAAATATATATACATGTATATATATATTATATAGATATATATGTATATAGGCATATACACATATATAGATACATATATTTAGAGAGAGATATAGGGATAGATAGAGATAGAGATATATATAGATATAGAGATATAGAGATATCTCTCTATCTAGAGAGGGATATATATCTCTCTATCTATATATATAGGGAGAGATATATAGATCTATATATATATATATATATATCTATATAGAGATCTCCTCTATATCTGTATATATATCTCTATCTCTCTCTCTATCTCTCTCTCTCTCTCTCTCTCTATAGAGAGATATATATATATATATCTCTCTATATATATATATATATATATATATATATATATATATATATATATATATATATATATATATATATATACATATAAACATATATATAAACAGTCAACTGGGTGCTTTTGTGATGATTGGTTAGGCTATCAGTATTCATGTGCTGTCGATTCCCATAACTCTCAGTGGTACAATATAGGATTTTACCCATGAAACCAAGAAACTGCTCAGGTTTTAAGCAAGTAGGAGCCTTAATGGGAAGTAGCCGCATATTGTAGTATTTCAAAGAGATCATTAATTGTCAAATTGCACCATCGGGCTATTAACAGTATATACTTGCATATCGCGTGATAATTATCCTTTGCATACAATTAAATGAATGTTGCATATCGCGTGAATAATTATCCTTTGCATACAATTAATAAATGAATGTCGCATCATAATGATATCTTGCAATAATGTCGCAATACAATTCTGTATATGCAACCTTTCTGTAGGATGGATGGGTGCTGTCATCGCGTGATATGTTTTAGCTAGTGGCAATGATTTATATATTAACGTCACAAATGCTCTTAAACTCTGGCAGTAAAGATTGGTATAACTGACTGCCATATACGATCAGCTGCTGATAAAGCAGTGTCCATGTAGTCAAAGGATTTAAATTATATTTTGAGCTGCAAGTCCTATCAAACCATGGCGTCTGTGTTATTAAGTAACAGTTCACAAAGCCTCTCTGTTCCGTTCCGAGTCGACCTTGTCTGCAGCTGTTCTTGTGGAATGCGATCTCGTCATAACCGTATTTTTTAATAATATGCAGCTTATAAGAAATATGAAATGCATGAGTTTCTCCAAACTTCCGATGCATCATTTAACAAGGCTGCGGATTGAAGTGTGTTAGGACTGATATGTGTTAGTTATCGCATGGCTACGTGGGTAATATGGGGAAAGAACGTATGTCTTTCCCCATATAATGATAATTAGCGTGAACCATGTGATAACATAAGGTATCTGCTGGGGCTACACGCGAAATCTATGAGACGCTATCTCCTAATAATTCGGCCTTAGCGTGAACTGTCATGATGTTTCAACTGCAGGAAATCTTCGCCGTGGGACCTGTTAGCAACACTGTAGTCACAGTAGACACGGCTCGGCAGTACAATTTCGCGCATCAGCATGATTCCGGGGAGATTGGATAATATCGTGACTTCCCGATGAGCGCTACGCAACCAGATTAGCGGTTGGCAAGCAAATGACTCTTGAGAAAACCTTCGTTTTAAGACTTGTAAAGTGTGCGTGATATTAAGAACCTCCGTAGTGTTGCCATGCTAGAGCAGCGGTGCTCTGTGAGGGACCATCTCAAGTAAAGTTGTTTCTCGGTGGTATTTCGACACGGTTACAGTTATCGCATGGCAAACTGAGCGTTTGAGGTGATATGGGAAAAAGACCTAACTTTTTCACGAGCTCTGATTGGCTGAGAGTAGGGTGCAATGCGATAAGTTCAAGTTTCACCTGCAGAGAATTTGTACCCGAACATATATGTATTACTTGTAATCTGACTGAGCGGTAATTTTGAAACATGTTTTAATCAGAATGTGAATTTTGGCTTTTCAAATGGTCATTAAGTGCATTGGGAAATAAAAAATGATCGATGCTGGTGGTGCCTACTCAAAATGCCAAAATTATGTCTAGTAAATTGAGGGTTGCGTCACATTTGTATACAATAATGTACAAGGGATCAAATAATCCGTATTTGCATATATAAGTAGTCTTTTTCCTCCGAAAAGTAAACAGGTGATCTGTTTTTGAATAATTTACAATTATCTGCGTCACACACATTTCAACTTTATAATACTTTCCTTCTAACTCATGAGAAATAAAAATTGCTATTATACATGTCTGATAATGTAATTTCCCACACATACCAATGTTTTATGATAGTTTGCGTTATTAATCTCTTGACAATGCTAATATAATGCTAGGTTGTATCCACAATAGAGCTTAGCCTGGAAAACACATCCTATTTTAGTTACTTTTACTTAAGTCAACTAATAAAAGGGCATTTTATGTAATCAAAAATCTTTAGCAAAGCGTCATTTGTCACGTAAGAAAACTTGGCTGGAAAGTGTTGAAACAATTGACATAATGAACACCCATAAATTTGCAAAATAAATATTCCTTTCACCAAATTACTATATTTGATATAAACTTAATTTTCGATGCTGCAGTCATTCTGTCACAACAGATCGGCAAAAGGAAAATACTGCGAGAGCAGCGAGCGGCTGTTCTGCAATATATTCCATAACAACGTCTATCACACAAGTTAGGCTTGTTCACGTGTATATTACATCTATTGCTATTTCATATGGCACGCATATTGGCAATCCTTGTTACATATGCTTATGCATTAGACATGGCAGCCAAGTAAATGACTTTTGATAAATCATCTTTGCAAAGTAATTTCCTTGATGTCAAAAGTTAATAAGGTCTACTTATAAATCGTCTCAGTCTATGATGAGATTGTGCACCTAAATATCACATCCATTAACGCGCACATGAATCCCAGACAGTATGATTATTATACTTGCTATTTTGGGTAGGGTCTTTCTGCAACTACATACAAGTATAGCAATTGCCCATTAATTAATTTGGTCCTTTTGACATTTAGGGGATAAATTTATATATTGTTATGCGATGTATTACGCCATAATACGTAAGATTCTTATGCTATTGATGGCGCTCGAATATGCCATCGCTTTTTGTTTAAAGGTAAAAATACTCTGTAAAGCAGTGATGGCAATTGATCATATATATCATTGCAACAAAGCTGTAATGACAGCAAGTTCCACTTTATCGCAAGCCTCAATGTAGCACGGCAACAACGTCATTCGATGATTACTAAAGCAGTACTTCATTCGAAATTTAAGGCCGGAATCGTGCGGATATTCCGGCAACCACGGTCGTTATGTTTTCATAAAGCCAATCCCATTGGAAATATATGCATATTACACTGATTGTGCTGAATTATTTCTTTAAATGAGCCATACGAAAATAGTGACATCCCTGCTGGCTCATTTAGCATATACGTTAACTAAGACGAAGCAGTCTTTTCATGGTGGATGTTGTTTTGGTCAACACCTTGTGTGCGTCCGGCACTAATTAGGAAATGGTAATATAAAGATCGATTCAAATTTGAATGCATCTATTCATGTGACATTGAACCAGGTACATTTTGCAAGCTATTCGTTGGGGGAATATCTTAATCTGAAAGGCGTAAGCCATATCATTTGTTGTGAAGGTGCTGATCTCGATTACAACGTAGTGGCTTCAGTTTGAGGATATTGTACAACATGTAATATCATAAATGACTGTGTTGACAATCATAACATACGTTTTGGCCACTATCGACAAACTCGATACCGATATAGAATATAACATTTTGTGCAATTTTTTTATCTTGGTACTATAATGGCTTACTGATTAACGGATCAATAACAAGGTTGGGAGTTGGAATATGTGTACGGCATCAAAACCCCTTGTGACGTCAACTTGAAAATGTATCAAGAAAGATTTCCAAATATTCTATATGGCGTTCCACGATAATGCTACGCTCTCCAGTATAGAATATTAAGATGAATTGCACAGACTGCTGTGTATTATATGCACATTAACTAATCTGATCCTTCAGTCTTACTCTATTATAAAGCTACGAACCGTACGCCATAAATTCTACAATTTATCGCGATACAAACATAGAATAATACTCCGGCCACAGATATGGACAATGTGCAGTTACAATAATGGAATTGATATTGGTGTACATTCATGTATGTATGTATGTATGTATGTATGTATGTATGTATGTATGTATGTATGTATGTATGTATGTATGTATGTATGTATGTATGTATGTATGTATGTATGTATGTATGTATGTATGTATGTATGTATGTATGTATGTATGTATGTATGTATGTATGTATGTATGTATGTATGTATGTATGTATGTATGTATGTATGTATGTATGTATGTATGTATGTATGTATGTATGTATGTATGTATGTATGTATGTATGTATGTATGTATGTATGTACGTATGTACGTATGTATGTATGTATGTATGTATGTATGTATGTATGTATGTATGTATGTATGTATGTATGTATGTATGTATGTATGTGTGTGTGTGTGTGTGTGTGTGTGTGTGTGTGTGTGTGTGTGTGTGTGTGTGTGTGTGTGTGTGTGTGTGTGTGTGTGTGTGTGTGTGTGTGTGTGTGTGTGTGTGTGTGTGTGTGTGTGTGTGTGTGTGTGTGTGTGTGTTCTTCTTTGAACCACTTATTTTCTTCGGCTACCATGGTCACCTTATTGTTTTCGGCGACTGGTTTCACACCTCGTTTGTCTAAGAAATTTCACTTTTGATACGATTGCAACATAAGTGCGCCAAAACCATACTGATTGTGTTCTTCCTACGTTTCAGTGCGTGCTGAATACTCGCAGACTAGCGCATATATATCTGTGTATACATATACATATATAAATGTATGTTCATATATATATATATATATTATATATATATATATATACATATATATATATATATATATATATATATATATATATATATATATATATATATATATATATATATATATATATATATATATATATATATATATATATATATATATATATATATATATATATATATATATATATATATATATGTTTTTATAAATGCCTATGAACATTTAATGTGCGTAGAGCTGAGAATTACATTTAATGTTCAGATCCCTATCCTGCGTTTGGCGTTCGGCCCTTTCACACAACTAGACCACGCGCCAGTAATTAAAAAGCCGTGTGATTTACTGAACTTATAGCAAACTTAAGTGGGCGATAATTCAGTAACGAGATCTCGTATATAAACGTACCTCAAGTCACCATGGACTATTAAAAGGGTGTGTGTACTTTGGGCCTAACGTTGTATGTATGACATACCGCTAGTATATGGTACATGCAAGATGTCGCGATGCCATGAACACATATTTATATTAATTAGAAACTAATTAATATAAAGCCGACTATCTCACTTGACCACCATCAAACTCGCTAAAAGATCTTTCGTGATGTGTGGCATGGTTATGATCTGCAGAACGCGCACGCTTCCATCATAAGCTAGTAAGGTGATGCTCTCAGATAATTAATTGAAGCACTCTTATTGTGTACGCTACTCATGACGTTATGTTTAGCTATTATAGAAGCATAAACTATTATATTATATTCATAACACCCATTATACTTGTATGGACCCAGTACGTTAGGAAATTGTGAGACATAATCTATGTTTGTAGCACGTAATTGTAAGTTGTCATTCAATGTGACAGTGGTCTGTAATCAGTAAGTTTGTTAAGCATGTTCACCAACTTCCGTGTGACATTAGATTAATCTGGGGATGTCACAGACTCCCCTATACCTCATCGCTCATCTCCTCAGCTGGCACTGGCACGTGAGAGAAGGTTTCCGATTGACAATACAATACTCGTTCAGCGACGCAATATCACCTCGTTCTTGAAAGTGACACAAACGCCTAGCATAATATTGCATAAGTTGTTCATCCCTTTTTGTAAGGAAACCGACACATTAAAAGCCTCTTATACACACACACACACACACACTCACACACACACACATGTATATATATATATATATATATATATATATATATATATATATATATATATATATATATATATATATATATATATACATATATATATATATATGTATACATATATTTATATATAAATATACGTATATAATATATATATATATATATATGCATACATATATATATCTATATATCTACATATATATATATATATATATATATATATATATATATATATATATATATATATATATATATATATATATATATATACATATATGTGTGTGTATAAATATAAATAAATATATATATCTCACGAAAGAGCTTCTATGTTGGCTCTATTACTTTTATATGCGGCGGTCAAATCTAAAGAAATACCAAACTTAATTATATAGTTACCAAGATAGTATTTTTGTTCCCTTTATATGCCCTAGTCTATCATTTCGATGTGAAAACTGAACATGGTAAACAAAGCTAATCTGATCAACGACAAACCTGGCAGCCTCCCAATATTATGGATGTTCTGCGATTGTCTTGGGCATGGACCACATTACTACTTTAACATAAAATACCAAAAAGAAAAGATGGTTTTATAAAATGGAAAAATGCTAGTGTCCCTTAGCCTTAATTTAGTGACGTCTGATATTCTGGCTATCCTCATTCCAGCCTATAACTGTGCTGTTCTATTTTTATATTGATATATCTACATGTAAAAGGCCCAATGTTCCTTTACCAAGCGCCATCTTATGCCACCCCGGGAAGCCATTGTAGGGTGAGGGTAGTATCTATAATTAGCATTAACATCACTGTCATGGAATATGGTAAACAGTTTTTGACGGCTATAGCCACGGATCTAATGATAAGTAAGTTCTGAATATATCCGTTTATATAAATAATGGAGCGGATCGTTTCTAAAAGCCACGTATTTTTCATCAATATGTAACTGCAGATTGGGTGGATAGAACTACAATTGCGCTCGTAAATCCAATTTTGTATTCCCAGATACTTAGGCGAAAAAGCAGGACGCTATTGGATATACAACTTGGCAGGCATGCATGTCCATAAAAAACATGGCCACAAGCAGAATGGCAACATAATCAATCAAGAAAGGTTATATAAAGTTCAATGACATGAGATGGCAAATTTGCATAACAAATCCATGTCGGTTGCATCTTGCGACAAACAATGAAATCGTATGTTTCAAGGAGACCCATATGCAAGTATTACGTCGTGACAGAGTCTAGAGATTGTAAGACATGCAAGAGACATCAAGAAAAGCCTTTCGTCCACAGGCATAATTAGTCATCGTAGAGCCGTCCACCACTCACATGCGTCTCGATCCTATCGAGGCTTAAAAGGGTTGGCTACGTGCTACAATGTCTGTTCTTATGTGTTGTAGTATATTCAGTAGATTTTTTTCGGTTATTGAAAACGAACTGCTTTATCAACCCTCAACAAAACGAAAACAGCAGCTGCATGTTCATATTGGCTCATTTAAGTACCCCGGTAACTATTTTCCATCACCAGTGGAAATTATTATGGAAAGTTTCCGTTAGTCGTCAGGAGCAGGTGTATTAAACTTTTCAAAGCCATCTATGTTTACATGAAAACATAACATGCACTCATGCATCATTGGAAACCGATTTGGTCTTAGACCAGACATCATGGTCGTAATGGATTTTCATTACTCTTGTATAGCATCATTAGGAACCTGCTGTAATAGGCAATCAACAATGCATCATTTAATTACACCAAGGCTGGGATATTTCTAGGTTTTCCCCATATCAGCTTAACAATCGGTGGACATATAAATTAATCAATAACAACATGACAACAACAAAAGGATATACAACAGCTGATCCAACGTCCCGGGGATCGGCGGCTGATAAAGATATGGAGTCATCTGATCGGTCGAGGCGACTACAGCACCAGAGTAAACAGAGCGTTCCACGTGGTTTGACGAAACGCTATGCCAATAACGCTTCGGCTCACCTGTGGCGTCTTCACATATTTCCTAGGGCTGAAGCCTCTAGTGATCTCTCTTAGCGAAGCTATTAAATAGACTGTCCAGCCCAATATTTGGAGCGAGGTTGCCTATCAAGCTGCTGGGCAACCGCACCCTGGAAAACAAAAGTATTAAGTTTTCAGACTTTCAGTCGCTACGCGGCGCTGTGGTCTCAGAAAATAGATCCTTACTTCGGCTGTCGCCATTTATTTTGTCGGACATTATCTTTCCTGCTTGTCGGTCTAATGTGTGCGCAATGATGCCCACATGTTGAATGAGTGAAGATTTGATGAAATCTACATCATGTAACCAAAGCGGAAGTATACACATCAGAGCGCGTTATGATTTAAAGCTTACATTCGTGTGGTTCATGGTTTTAGGGAGGCACCGTTATCGATGGAACGACATAACAGAATAAAACAGAATTCCACAGTAGATCATGAATATTTCCTGTCAAATAATAATGTTAAAAACTTATCACCATAATTTTTCATCATGTAAACGTTGCGGCACAAATTGGAAGATGGTATTACTTACGTCTGCGTTAAACGTAATAATGTTATAACGAAATGATCCCTGATTGCCTTATATGGGGCTGTACAGTCTCTTTAACCCTTTGATTTGAGTTTCCATATGCATTACATATACCTTAACTACAGCTGTCTATTTTCTGCGTCTATTATCATCTAGTTGTGCTTACTTAACTATGAGCCCACTACATGATATTGGCAGATGGAGATAAGATGAATTGAGGGGGGTTGGGGGTTATATGCAACAATAAAATGACGAATCTCTTTGTAGCTGCAAAGCATCAAATATTCAATGATGAGGTTGGCCTGTAGCAAACCCGACTTATCGTTTTATTGACTTCGATGCCTGATATGTAACAGTCGAACTGATGGGCCTATAGGGAAATGCCATTGCTCTAAAAGGATTAGGAGTTGCAAATGCATTGCAGCACTCATAGATAAATGCAGTCGCTGAGCAGGACTAAATTATGCATGTTTGTCTTGTGTCCCGCGAGATCGCGATACGAGCAGCGTTTGCTAAGTACTTTCCGATTCGTTGTTATCCCAAGAGAATTCGATATTGACTCACACAAGCGAAAACGCTCGATGATTCCTTTTAGTTCAATGAGTCAATACCGCAGGCTGTCGACTAGTCTTTCAATCTAACCACACGAGCGTGTTGATATAGCCATATATCCCATACTTCGGCATGCATCTCATTCATCAGAGAGACATCGGATAATGCATGTGGTGGCAACCTATTGCTGAAATGGATCATTCTTGCTTTGCAACATTTTCGGAATAGCCGTACATGTAATATTTGGCCAATATATCATCTAACTCTGAAGGTCCTTTGCTGCGAGATCGACAATATGATCCGCGAACAGACTAAACGATTGAGAGAAAATTTTTATGAGAGCCTAGAGCGCTGTGATATATAGTGGAACTACTGACTATAAGACCTGTGCGACGATAGAGAAATGAGTGATTGGCCACTATTAAAGGCCAATTTCTAATTCACTACTACATGTTCTTAATTGTATTAAACTTGATATAAAACCATCAGGCAATTACACATACTTAAACCTACAAAAAACGGCAGATGTATCGGCGACTGCTCTCAGGTAGTTCATGAATTATTCGTGACTGACAAACAATACGCACATTTGTCTCTGACTCAACTAAAGGCGAACCAATTAATATTCTGTCCCACAGTAATTTCTAAAACTTCTAAATGTTTTCATGAATCGCTAATCAGACAGTATCCTTGCTTCAACAATGAAATCAGTGATAATTGGTATAAAACTTATGTATGAAATGGCACTGCTTGTTTAACAATGTTAATATAAGGGGTTAATCATTACTGCTGCTAGCTACACAACAGGTTCATCAACGAATTAGTGCTGATAACCCAGGGTATCCACGAAAGCAATCAACCCAGAAAGTGATGAGAATTTAGCTACAATTTAAGACGGCCAGATAATCAAAGTAGGGATTAGCGGTTTCGTAATCAGCTGCTGAACTTAGCGGATTAAGTGGGCTAGATAAGACTTCATCAACAGCAATGCTGAGCGATATAACAGCTACTGGTCACCCGAGCCACACCAGGTCATCTGCTTGTATCTATCAATTAAACACTTAAACCTCTGACATTGTGACACAACGTGATGATATGTTATTATGCTGTAACTATATTTCAATTCGCATTTTAGCAGGACAATGCGTTAGAAAAAGGAAAGCCTATGCGTTAATTATGCAATCATTCATTAAGTGGAAAATACTATATAAGCGTGACAGTCATACATATTTAGCCACCAGAGGGTGTTAAGTGATAAGAAACACCCTGTTGGAACACTATGCGCAATTGTTATGCAAACCATACGAATACAATTGAGGTTACGAGACGCCTAGTGGCATTGAGAATTGCTACAATCCCGAGTCGAGAATGCATTAAGGCAAGTAATGATGGCGGTCCAGCTGTGCCTTGAAAACGATATCGCGCAGGCGCACCACAGTTGTGGTTGATATTCATGAAGTCAATGGATGCTTATAGGATCAATCATTTTACCCATGTTGTGCGAGATATTGCGTATGCATTACTAACGCAAAATACGTAGTATCATCACATTTGGATTTTCTGCCTTTTGGGCTTATACATTACCGATATCTCTGAAATTGGACCTTTCGTAATTATCTCATATGCCTATTTTATACACTCATATGGACTGCATGTGGATACATTGCGTTGGTATATTGATGTAAATGACGAAAATGACTCCGCGATATGTTCTGCTTAATGATATTCATAACTTTATTTGTGTCCTCTCGATCTTTATCGTTGTAACGCATATCTATTATTGAGTTTGTAGACATTCGTTGGATCTTATGGTGTCATGTTGGTAAATTTAGGTTGGTTGAGCAGTAAGTTATCACACTCAATTGGGACGTCTTTGTCACGCGACAAAATTGCAATTACATAAAATCAATGGGAGTAATAGGAAGTTTGGATTACATCACCGCTGATGCTCATATCATGTATACATTGTTTGCCCTTCATAAATCTCATAATGAACAAACTGTTCACGAAATTGCATTCCATCCTCTTCTCTCTTGCTTGTATTTATTGGGATAAAGTGCCACTAAGCCAAAAGCCATAGCTTGAGGCGGATTCGCTGATTGTCTTTCGATACAATGTGCATTTTTTGTCAGTTATTTCTACTGGCAAATAAACGTGATTCGCCATGGTATTTTGTGATAGAGAAGTACGTGTTGGTTAACACAACTTGAGGCTTGTTTTAAGTTAATCTATTGACCAACTGATCAATGCAACCAAAGCCCCACCCAGCTGTAGCATACAATTCATTCATGAACATCAGTTGAATGGACACGAATTAAAGCACCAACATAAACAACTGTTTCAGACAGTTGCATTTTGTAAAACAGATATCCCATCTATATCATATTTAAGCAGTCACCGGATCATTGATCATATTCAAATGGTCACCGGGTTGTTGATTATATTCAATCAGTCACCGGATCATTGATCATATTCAAGCAGTCACAGGATCATTGATCATATTAAAGCAGTCACCGGATCATTGATACTATTCTAGCAGTCCCCGTATCATTGATCATATTCAAAAAGTAACCAGGTTGTTGATCATATTCAAGCAGTCACCAGAACATTGATCATATTCAAGCAGTCCCCGGATCATTGAGCATATTCAAGCAATCACCGGATCATTGATAATATTCAAGCAGTGAACGGATTATTGATCATATTCAAGCAGTCACCGGAACATTGAACATATTCAACCAGTCACCGGAACATAGATCATATTCAAACAGTCACCGGAACATTGATCATATTCAAGCAGTCAATGGATCATCTGTGGTGTGACGAATGACTTATACGAAAGACAATCACTCGTTGCTTATGGCAAGCATCATTACGTCAACGATTCCACAAAACGGTACATAGTGCATACCTCAAATCTACCTTGAACTGAACGCTCTTGGCTGCTAACCGGATACTATTGATACATTTTACTTGGTTGCTATGGAATTAAGGCAAACCAGGGGTTATTCTATTCCATTCAATGTGGCGTTACTACGTGTAATAAAAATCATGGTGGTGACATGCTGTTGATAATTTACTCTTATATTAGAACTTCTGAGTACATGTGGCGTACAAGTTAACATTATGTGTATTTTGTTAACAGTCCTCTCATGGTATTCCCTCGCTGCATTGGTATAAACCTCGTTTGATATGCTTCAGGGTGTTACGAATATGAATCTTAAAGGCTATGATTATCAGTACTGTAGATAATCATTAAAACTGAATATATGCCATTTCAACGGGCAGTGGAGTGGTGTGATGAATGGTGGAACAATTGTGGAAGGTTCAAAATCACTATCATTGTCAGTGATACTTGATCCTCTACCAACCCAGCTGTCCATGTGTGCATTCTCTTTGATTGACTCACCCTTAGAACGAGTACATACTTCCAATTACGAATCCCATTATCTGCAAGCCCTGATTACCATATTCGCATGGGTTTTCGATGGCAGTAAATTGACCATTAAAATTCCGTAGATATGACCTGCTGCCTGATCTCTGTGTGTGTGTGTGTGTGTGTGTGTGTGTGTGTGTGTGTGTGTGTGTGTGTGTGTGTGTGTGTGTGTGTGTGTGTGTGTGTGCGTGCTTGGGTGGAGGGGGTTGGGGTATTACTAACCATTTCTAGATCCACAACAATTGCGAAAAAGTGACCAATCAAATACTAAATCTTTGAAACAAAATACCCCTTTATATACTGATTAAGCAACCAGAAAGCCATTCGTGTACCTTAATGAAATGTACTACCTTGCGCTACCATCCAGACGTGAGAAAACTTGTTTTGCTGTGACAATAGCTGATCAAGCAATTCCATAGCAGCAACGGGGTATATTTCATTAGCTGCACGTGTTAAGACATTCATGCAATGTCGTATGTGTTCTCAAACCGTAACTCATAAAGTTGCATATTTCCAATGAGAAGCATATCAAATATATTTCCATCATTGATGTGAACAAATGTCACGAAACATTATGCACGGCCAATTACTTTCGTACCTAAACACAAAAAGCTAGAATCGAGCAGAAACGTTTTCATGTTTAGCAACATTTGGAACGATGCAGTTAAGTGTCTGGTCTCAATGGCATGAGTATTGAAGATGCATAGCCTCTTCAGAGAACAATTTGGGTCGTTTTGATACTAGTGCATGTGGATATCTTTTAAAGCCAACAATACGAAGGAGATAATTATGGATGAATTGCCTGCTATATATTGAGGATCATTATTAATACCGTCGCTGCGACATTCTGTAGATGATCTATTGTATATTAAGTATTCAAGTCAAAAGTCTGCAACCTGATATTTTGCGGTCATTTCCATGAAGATGGCGGTACAATGAAGTCATGTTGATCACACAGAGGCAACATACAACAGCAAGCAAATCACTGGACGCATAACACAATAGTAGACTTATGAGGCAAGGCTCAGACTAACGGAAATTAAGCTAATGAAGTAATGTAGCAAATTGAGCCCGTATAATTGTTTGACTGTGCCGGCCTATTACACAGCAGGCTGTGGCATTAGCTCAATAGTACACACTCTGGTTGAGGTCACAAATAAGACACTGATAAGAAATGATATTTTATCCATTGCTTCTAACGAATAATCACCTTCTTGCAGCATGCGACATTATTTTGGTTGGCACATTTAACGCCTTCCGATCCCATCGCATCCTGAAACTCAACAAATAGAATATCAGAAGATAAACGTGCAGCAAACAGTATTGTTGTTTTGGAGCTTGATTGACTATATATGCCGGTTGAAATTTGTAATTGATGTTTGTAAAAGTTACTTGTGGAATGACGTTTGGCTTACTCCATAAGTAAATACTGTATCTAAGGGTCAATCGGTTGAGGCAATATGGCGGCATTTGCTCGAATGTCGTTCAATGCCGTCTAATGGCTGTTCTCTTTGATTAGTGGGTTATATTATAAAACATCATTTGCAAATATGGTAGCATTGCTGTTGTCTTAGTGACGACCACAATAATGGCAGGGATGTCAAAAAGATAAAGCCATTCTCGTCTATCGATTAGGCAATAAACAGAAATGTATGTCTTAAAAGCAATTATATGGTCTAAGATTAAACACATTTTATTTGATCTTCATTGCACTACTTTAATGGGTTAGCCTATGCCGGAGGAGTTACATCATCGTTTATGGAGACGACCTTGGCTCTTGCTACAATATATGGTATTGCAGCTGCTATTATAAATGTGTTCATGCACAAGAGCTACACCTGCGCGGAGGTGTATGCACCAAACCGAGCCCAACTCTTCTGGCTCATATTGATAATTATATAGTGTAGTATATATGACTGCTGCAAGGTACGGTTGGCGATAGCGACGGCATAACTGCTCATAAGATGATATAAGCAAAACAGTTCATACCAGAATCTTAGGCATATTCCTTTTATAGTTGTTGTGATTATCGCTTTCAGTGTATAGGTTACGATCTGATGCACTGGGTAGGGCTATCCCTGTAGTACAATTGTCAGTCATATGCGTGTCTGAATATTTCCGAGAAAATCAATAGGTTTGAGTCTCCAACATAATAACCTGAGATGACAGGTGGTGCTAGCGGAATCATTACTGCCGATAACACGGAGCCTCCTTCTATATCACGATACAACTCATTTCTTAGCGAAATTTAAGCAGCAAGATAGGAATCATTGTGAATAAATTTGCAATTGGTTGCATGGCGCGTTAATTCATCAGGCAACCTAGTTGTGCAATCTATATAGCGACGCCAAACACCTGTTAAATCTACTTGGTTCTGATTGCCTTAACAACACCA
>CM067347.1:4002327-4032760 GCA_034190875.2 Urechis unicinctus
TATTTACAGCTTACCGATGTAGGCTTCTATGTTGCTGCGCTCTAACACAACTTGCATTCTGTCGGACATTAGCATCAGAGACGTTTGCCTCTCAGCACAATCTACAATCGAATGGCACCATGGAAGGTTCGCCACCCACCCACCGGCTTACCACTGTCGACACCTGATTCTAACATAACAATGAACAGCCGTGACAGGAGGTAATTAGTTTCCCACCATTGCTAATCATTTTCTGGTTAAGGTTCTGGTATAACGCTGTGTGTTCGTACTAGTGTGCATTCGTTTGATTAACATCTTGGCACAAAGATGAATATGATTCCTATGAAAAATTTACCGTTTCGTAAATTACAAATAGTATACCAGCTCTTGTGTTTTCACTTGGGCGAATAGTATGTTACCACTGCATTATCATATATATCATATTTATCATCCACAGCAGTTCAATATGGATATCGCATCATGCATAGGGCATGTTCACATAACATCCGGGATTATTTTTGTATGATGTATGAGCTCCGACTGAGAGGATTAATGTCACAGCCAGACAGTTATTGTGGACGGCATAGTAGTCACATGATAATCCGTGTGATCTCTCTGTGGTTGCTCTCTACCATTCAATATTATTTCGAGCTAACGTTAATGCCTGGTGCCCAACCGCTTGGTATTATAAGCATAGTTGTGCTCGTTGTATTGTGGTATGATATTCATTTGAAAATGTCATAGCTGTAGTAATATGTAAACGATATATTAACCTTCACAGCTGAATCAACATAGCAGCTGCCTATAACTGTGTGCCTCAATGTGACTTATTGTGTCATGAATGAAGTATATAGTTTGCGGAAACGAGATAATTTGTTCGTCAAAAGAATCGCGCATTTCATTTTGGACTAATACGGAAGTAGTAAGTGCATTGAAATAAGGTAAGATAGGATTTTCTTGTACGAGAGTGATTTGTTGAACACTGAGCCTTACCTAACTGCCGCTTATCATATTGATATATTGCATTTCTCTTATCGGTTGTACCAGTACATTCTATATGTAAATTAAGCTACCAGTCTTGAGTCCCGTTAATTTTGAATCGACTAGGACGGCAAAGCATCGAAGTACGGATTTGGTCGTGTGTTTTTGTGCGTGCACATGTTTGAGCTTGTTTATGTCATTATGAATGTGTACGGTGGACAGTGTGTGTGTGCCAGGTGAAGGGTTTGGTCGGTGCTGTTGTAGATGTAGGTGGTGGTGGTGGTGTGTGTGAGTGAGGTGAAGGATTGTCCAGGGGCTGCTGTGGGTGTAGGAGGTGGAGCGAATATGAGATATAGAGATATATAATATAGAGAGAGATATATATATATATATATATATATATATATAGGGAATATATAGATATATATATATATATATATATAGATATATATATATATATATATATATATATATATATATAGAGAGAGATAGCATCTCTATATAGAGATAGAAGGTATAGAGAGAGATATAGAAGAGATCTCTATCCTCTCTCACTCTCTCTCTCTCTCTATCTCTATCTCTCTGAGAGCATATATCTCTCCTCTCTCTAATATCTCTCTACTCTCTCTATCTCTCTCTCTCTCTCTCTCTCTCTCTATACTCTTCTCTCTCTCTCTCTCATCTAGAGAGAGATATATAGAGAGAGAGATAGAGATCTCTAGATCTCTCTATAGATATCTCTCTCTCTCCATAGATCTCTTTAGTATCTCTATAGCATCTAAGTCTCTATCTCTCTCTATCTCTATTTCTATCATATATATAGAGACTCTAGTTTATCTCTCTCTATATATATATATTTCTATCGTTTCATATCTCTATCTAGCTCTCCGATATCTTTAGTATATATATATCTCTCTATATTTGCAGATCTCTGGCCAGAGGATCAGATCCGTATAGAGAGATATTATATCCGTTTCTCTATAGGATCTCTCCCTCAGAGAGATCTCTCTCTCTCCAGATCTCTCTGGCTCTCTCTCTCTCGGCTATATATCTCTCTTTAGATCTATATCTCCTATCTCTCTCTCTCTCTCTCTATATCTCTCTCTATCTATCTGTATCGATCTCTCTATATCTCTCTATCTGTCTCTCTCTCTATCGAGAACTCTCTATGATCTCTCTCCCTCTCTCTCTCTCTCTCTATATATATATCTCTATTGCCTATATATATCTCTATATCTCTCTGCCTCTATATATATATATATATATCTATGTATATATACTCTATATATCTCGAATATATATATATACTCTATATTACGTCCCAAACCAGCCGTAAGTTTTTTGTGACGACATATGTTATTATCAACTAGGCTTCTCTAATATCATATCTTTCCAACTACCATTTGGCCATTTGATTGAGAATTTTCTTAGGGGGAATATTTTGTGTTGTTGGCAGGCTTACTGTTGATGTGCATGTGTATGGGGCGCGTAAATGAAGGAACGCTGGTTTGCAGGCAAACATACAGAGTCTTCGCTGGAGGAAACGACCGTACAGCTGAGTGTCCGGATGGAACGACCTGTGGACGTCGATCAATTCAAGATGTCCAGAGGGTAGTATATAATACATTGGTTTTCTTTGGCTACTGCGATGAATTATTTTGTGCATGGTACTTAGACTCTACGGAGTTTTGGTTTAACTCGTCATAATACATTACGCCTTTTTCAAAGCCGACTGATTCCTATAGTGTAGTGATTATGGTGCTATATGTTGTTTACAATAGCACCCCGGTTTTATCAACAATGCTCTCCAAGGCTGGCCGAATGATGTCGCTATACATATACTTTGTGGAAGATATTGTTGAAAACGATAACATTGCCTACGCCACACTGGCTACGAAACACGACTATACCGGACACGACTGTCACATCACTGGATGGGGCCGTCTTACTAGTCAGTCAGCTCTTCTATTCATATGACATATCCTCCATCATATCGTGCCATTTGATAGACCATACCAATTATTTTAATATTTTCTGCTATTGTTTCAGGTAACGGCGTATTACCTACTTGACTGCAAGAAGCTAACACGGATGTCCTGAGCCGAACAGAATGCACGCAATTTTGGCCGGCCGCTCAAATCCAAGAAGGCATACACCAATCAAATCAGGCAACGGGAGCATGCAACGTAAAATTCAACCGATGTTACTTTCTGGCTTATTGCGAATGTGATAACGCTGATATATCTTACTCATGTATGTATTACACTGTGGTAGCAATCAACGCAACATGATGCATTGCTTCAGTTTGGTTGACGTGGGATGTAACGACGCGATTAATGGATGCAGGGAGAATCGGGCGGACCTCTGGTATGCTGGCACAATAACATGTGGGAGGTAGTGGGTGCTATATCGTGGGGAAGGACCGGCTGCCTGACTACATGAACTTCTGTTCATAGCTATTTGGGTTTCCATTCTGAGTGGATTGAAGACAACACTCAATAAATAAAGTTTTGTTTAAAATATAGAACATTATGGTAACTATTCAAGTAAAAGTAGATATACACACACACACGCACATACACTCACATACACATGCACACACACACACACATATATATATATATATATATATATATATATATATATATATATATATATATATACATATGTATTTATATCATATATATACATATATATATATATATATATATATTTATATATCTATATATATATCTATATATATATATATATATATATATATATATATATATATATATATATATATATATATATATATATATATATATATATATATATATATATATTATATAATATATATATATATATATATATATTACCTCTCACCAGACCCAAGCGGCGTCTTTGCTGCTTTGCTGAGCTGCTACTGGATGGCCTGTTGCAGATTGAACCACACGGTCTGACAGTTTGGCAGCCTCAATGTCATGCAATATATTTGAACAACATTCAACGAACGGTATTTAAGTTGTTCCAGGATATATTTATTATCAATCACCAGCATGATTTAACAGAAAACGTTCATAATATTATACACAGAACATACAAATCAGCATGTAACATATGCCTACCTCAGTAAATACGTAACTGGACATTATAAATGATCGTTGTGGATTCCAAAATGACAAGCCATAAAACGGTTATTCAAAGGAAAAATTTAACACTGTGCACTCTGCTGTCATCTCGAAAGACAATTATCCATTTACAAGTCCCGCATCCTTCAATGCCTCATTGTTACACATAATTATGCGCTATTATCTTAATTCGGTTGCTTTGAAGTACAATATATGCAGTGAACCTGGGTTAATGTGATGCATAAAACTAATCTCGTGTATTTAGACGTGTTGATGGTGAGCTATGTGTGCTATATGATACCCTAGTCAAGCGTTTCATAAAGAGATAATATTACGACCCGTAAGTGTTGATATAACAGGATCTATCATGCACCCGTTACTTGATGGTTCATTATCTGCTACTCTGGGAAAGGCTCAGGAAAATGTGTTATTTCTGCTAGGTTGGTCATAGAGGGCGAATTTATGCCATTGGTCTGCTTCGATGCTACTCGTATAGCTATGTAATTCTCCTCATAGCATCATGTACTCGTGACCGCCTTACAAGATCATCCGACCTCAGACAAAGATCGGCGCCATATCATTTTAGGTTCATTTGTAGATGTCGTACAAACGACTTCAATGGTGTTTGCTGTGTTGTGGCCTTTTCCACCCCAGGCGATAGACTTGAATATTTTTAAGATTTCGGTCGACAAGGCAAGCCCATGGCAGGATCTTCCATCTTTCAATGGATGATTAGTTGAATGATTTACATTCTTAAAGCATCAGATGAAATCACAGTGATGAATTCCAGCCATGTACCTTTGGCACAATATTTATATGAGATTTAATTTCCTGTCTCACTTTGATGGCAATGGTTTTATGTTAACAAGTCTGCTGGCAATATTTAATGTATGTCATTCACTGAATTCTTTTCTAAAAGTAGTTAAAGATCTTACAAAGGCGATATGTAAAGCACTCTCATTGTTACGTCATAATATTCAAGCTTGGAGCAATTCGCTTAAAGCTTTCATTTTGGTCATTCCGACATAACTGTCGCCCAGTATTAGGACGCCAAAGAGCATTGCGATAAAATATGCTGATTATCGAAAGAATGCAATTTTGTTCTGCAGGAACTATTTGCAGACTTGTATCGTTGAAAAGTTTAGTCCGAGCTACATTTGCAGTACCGTCGCGCTGTGCAATCATTCTGATACATAACTGATCGGATAGTTTGCAAATCCGCTTACTAGACAGGTATGTTGCTATGTTAGACATCAAATGATTACTTTGTATACAGTATCTACATCAACAGAATCATATTGCTTCATTTTCAGTTAACGTAGCTAAGGCTCTCTGGTAATATTGCATAATGTTGCACTTACTGTTTACAAGATGGCAAGGAGTCACCAAGAAACTTAGCTATAGTTAAATGTCCATTTGTTTTTACCGGTGAAACAACGAATGAACTAGCTAATATGACGCCATTAGAGTTTCCACATGCATTATATATATGCTTAAACGACTTCATCGTTGTTGCTTGCGTATGTGTGTATGCATTATTTGCTTTCAAAAAATATATCCATGCTCTATGAAATCATATTATATGATAAGTCCTTAACCACTCTCACTTAAATCACACTTAATTGGCACACCTTTGTCGCGCGACAAAAACGCATTTACATAAAATCCATGATGCTCATATTATGTATATATTGTTTGCCCTACATAAAACTCATAATGAACCAACAGTTAATAAAATTGCATTCCATCCTCTCCTTTTTTGCTGGTATTTATTGGGATAAAGTGCCACTAAGCCAAAGGCCAGGGCTTGAGGCATACTCACTGATAGTCTTATGATGCAATGTACTTTTTTTGTCAGTCATTGCTACTGGCAAATAAACGTGATTCCCCATGGTATTTAGTGATAGAGAAGTACGTGTAGGTTATCACAGCTGGAGACTTGTGTTAAGTTCATCTATTGACTTACTTATAAATACAACCAGAGCCCCGTCCAGCTGTAGCATACCATTCATTCATGAACATTAGGTGAATTGACACGAATTAAAGCACCAACATAAATAACTGTTCGGAAGAGTTGCATTTTGTAAAAGAGATATAACATCTTTATCAACGATTTCAAGCTCACTTCTCACATCACTCAAGTCACCGGACCATTGGTCATAGTCAAGCAGTCACCGGGTCATTGATAATATTCAAGCAGTCACCGGATCATTGATTATATTCAAGCAGTCACCGGATCATTGATCATATTCAAGCAGTCACCGGATCATTGATCATATTCAAGCTGTCGCCGGATCATTGATCATATTCAAGCAGTCACCGGATCATTGATTATATTCAAACAGTCATCGGATCATTGATTATATTCAAGTAGTCAACGGATCATTGATCATATTCCAGCAGTCACTTGATCATTGAACATATTCAAGCATTCAACGGATCATCTGGGGGACGACGAATGACTGGTACGAAAGACAACCACTCCTTTACGTCAAAGATACCACGAGTCGGTACAACATGGTATCAAAAATAAAGTTTTTGGTTAACACCAACGGAGGTTCGTGTTCAGTTTATTTGTTGACTGACTGATCAAGGACACAACCAAAAGACCAGCAAATTATTGCATACCATTCATATGCTATGAGCAAGAAGACATTAAATGCACATAAATTAATGCACCAATTTAAACAACAGACCGGGCAGTTAATTTAGTGGCAACACACATAAGTATTCCTTGATCACGTACTTGGAGACTCACATCTAAAACTACGCTTTGGATGTTTGATCATTTTTAAACAGTCATCACAGAGTTAGAAGGATGACAAATGGTTTGTACCGAATGCAACCACACATAGCTAATGAAAATAAGTTTTGATGAAATTTATTCCAGCATAAACCAGCTGGGAATTAATATGGAAAAAATTATAGGCAACGAAATCGAAAACTGATCTCTAGAGGGTGACAAGACATTGTCTGTTGTCTACTGATTGACTGCCATCCCCCATAATATTATTAATAAAAATCCTTACATCAATGAAATGACAAAGCGACATTACACCATACATTGAGATGCAGAAATACAACGATACTCTTCGACCTTCACGACTAGTAGCACAGGTCGGGTTCGATGTGATTTTGGATAGATAGCAATGAAATGCACTTCTCTGATTTTGTCATAACAGTAAACAACAAGGGCCGCTTCATAATCAATCCTCCAGTCTCCTAATACCCCCTGGTGTCTCTTTCTCGCTCTAGAATCAGCAAGTTTTGAACTTTCGTTATTTCATCAGCGCGTACCATTGAGAATAAATTTGATGTACTCTCCAGGGAGGTAATATGAACTCGCATGACGTTATGCATGTAAACGGCTTGTTCAAAGTTGTGTTCACAAGGAAGTGTGCACTTTCAAACGACCAGGGAGTTTAAATGCAATGTGCACCGTCAACACATTGTCATATGCTCAACAGACGCACACTATTCCTGCTTTAATATAATATTATTAGATAATGCGAGCTCTTTAGAGTTTATGTACAGGTGTTGAGTGACTACCGAATTCAGCAAGTATTTCACAACGTCCAAATAAGTGGCTTTCGTAGAGTAAACCCATCCTCTGAAACCTAATACGTACAAGTTACGAGATGATCAAGCTTAAAAGGGAAGCGAACACGCAATAACGGCCCAGTAAGTGCAACTGGGCCGGCTGAAAAATGACAACAGCAGCGAGAAAAAATTTGCTGCGGTTGATCGCTAGAAGGGATTAATATTTCACAAGAGCGGCCAACAATACACATGGACTGATAAACAATGTATTGGTCCTTTCCATTTTACTGTAACGGATAATACAATGATATAAACATCGCCATCCTCCAAATGGCCGCAAAAAGTATTTTCATACAAGAATTTACTTACAGCACATATGTCAAAACGATACACTGGTGTGCATATTACTCTATATAGGTGCTCAAATACTGGAGCTAGCCTTTAACAACGATACGAATGAGAAGGATGTTATGATACGCCGACGTCCTCGAGAAGTTATGGGTTAGGTTTGTGTCGTGGTTGAAGATCGATGGAACAACAGGTAGCAAAGTACAACACTGATAATTCAAAGCCAAGTTTATACCACAAAACTACATTGAACTGTTCACACTTGGCTGCTAACCGGGTACTGTCGATGCATTTTACTTGGTTGCCATGGAATTAAGGCAAGTCAGAGAAAAAAAACTGTTTTGCTGTAGCAATACCCTATCAAGCAATTCCATAGGAGAAACGGTGTATATTTTATTAGGTGCACGTGTTAAGACATTCATACAATAACGTAAGTGTTCTTAAACCGTAACTCATAAAGTTGAATATCTCCAATGAGAAGCACCTAAACACAAAAAGCTAGAATCGAACAGAAACGTTTCGAATTTGTAACAATGCAGTAAAGTGTCTGGTCTCAATGGCATGGCTTTTTCAAGATGCATTGCCTCTTCACAGAACAAATCGGATCGTTTTGATACTAGTGCTTGTAGATATATTTTAAAGCTAACAACTGTTAAGTTTTATTTTCTAGGTTAAGACACAAATCATGTTTGGAACAGGCTCTTAAAGCCACATTTCTCACAGTTTGTCGTTACCATACAGTACATAATCGACCTTAACGAGGATATTACATTCCCTTATGCGTCATAATCAGGCCTCATCCGTCACCTAAATTGTCTTGGCGATTATTTATGAAGGTAATATCTAGTATAAAATGCCCTAGATATTGCAGTTGCATGCCGCTCTAAATATTATTGTGGTGACTTTTTTGTATCTTATATTATAGACACATTCTACATATATATTAGATGAAGCTAGTATAAATTTGTTATGACACTCATAAAAGCTTGACAATACTAGTTCTGACTCCTCAAACCAATACGTGTATTGCACCGTAAATAATAACATGCAGCTGCTGATTCACAATGACTTACAATGATTGCAACCCACTAACTAATAGCAATAAGTGGCCATGGCAAAATGACCGTCAGGTCTATAGGTGTCTGTGGACATCAACAAATGATTTCTAATAAGGTACAGTCAAAACATTGCTTAAAACATATGTCCTTAAACTTTAAATCAGGTTGGTTTTAAATAGAGATCAGTTAGGTGGCTGAAACTATCGTGGCTGGTAAATTATTCCATAGAGTCACAGGTGGTTTGTGCCCGATGTCTTGTGTTCTCAGCACTTTTAAGCCGAAAAACCCCCCAACAGAACCATTCAACAGTAATAGTATCCAATCCGTTTAATACTTTGTCTGTAAAAGGTCCTCATGGGGACACCGTGTTTTAAGAGTTGTTAGCCATAACAAGCGCAGTGTTCGTTCGTAACTAAACCCAGACATATCTTCTATGAGCTTAGCAGCATGTTTTTGAACTCTTTCTAATATATCTATGATAATCCCAAGAACTCTATTAGCATTTACTATTGATCAATTATGACATGTATATCCCTTTCTGCACACACATCATCTAGAGTAAGATCGCCCATCTGGTATTTTAACTTGTCATTTGCCCGACCTTTATGCAGTACTTTGCATTATTGGGGTTAAAAAGCATTTGCCAATCATTTTCCCAGTACAACGCGTTATACAGCTTTGTTGTAAGTTATATGCCTGGTGTTTGATCCTCACTAAAGTTTGGTGATCTGCAAATGTTTTGGACATTATGTCAACAGCTCTGTCTTGATAATTTATGTACATTAAGAAAAGTTTCACAACCGCTGATTCCATGGGTCATAAATTTGCTATGTAACCGTTGGTGGCGAACTTTACCAAACGCTTTTTGGAAGTCTTCACAAACATCCTTTAGAATTACAAAAGGTTGGTAAGCCATGATTGCTCACACACAAAACCACGCTGATATATATTACAAGTTATGGTTAACTAAGTGTTCTCTGAGTTCTCTGAGTTCTCTGAGTTCTCTGAGTTCTCTGAGTTCTCTAACAAGTGTTTCCATTATTTTGCTCATAAACTGACTGGCCGATAATTTGCTGCTGACGATTTGCCTTTTTTAGATATTGGTGTAACATTATCACATCAGCTACACCCCAACAACCCCGCCTTCCAGGTTTAAAGGGACCGATCGCTTGTCAAGCTCTCTAAGGAAACATATGATCAAATGTGCTGAGAGGACTTTCTCGAGTCTAAGACTGAAGGGACCCGCAACATATCAAAATGGGAAAGAACTCCCAACACAGTGATCTGGTTAGCCTCAATTTTGATAACTGTATGCAGCTACTAGTAATCTGCCATTATACATACGACAGAGTGTACCGGGTATTTTCGCTGCCAATGAACACTTCTAAGCGCAGATTGAAGTTTTGCCATTCATATTTCCATATCGGGTACGTCCCCGGACATTGGTATTTACACGGAAGAAGGCTATCAAGTTTCTACCCCGTGACAAGATAACAAATAATAACTTAAGAGTCATGAATATGGTGATGACATGACATCTTAATCATTTTATGTGTTCATGCACAACGTACTCATTTGTTGATTTGTATGTTTAATCACCCCTACATATCCTGTGTAAGTAGTTCTTAAGCAAGGCCACTTCAAATATAGATAAATGATATATTTTTCCATGCAACACAACACTTCTTAGCATGATCATGTCAATGAAATATGCCAAAAAAATACAAAGCTGTTATCAAGAAATATATCATATTTTAAAATATTTCCTTAATGGGCAGAGTCAGTGACTGCAAGTAATTGCTTAATCCCAACACGCAGACACCGAACGAAACATTACAACATTAATAGGAGATCATCGCGATTATCAACTCTCCAGAGTATATCATCCAACAGAGGCACACTTAACTAAATATAAGAGGCGTGAATCGAATTGGAATAAATATATCTATCATCCTCCATCATTGGCTTGATGTCACACACGCCTCTTAACTAATATTTTGCACATCACAGTTCGCATATTGTTGCCCCTTAAGAATATACAAAACCGTTAGATATAATACGATTTATTATGAACTAGCTTTCATGGCTACACAATGAAAATTAATCGACCCAAGACGTATGGTATGATGAACCAATGCGTGTTATGTGTACTGTGTGAAATAATGCAGTTTGTGCGCCATAGTCGAAACGCTGACTCTGGCAGACATAACTCGTGGAACAAACACCAGGAAATATAAGAAGTAACATCAATAAGTGCAGCGTCATCCGAACATGGCTCCATATTAATTAGAGTCATGTGTGGTTGTGATATGCGTAATGCTGTGGCGGATAGAATATCGAATGCGATCTAGTATTTGTACTCCATACTCCTTGGTTTATTAATGTAAACGCTTTCTCAGCAACGTAAGCAGTCATGATGATTATCATCAGAATATTGATCACCATAGCCATGTGCCAATTGAATTTCCACATTTAAAAAGTTCCCATAACAGGTGTTAGGCGCTACGAAATAGTCTTTGAAGCCCTTCCTCGATAGCAGGCAACATGGCAGATAAAACCTTAATGGTAATTGACGATAAGGATAAGTCGCAAACGTACGCCACTCCAATCATCATGCTAGAATGTCATTCAATCCATAGTTATTCCTAGTGTCTTTCGGCTTATGGCCTTGGCTGATTTAAGTTTCCCTCACAATAGAGTGTTATCATTTCATCTAATGTGACAGATGCATTAAATCCAACTGGATGTGGCCGTTCCATTATCAGCTAGACAAAAAGACTAAGTATCGCGCATTTTGATAACACAGCATACGATATACATAAGGCCAGAAGGCTCTGCTTAACGAAAACGTCATTGTGATATTTAAGTTACTTGGACACGCACCAAGGCTATGTATCACAGCTATAAATTAGGCCTTTGATAATAATTTTACTGGGTTTTATCGATACCGTACAGTATAAATGCATAGTTTCGCTAATGCTCTGGGTTGTTTTACATCATTATGATTTGACATCGGTTGAGGGCTGATAAATAATGTAATTGGAATGGCAATCATCCATATACCAAGTTAAGCTCAACGAACGGTGGACAATTTTTCAATGGCTATTTGGGACACATACGCGTACGGTAAACCCAGCTACCATCAACATTGAATCCATGCTCCCTCGCACCATACCTATTCTTAGCGTCCTTGGATGATCACCTTCCTTCTCGTTAAAGTGACATCATTTCATCTTATGTGACGGATCCATCCACTAAATATGGATGACGTCATTCGGTTATAGGCAAGACGAAAAGGCAATTAAACACCTCTATCTCGCATTTTGATCACAAAGCATGCCAGTCTAGGCATAGCAAGCAAGGGAATATTTTAATGGATGATCTGTTAATGTCAATTTGCACCATTACAATATTGTGCGCAGCTATCTAATCATTCAGTTGAATCAAGATGAATTTAGATTATGTTTTAAATGGAAACCACCGAAATATAAGACAGCGAAGCACCAACTGGGCTTTTGATAATGCGTTTACTGGGTTTTATCTATACCCTACTATATTAATGCATAGTTTCGGTAATGCCCAAGTAAATTGGTCTATATCTCGCTGGTGTTGACATCAGCATGACTGACTTAGCACTCTATCGTGTTGGACATTATCCGCAGCCACATTTGTAGAATAATACAGGGGAAGAAGACAATCATACATCGTAATATTCTAAGTGAAATTGTATTGATTGTACAAAGTGAGCAAAGCTGGAGCTCAACTAATGACTCCCTTGTCAATGCATCATATTAAAATTGCTTATTTTGAATTGTTTATTGAAGTCTACATGCTTGGAAAAGTATTGTTTGCTTTTCGTGAATACCTTGATAAGAAACCGACTTTGTGGTTGATTAAAAGGATGCTCAGACTCAACTAAACGATATGACATTCAGCATCTTGTATATAAATTGGTCTTTTTGTGTAAAAAGCATATCCGAAACAACCGATCTTCATTTGAGCAAAAAACGATGCATTTAGTGTTTATCTTTTGTCGATCCTCTCCCAACAACACAGTGGTCGGAATGTTACAAATGAATGAATGTTTCGATTCACAGTGCACAAGCTTCCAATTACTACTATTGATATCGCACAATAGTTCACATTTCAGTTTAGAGCTTAGAATTGGATATGCTATTTCATGTATGGTCTCGTTCATATTTAAACAAAATGAGCCCGGTGTTGCTGTGGTTGTCTGCAGAGATGAGAAAATAATCAATTGTTTCTATACTGCTCTTTGGCTCCAGTGGCACATGCGGTATAAAAAAATATTACAAAACAGGAGCCTCAAATCCGCATGAAATGGAGTGTGATGTCATTTCCTGGCAGCTTCATGTAGAATATGAAGTGCCTTTTGGATAATTTAATTAAATGACTTTGGCCCCACTACCTAATATCATTCATAGTCTGCCTGGTGGTATTCTTTTTATATGTATATTCAATGTATTTCCCTTTACTTGCTCATATGTAGCGTGTGTAATAACGAGTCTGCTGGGACGGACGATATTAATTATGATATGAGCATTGATGAGTCTGTATAGGTGCATTGTGCGTTGGTGTCTAATGAGGACATGGCGCTTTATGAAGAACATTATACCACAAAAGATGATAAATTGGGAAATATTCTAACCATCTTTCACTTTGGGGTTATGCTTAAAAGGCAGCATATACTGAATAATGATTAATGGCACCTTTTATGGAGCCCTGAATATGCTTCATCTGTTCCATAAATGGGTTGACACATTATTATGGCTTAACAAGGTGCTGTTTTATATAGTATGACACATTGTCCCCAGACAGCGTCCGTCTCTCAGAAGTAGCAATATTGATCCATCATTGAAACTTCCATCGACAACTGTCGACATTATATCTAAGACTTGCTTACTGCTTGGTGGATTATTCAAACCACAGAGCGAATTCCTCCATATTCCGCTAATCAGAAGGCATATACTGCTGATGAACAGGATTCCAAGATATAAACTTACTTTGCCTCGATACGTGCGATTAACAATGTACATTAATTAATTCCTACATCCTTTTGAGAAGGTTGATCCCACGACACCAGAGACAGTAATGATGAACCAGGTACCATTATGTTCATGAAGATATATGTAAAAAGCATGCCGCGCTCCTTTATTTTCAGATTGCCCGCCACCTCGCTGCTTATGACTCGGTTCAGGCTATCAGCGGACGGCGATCTTCTTGATTGATCGTATCTTGTATATCCGGGATTTCTTCAATCAAGGTACCGTAACTTGTGAGTAGGCGGCGGAGGACGAAGGCAATTGTTATGTAAAATCCGTGGGGAGACGCGCGTGTTTATCGCTCGTTCGTTGAAAAATCTCGAGAAAGATCATATATTTTGTGACCCTCATGAACAATTCGTGGGAACTGGCTAAGCAATGCGCACGCATGTTCGCCAAATTGCAACGAAAACCGAAGAAAAGCCACCCATTTATCATTCTTCAGCTTGCCATAGAATGCACGTGAGCGTATTCAACAATGGCAGACTCAATTGCGACTAGTGTATTCTCAGGCAAAGTCTGCTCGGATTTGTCACGAGCATTTCAAAAAGAAGTTCACCATCATCAATCCAAGATACATCATCACTATGTTCGAAGAGAAAGTGCTTCATGTGTCGGTCTGCTTCATTGAATTGCAACAATTTAGCCGGAAACGGTCTACGTATTAATCGATCTATAGTCAGGAACCATAAGTCAACATAGTTGATAAATACATCTTTATAGATCTCAGATGGTTTTGTGCAGATCAGTGGATGGTTATGTTGTGAAGTTCTATTTTTTTATCAACTGCCGATTTATGATATATTTTGATTGTAATGATAATATTGGACAAAGTTGTCATCGATAACGTCTTAAACAGCAATGTGACCTTATCACCAGTCGTAAACATAACTTATGGCCTAGGATAGTGATCGTAATGTGCCATCATAGGGATGTTTTGAGCATGTCTCATATAAGATCGAACGAAACAGTTGTTTGAGGAATTTATGTGATACTTTGATAACCTGTTGCAATGCGAAACAATAGTAAATCAATAGTTACTCGTGTTATCATTATGCGCAGCAAGCTAATTCTTCACAATCTTCATATCAGTTTATGTAATTGGAATGGCAATCATTCATACATTAGTTCAAAAAGGCTAAGTTCAACCAAAGATCTAGATTGTTGCAGGGGATATTTTGGGAATATAGGCATCTGGAAAACCCAACAGCCATCAGTTTGAAAGTGTCATGTATGCCCCATTGGGAGTGAAATATGTGCGTTACGGATAACGGCATAACAAACATTATAAATACTCACAATAGTGAATTATGGGCATTCTATGTGACTACGTGCTTGAGCCTTTTAAGACCACGACCAATGAGGCTATTAGTGTGATGTAGAATGCACTTATAGCAGCCGTGACTACCACCGGTTGCTTTTTCACATGCGATTACGTTGCGTCCATATATCGAGTATCTCTTCAAAAGAACAGTCATACAGTCGTTGTCAGATGTGATTGATCTTATTTATAGGGGCGTTTCAGTTGTAGAGTTTTGTATATTTACTGCTGAATGGTTGGTTGCAAGAATTGAACATAACACCGAATGATGACAAACGCGAACAAATCAAAGCAGTATCAACAACATGAGTGGCAAGTCGCCAGTTATCTTATGACAAGGTTTGTATTATGACTATTTGAGAATTATAAAGAATCACTGCATCCTACTATGAGTTAAACGTTCAGCGAAACATGACATTTCAAAGGGAATAGATATTAGCATCCAAGTGGGCAATACACCACATCGGTGAGGTCGAGCTGCTGTTTAAAGCTGCCCCAATTTGCACTATAACAAGCAGATGGAAATATATGCGTTCACCTATTTCATGTTTCCTACAATGTAAGAAAAATTGGTGCCCCGCTCCTGCTTACATTTATACTGAATATCATAAATGCTAGCAACTGAGCCAAATGTCTCATTCTAGCGATAAAATGCTTTCCAAGTGTATCCGCTGCTCCCCTCACACATCGTCTTGTGTCATCATTGAAGATTTCATGTCTTTGAATCCAGGCTCTATTGCACGACAATGATTACCAGCGTCCTTTTACCTGCAGCCTTGGAGGATATAATCATCCCTCTGGTTACAGTGACATAAGTTAATCTAATATGACAGATGCACTCACTCCAGCTGATGTTGCCGTTCCGTTTTAACCAGGACGAAAAAGGATAATAAAATATCTCGAATTTTGATCGCAAAGCATGCCAGTCCAGGCATGACAAGCATGGAAATAATGTAATGGGTGATCTGCATATAGATGAATTGCAGCTATAACGATAATTCAGTTGAGTGCAGATAAGGATAGATTATATTCTTAAGCTACCGAAACATAAAGACGAAAGGCTCAGCTAAACCCATTGTGGGATTGAGATATATAAGTTACTTGGACATGCAACAAAGCCATGTGACGCAACTACGACGAAGCATCAATTGGGCTTTTGCTAATGCTGTTACTGGGTTTTATCTCTACCCAGTACCAATGCATTGTACGGGTTAAACACTAGTAAACTAGTCTACTATTCTATTTTATTTTTTTGGACATCAGCATGATTGATTTAGCACCCTATCGTTGTTGACATTATCCGCTGGCACAATTGCTATCAGCCCGTTGACTGACATTGTGGCGCACATATAGGATGCTCAGCATCCAACTTTAATGAATCATATGGCATTCAGCATCTTCTACATAAATTGGTTATTCTGTGTTGCAAGCATATCCGTAATATCGAATATGATGCATATCAGGGTTTATCTTTTGTCGATCTCTACTCAACAACGCCGTGTTATGACTGTTTTGATTCACAATGAACTAGCTCCCCATTAATGCTATTGATATCACACATTTCAGTTTAGATATTTCACGGAAGGTTTCGTTCATATTTAAGTAAGATGACCCTGTGTTGATGCGGTTGTCACCAAAAAGCGAGAGCGTTTCTATGAAGACTAGAATGTCATTAGGGAGTGGAGTTACTCGCGTATTCCGTTGGTGAACGCTGGGTCGTGAGAGTCGATTGCTATGCAACGCATTACTTGTCAAAAGCGTGGAAGAGGAGATTCACCCCAATACGTTATGATATTACAAACATCATGAAGCAAAAGGACTCGATCAAGTGACAAAGTGAAAAGCTTGTAAACACGAAATTTTCGCCCCGAGCAATACACATAATAATGACATTAAAAACTACCAGTGAGATGAGAAAATAATCAACCACGGAAGTAAGCCACCGCCACATATCGCCATTATATTTAGCACTCGCCCATCGCTGAGTATTTATTCAAGCCACAGCAGAATACCACTATACGCTCGTCAGAAGGCCTGAATTGTATGCATAAAGCATTGTATGATATAAACGCCCACATTACTTCACCTCAATCTCTTTCATTAACAAAGTATATTAATCAATTGCTTAATTCTTTGGACTTCAAGGCACATGGCACTGCTATCGTGGAATAAGTATCATTATGTACACAAAAATAAATTTATAACGTTTCTACGGTATACTTTCCTGACATATTTGCACTGTAATAATACAGATTCAAAACATTATGCAATTGTGAATGTTGCCTGTGCGTTCGTTTAAACTCCTACACATATATATAAATTGGAGATTTATACCCATCATGTGTACACAAAATGTGGTCGTTATTCGAGTAACGTATAAGTTACAGCGTGCAATATCCATTTCTAGTGTTCATAGTCCCATCACACTCTGTCACCCTCACCAGTCCGTTACATATGCTGGCATTTTTTATATTACAATCAGTACGATTTCCGTCGTGTTCGACCTTAACAGCAAATAGCGCTGGCGTGTATGGCCAGATATTTCAGCCTGACAATCATCGCAGATTCGGAAGTAAATGTGTGATGCCCTGTGTATCTCGGGAGGTATTTAAATATCGATGTTAGAACACAGGATCGAAGAGAATATATGGTTTGAGAAAATCGCAAACGCTCAAACCACGCATCTATCACTGCAGTACTCCGTCAACGTATAGAAAATTAACATTGCTCTGACAGACACCACGCACCATTAATTGAACAAATATAGCCTCCATCGCTATCATGCTAGACAACAATATGACCTTTTATACATAACTAATGGCATCGATTTGATATGATGAGACGCCGATGACGGGATGATAGAAACAATAATTTGAAGATTTCGTGTTATATTTCGCTTGCCTAAGTCATCACATATTCTGGTCACATTTAACTTTGTATTAACATGCGTCTGTAAAATCACCAGGAGTGTATTGGAAACCGTTCTTAAACGAACCAGACTGCAACGCACAGATGAATGTCAATTTAATATAACACGATGAATAAACACAAGCTAATGATGATAACCTTAAATGATATATAACGTCAAATGTTAATCAGGTTTACACTCTTTGAAAATACAGACCGTTGAGTGGCTGCATTTTGAAGAATAAAACAGGAATGAAGACAATCCCTGCAGTACAATATTCTTAATGAAATTATATTAATTGTACCAACAGAGTGAGGCTGTAGCCTTCCATGTTCGTTAACTGTTTATTGATACAAACCTGTTTACCGTCCGACAAAAACACACTCACTATATTGCGACCAAAACAAGGCTTTTGCTCTCTGTCCGAGTTGTTTTCCCACTATGTAAAAAAAAACAATGAGTGTTAGAGCGTAAATGTAGGGAGCGTTGGCGTTAGGTAAACCAAACAACCATCAGCGCACAGATGTTGTGGATGCGCCATTGATAGCAAAATAATGTTGCTGCCGTTATATATGCTTAAGGGCATTACTAACATTGTAAATACTCAAAATAGCTTTCACTGAGCATTCTTGGTGCATTTAAGGTGGCAACAGATCAAGCTGTGAGTGTGATATCAGTTGATTATTTAGCACTCATGGTTTCCTACTTTTGCCAAATTGGATGCGATTTCCTTCACGTCTATTATTTACCTCTACAGATATTTTGATTAATGATCATAACTACATCAGCTATGAATGAAGCTTGCAATATTTGTTATTGTTTCCAGTTAAATCACTGTTCGGTTGGAGGACTCGATAACGAGAAAAACCCGTACAATCTGCTGTATTACGTCGCAAGCATTGGATAATGACACTTAGTAAAACATACGAAAATATCCTTTGGTGAAGATAATATGTCACTTCTAAGCTATTGATGTCAACTTTCACAGTTGTTAATGATAAATAAATGTCATTGGATTTAACTGTTGTGCCTTACAAAGACCGCTCGTTATTTCTAAACCCTATTTTTTTTACTAAAGGTTTTGCACTTAATCACCCATGTATCATCCTTCGTACATGCATAATATTCATAACAACGGATCCTTCCATTCCTATGGTGAAGGTAACGGCATTTACATCTTCCCCATCAAAACCTTTCATGCGTGATTTAAGAAATGACATTAAAAATAATTCATTGTGGACTTGACCATGTGTGGTCATCTGGTCGTAATTACACTTAGGTGGAGGCTGTAAGTTTGTCCTATTCTTTAGAGCAGCGTTTCTTTTGTAAAAAAAAGCCTATGTATCACATAATGCGTCCTTATGCAACATGCCGACTTAAGCCGTTTCCAAGAATTACATCAAACAGTAAGGGTGGAACAAATATCATGACATTCTCCGCCTTGCGTAACTATGTCATATGACTTCTTTATCATGTGTGGTGTATGCCTGATGGAGACGCTAGAATTCTTCGACACAAACATCAACAAACGCTCGGTTCCCTAGAATTTCAAAAGATTAAATGTACATCAATGTATTCCTATTTATACCTGTGCATTGTTATATTTCAGTGTCAAAGTATTGAGCACTTGTGATTGCCGTCTTTACATTCGAGTTAACTTGTAGACACATCTCATAAAAAGAGATAAATATTCGTCAGTAGCGCAAACATATATTTTATGCCCAAATCATATATCACTTATTGCATACCATCTCCATTTCTTGTGCTCTCTTCCTCCTCTTACTCTCAAATCCTCGCACTCCCATGTCAAATTGTGCGGTTTTTTAATTACAATAAATGTGATTTCGGTCACGTTCGATCTTTATATAGAAGCGCGTTGATATATTTCTGCTTGACAATCAACGCAGATTGGGGAGTTAATGCGTGATGCCCTGTGTATCGGGGGATGCACTTTGAAATCTTTGCCCAAAAAAAAGAATCGAGGAGATAGCGAATGTCTTGGGGAAATATACTCGAACGCTCAAACGTTACATCTATCACTACAGTGCTCCGTCTGCTCCGTCAGCATCATCCGTAAACCCAAGCAGAAGTAGAGGCAATAAACCTTGGTTGACAGCATCACTCACCTTTAACTGAACAAATGGGTGTCATAAAATGAAATATTTGCTACACGCAATATTCGCAATGTAAGGCTGCAGTGTCGGTAATGTGTTAGCTTTCATTCCACTCGTTAGTGTTGATCCACTGAATGTTGATTTGGGGTCACACAACGGCATCTTATGTACCAGGTAAGTTGCTTATCGGCATTAATTTTTTAAACAAGATTTCCAGGTAAACACTCGCACACTCACATTTTGCTCATGGGAACAGATGATCTGCACAAAACAGGGAACATTTCATCTTGAACCAGACCTGTTTCTTTGTTTCCCTCCATGCCATTAAATCAGTGTGTGTATCCAATCATTCTATGTGACTTAGTGCTTGAGCCTTTTAAGACCACGACCAATGAGGCTATTAGTGTGATATAGAATGCGCTTATAGCAGCCGTGACTACCACCGGTTGCTTTTTCACATGCGATTACGTTGCGTCCATATATCGAGTATCTCTTCAAAAGAACAGTCATACAGTCTTTGTCAGATGTGATTGATCTTATTTATAGGGGCGCTTCAGACACGAGAGGTTCAGTTGTAGAGTTTTGTCTATTTACTGCTGAATGGTTGGTTGCACGAATTGAACATAACACCGAATTATGACAGACGCGAACAAAACAAAGCAGTATCAACATCATGATTGGCAAGTCAACAGTTATCATATGACAAGGTCTGTATTATGACCATTTGAGAATTATACAGAGTCACTGCATCCTACTATTAGTTAAACGTTCAGCGAACCACAGCATTTTCAAAGGGAATAGATATATGCATCCAAGTGGGACAATACAGCACATCGGTGAGGTCGAGCTGCTGTTTAAATTGGCACCAATTTGCACTTTAACAAGCAAATGGAAATATATGCGTTCATCTATTTCATGTTTCCTACAATGTAAGAAAAATTGATGCCCCGATCTTGCTTACATTTATACTGAATATCATAAATGCTAGCAACTGAGCCAAATGTCTCATTCTACCGATAAAATGCTTTCCAAGTGTATCCGCTGCTCCCCACACACACATCGTCTCGTGTAATCATTGAAGATTTCATGTCTTTGAATCCAGGCTCTATTGCACGACAATGATTCCCAGCGTCCTTTTACCTGCAGCCTTGGAGGATATAATCATCCCTCTGGTTACAGTGACATAAGTTAATCTAATATGACAGATGCACTCACTCCAGCTGATGTTGCCGTTCCGTTATAACCAGGACGAAAAGGATAATAAAATATCTCGAATTTTGATCGCAAAGCATGCCAGAACAGGCATGCCAAGCATGGAAATAATGTAATGGGTGATCTGCATATAGATGAATTTGCAGCTTCCAGAAAATTAACGACGTATGTCAATTTACGCTATTGCGATAATGCAGTTGAGTGCAGATAAGGATAGATTATATTCTTAAACCACCGAAACACAAGGACGAAAGGCTCAGCTAAACCCAATGTGGGATTGAGATATTTAAGTTACTTGGACATGCAACAAAGCCATGTGACGCAACTACGACGAAGCATCAATTGGGCTTTTGCTAATGCATTTACTGGGTTTTATCTCTACCCAGTACCCGATGCATTGTACGGGTTAAACACTAGTAAACTAGTCTACTATTCTATTTTATTTTCTTGGACATCAGCATGATTGATTTAGCACCCTATCGTTGTTGACATTAGCTGCTGGCACAATTGCTATCAGCCCGTTGACTGACATTGTGGCGCACATAGAGGATGCTCAGCATCCAACTTTAATGAATCATATGGCATTCAGCATCTTCTACATAAATTGGTTATTCTGTGTTGCAAGCATATCCGTAATATCGAAGATGATGCATATCAGGGTTTATCTTTTGTCGATCTCTACTCAACAACGCCGTATTATGAATGTTTTGATTCACAATGCACTAAGTCCCCATTAATGCTACTGATATCACACATTTCAGTTTAGATATTTCACGGAAGGTTTCGTTCATATTTAAGTAAGATGACCCTGTGTTGATTGGGTTGTCACCAAAAAGCGAGAGCGTTTCTTTGAAGGCTAGAATGTCATTAGGGAGTGGAGTTACTCGCGTATTCCGTTGGTGAACGCTGGGTCGTGAGAGTCGATTGCTATGCAACGCATTACTTGTCAAAAGCGTGGAAGAGGAGATTCACCCCAATACGTTATGGTATTAAAAACATCCTGAAGTAAAACGATTGGATCAAGTGACAAAGTGAAAAGCTTGTAAACGCGAAATTTTCGCCCCGAGCAATACACATAATAATGACGTTAAAAACCACCAGTGAGATGAGAAAATAATCAACCATTTGTAGCAGTAATGTTGATCCATCACGGCAATAAGCCACCGCCACATATCGCCATTATATTTAGCATTCGCCTATTGCTGAGTATTTATTCAAGCCACAGCAGAATACCACTATACTCCGCTCGTCAGAAGGCCTGAATTGTATGCATAAAGCATTGTATGATATAAACGCCCACATTACTTCACCTCAATCTCTTTGATTAACAAAGTATATTAATCAATTGCTTAATTCTTTGGACTTCAAGGCACATGGCACTGCTATCGTGGAATAAGTATCATTATGTACACAAAAATAAATTTATAACGTTTCTACGGTATACTTGCCTGACATATTTGCATTGTAATAATACAGATTCAAAACATTATGCAATTGAGAATGTTGCCTATGCGTTCGTTTAAACTCCTACACATATATATAAATTGGAGATTTATACCCATCATGTGTACACAAAATGTGGTCGTTATTCGAGTAACGTATAAGTTACAGCGTGCAACATCCATTTCTAGTGTTCATAGTCCCATCATACTCTGTCACCCTCATCAGTCCGTTACATATGCTGGCATTTTTTATATTACAATCAGTACGATTTCCGTCGTGTTCGACCTTAACAGCAAATAGCGCTGGCGTGTATGGCCAGATATTTCAGCCTGACAATCATCGCAGATTCGGAAGTAAATGTGTGATGCCCTGTGTATCTCGGGAGGTATTTGAATATCGATGTTAGAACACAGGATCGAAGAGAATACATGGTTTGAGAAAATCGCAAACGCTCAAACCACGCATCTATCACTGCAGTACTCCGTCAACGTATAGAAAATTAACATTGCTCTGACAGACGCCACGGACCTTTAATTGAACAAATAAAGCCTTCATCGCTATCATGCTTAAAAACAATATGACCTTTTATACATAACTAATGGCCTCGATTTGATATGATGAGACGCCGATGACGGAATGATTGAAACAATAATTTGAAGATTTCGTTTTATATTTCGCTTGCCTAAGTCATCACATATGCTGGTCACATTTAACTAGGTATTAACATGTGTCTGTAAAATCACCAGGAGCGTATTGGAAACCGTTCTCAAACGAACCAGACTGCAACGCGCAGATGAATGTCAATTTAATATAACACGATGAATAAACACAAGCTAATGATGATAACCTTAAATGATATATAACGTCAAATGGTAATCAGGTTCACACTCTTTGAAAATACAGACCGTTGAGTGGCTGCATTTTGAAGAATCAAACAGGAATGAAGACAATCCCTGCAGTACAATATTCTTAATGAAATTATATTAATTGTACCAACAGAGTGAGGCTGTAACCTTCCATATTCGTTAACTGTTTAATGATAAAACCTGTTTACCGTCCGACAAAAACACACTCACTATATTGCGACCAAAACAAGGCTTTTGATCTCTGTCCGAGTTGTTTTCCCACTATGTAAAACAACCAGTGTTAGAGCATAAATACAGGGAGCGTTGGCGTTAGGTAAACCCAACAACCATCAGCGCGCAGATGTTGTGGATGCGCCATTGATAGCAAAATAATGTTGCTGCCGCTATATATGCTTAACGGCATTATAAACATTGTAAATACTCAATATAGCTTTCAATAAGCATTCTTGGTGCATTTAAGGTGGCAACAGATCAAGCTGTGAGTGTGATATCGGTTGATTATTTAGCACTCATGGTTTCCTACTTTTGCCAAATTGGATGCGATTTCCTTCACGTCTATTATTAACCTCTACAGATATTTTGATTAATGATCATAACTACATCAGCTATGAATGAAGCTTGCAATATTTGTTATTGTTTCCAGTTAAATCACTATTCGGTTGGAGGACTCGATAACGAGAAAAACCCGTACAATCTGCTGTATTACGTCGCAAGCATTGGATAATGACACTTCTTAAAACATACGAAAATATCCTTTGGTGAAGATAATATGTCACTTCTAAGCTATTAATGTCAACTTTCACAGTTGTTAATGATAAATAAATGTCATTGGATTTAACTGCTGTGCCTTACAAAGACCGCTCGTTATTTCTAAACCCTATTTTTTTTACTAAAGGTTTTGCACTTAATCACCCATGTATCATCCTTCGTACATGCATAATATTCATAACAACGGATCCTTCCATTAGCATGAATGTAACCTATAAAACTGAGAGCCAATGGAAGTCTCCATGTGTGATCTGAGCATTGGCATCGTGGGATGAGTTTCTGATGTGGCAAGAAATTAATCTGCATCGGACGAATATGGTACGAGTTTCTGATATCTAATCCAGCCTGGTGGTGCACAATAATGAAAAGTGGAACATTATCAGGTTTTGATCTATCTGTCTCTCACCTGGATTAGTACGTTTCCTATGGTGACAGTAACGGCATTTACATCTTCCCCATCAAAACCTTTCATGCGTGATTTAAGAAATGACACTAAAAATAATTCATTGTGGACTTGACCATGTGTGGTCATCTGGTCGTAATTACACTTAGGTGGAGGCTGTAAGTTTGTCCTATTCTTTAGAGCAGCTTTTCTTTTGTGAAAAAAAGCCTATGTATCACATAATGAGTCCTTATGCAACATGCCGACTTAAGCCTTTCCAAGAATTACATCAAACAGTAAGGGTGGAACAAATATCATGACATTCTCCGCCTTGCGTAACTGTGTCATATGACTTCTTTATCATGTGTGGTGTATGCCTGATGGAGACGCTAGAATTCTTCGACACAAACATCAACAAACGCTCGGTTCCCTAGAATTTCAAAAGATTAAATGTACATCAATGTATTCCTATTTATACCTGTGCATTGTTATATTTCAGTGTCAAAGTATTGAGCACTTGTGATTGCCGTCTATACATTCGAGTTAACTTGTAGACACATCTCATAAAATGAGATAAATATCCATCAGTAGCGCAAAAATATGGTTTATGCCCAAATCATATATCACTTATTGCATACCATATCCATTTCTTGTGCTCTCTTCCCTCCTCTTACTCTCAAATCCTCGCACACCCATGTCAAATTGTGCGTTTTTTTTATTACAATAAATGTGATTTCGGTCACGTTCGACCTTTATATAGAAGCGCGTTGATATATTTCTGCTTGATAATCAACGCAGATTGGGGAGTTAATGCGTGATGCCCTGTGTATCGGGGGATGCACTTTGAAATCTTTGCCCAAAAAGAAGAATCGAGGAGATAGCGAATGTCTTGGGGAAATATACTCGAACGCTCAAACGTTACATCTATCACTACAGTGCTCCGTCTGCTCCGTCAGCATCATCCGTAAACCCAAGCAGAAGTAGAGGCAATAAACCTTGGTTGACAGCATCACTCACCTTTAACTGAACAAATGGCTGTCATAAAATGAAATATTTGCTACACGCAATATTCGCAATGTAAGGCTGCAGTGTCGGTAATGTGTTAGCTTTCATTCCACTCGTTAGTGTTGATCCACTGAATGTTGATTTGGGGTCACACCACGGCATCTTATGTACCAGGTAAGTTGCTTATCGGCATTCATTTTTTAAACAAGATTTCCAGGTAAACACTCGCACACTCACATTTTGCTCATGGGAACAGATGATCTGCACAAAACAGGGAACATTTCATATTGAACCAGACCTGTTTCTTTGTTTCCCTCCATGCCATTAAATCAGTGTGTGTATCCAATCATTCTATGTGACTAAGTGCTTGAGCCTTTTAAGACCACGACCAATGAGACTATTAGTGTGATATAGAATGCGCTTATAGCAGCCGTGACTACCACCGGTTGCTTTTTCACATGCGATTACGTTGCGTCCATATATCGAGTATCTCTTCAAAAGAACAGTCATACAGTCTTTGTCAGATGTGATTGATCTTATTTATAGGGGCACTTCAGACACGAGAGGTTCAGTTGTAGAGTTTTGTGTATTTACTGCTGAATGGTTGGTTTCACGAATTGAACGTAACACCGAATGATGACAAACGCGAACAAATCAAAGCAGTATCAACAACATGAGTGGCAAGTCGCCAGTTATCTTATGACAAGGTTTGTATTATGACTATTTGAGAATTATAAAGAGTCACTGCATCCTACTATGAGTTAAACGTTCAGCGAAACATGACATTTCAAAGGGAATAGATATTAGCATCCAAGTGGGCAATACACCACATCTGTGAGGTCGAGCTGCTGTTTAAAGCTGCCCCAATTTGCACTTTAACAAGCAGATGGAAATATATGCGTTCACCTATTTCATGTTTCCTACAATGTAAGAAAAATTGGTGCCCCGATCCTGCTTACATTTATACTGAATATCATAAATGCTAGCAACTGAGCCAAATGTCTCATTCTAGCGATAAAATGCTTTCCAAGTGTATCCGCTGCTCCCCTCACACATCGTCTCGTAGTAATCATTGAAGATTTCATGTCTTTGAATCCAGGCTCTATTGCACGACAATGATTCCCAGCGTCCTTTTACCTGCAGCCTTGGAGGATATAATCATCCCTCTGGTTACAGTGACATAAGTTAATCTAATATGACAGATGCACTCACTCCAGCTGATGTTGCCGTTCCGTTATAACCAGGACGAAAAGGATAATAAAATATCTCGAATTTTGATCGCAAAGCATGCCAGTCCAGGCATGACAAGCATGGAAATAATGTAATGGGTGATCTGCATATAGATGAATTGCTGCTATAACGATAATTCAGTTGAGTGCAGATAAGGATAGATTATATTCTTAAACCAACGAAACATAAAGACGAAAGGCTCAGCTAAACCCATTGTGGGATTGAGATATTTAAGTTACTTGGACATGCAACAAAGCCATGTGACGCAACTACGACGAAGCATCAATTGGGCTTTTGCTAATGCTGTACTGGGTTTTATCTCTACCCAGTACCAATGCATTGTACGGGTTAAACACTTGTAAACTAGTCTTCTATTCTATTTTTTTTTTTTTTTTTGACAGCATGATTGACTTAGCACCCTATCATTGTTGACATTAGCCGCTGGCACAATTGCTATCAGCCCGTTGACTGACATTGTGGCGCACATAGAGGATGCTCAGCATCCAACTTTAATGAATCATATGGCATTCAACACCTTCTACATAAATTGGTTATTCTGTGTTGCAAGCATATCCGTAATATCGAAGATGATGCATATCAGGGTTTATCTTTTGTCGATCTCTTCTCAACAACGCCGTGTTGTGAATGTTTCGATTCACAATGCACTAGCTCCCCATTAATGCTACTGATATTATACATTTCAGTTTAGATATTTCACGGAAGGTTTCGTTCATATTTAAGTAAGATGACCCTGTGTTGATGCGGTTGTCACCAAAAAGCGAGAGCGTTTCTATGAAGACTAGAATGTCATTAGGGAGTGGAGTTACTCGCGTATTCCGTTGGTGAACGCTGGGTCGTGAGAGTCGATTGCTATGCAACGCATTACTTGTCAAAAGCGTGGAAGAGGAGATTCACCCCAATACGTTATGGTATTACAAACATCATGAAGCAAAAGAACTGGATCAAGTGACAAAGTGAAAAGCTTGTAAACACGAAATTTTCGCCCCGAGCAATACACATAATAATGACGTTAAAAACTACCAGTGAGATGAGAAAATAATCAACCACGGAAATAAGCCACCGCCACATATCGCCATTATATTTAGCACTCGCCCATCGCTGAGTATTTATTCAAGCCACAGCAGAATACCACTATACGCCCGTCAGAAGGCCTGAATTGTATGCATAAAGCATTGTATGATATAAGCGCCCACATTACTTCACCTCAATCTCTTTGATTAACAAAGTATATTAATCAATTGCTTAATTCTTTGGACTTCAAGGCACATGGCACTGCTATCGTGGAATAAGTATCATTATGTACACAAAAATAAATTTATAACGTTTCTACGGTATACTTGCCTGACATATTTGCATTGTAATAATACAGATTCAAAACATTATGCAATTGTGAATGTTGCCTGTGCGTTCGTTTAAACTCCTACACATATATATAAATTGGAGATTTATACCCATCATGTGTACACAAAATGTGGTCGTTATTCGAGTAACGTATAAGTTACAGCGTGCAACATCCATTTCTAGTGTTCATAGTCCCATCATACTCTGTCACCCTCATCAGTCCGTTACATATGCTGGCATTTTTTATATTACAATCAGTACGATTTCCGTCGTGTTCGACCTTAACAGCAAATAGCGCTGGCGTGTATGGCCAGATATTTCAGCCTGACAATCATCGCAGATTCGGAAGTAAATGTGTGATGCCCTGTGTATCTCGGGAGGTATTTGAATATCGATGTTAGAACACAGGATCGAAGAGAATACATGGTTTGAGAAAATCGCAAACGCTCAAACCACGCATCTATCACTGCAGTACTCCGTCAACGTATAGAAAATTAACATTGCTCTGACAGACGCCACGGACCTTTAATTGAACAAATAAAGCCTTCATCGCTATCATGCTTAAAAACAATATGACCTTTTATACATAACTAATGGCCTCGATTTGATATGATGAGACGCCGATGACGGGATGATTGAAACAATAATTTGAAGATTTCGTTTTATATTTCGCTTGCCTAAGTCATCACATATGCTGGTCACATTTAACTAGGTATTAACATGTGTCTGTAAAATCACCAGGAGCGTATTGGAAACCGTTCTCAAACGAACCAGACTGCAACGCACAGATGAATGTCAATTTAATATAACACAATGAATAAACACAAGCTAATGATGATAACCTTAAATGATATATAACGTCAAATGGTAATCAGGTTCACACTCTTTGAAAATACAGACCGTTGAGTGGCTGCATTTTGAAGAATCAAACAGGAATGAAGACAATCCCTGCAGTACAATATTCTTAATGAAATTATATTAATTGTACCAACAGAGTGAGGCTGTAGCCTTCCATATTCGTTAACTGTTTAATGATACAAACCTGTTTACCGTCCGACAAAAACACACTCACTATATTGCGACCAAAACAAGGCTTTTGATCTCTGTCCGAGTTGTTTTCCTACTATGTAAAACAAACAATGAGTGTTAGAGCATAAATACAGGGAGCGTTGGCGTTAGGTAAACCAAACAACCATCAGCGCACTGATGTTGTGGATGCGCCATTGATAGCAAAATAATGTTGCTGCCGTTATATATGCTTAACGGCATTATAAACATTGTAAATACTCAATATAGCTTTCAATGAGCATTCTTGGTGCATTTAAGGTGGCAACAGATCAAGCTGTGAGTGTGATATCAGTTGATTATTTAGCACTCATGGTTTCCTACTTTTGCCAAATTGGATGCGATTTCCTTCACGTCTATTATTAACCTCTACAGATATTTTGATTAAAATGATAAATAAATGTCATTGCATTTAACGGCTGTGCCTTACAAAGACCGCTCGTTATTTCTAAACCTTATTTTTTTTACTAAAGGTTTTGCACTTAATCACCCATGTATCATCCTTCGTACATGCATAATATTCATAACAACGGATCCTTCCATTAGCATGAATGTAACCTATAAAACTGAGAGCCAATGGAAGTCTCCATGTGTGATCTGAGCATTGGCATCGTGGGATGAGTTTCTGATGTGGCAAGAAATTAATCTGCATCGGACGAAATGACACTAAAAATAATT